>JAUPFT010000019.1:38873916-39271416 GCA_036936625.1 Parnassius smintheus behrii | reverse complement strand
CAAAAATATCCTTGACTATGTCCGGTCCATCAGCACAATATCAAGCTTATTCGCAAGAATAGTCCTGTCTGTGATGATGGCCCGGTCCCTGTAGAACTTGGCGCGACCATTTTCGAGCACGGCTTCCGGTAAGTACTTGTAATACGGCAATTTTCGGTCCACGAGACCGTATTTCAGAGCGAGCTCCTGGTGAAGAATTCTGGCTACTAGGTTGTGCCTGTGCAAGTACTCAAAGTTAGAAAGCGCCGAACAACCGGAGATGACATGCCTAAGTGATTCACCGGGGTAGGCGACAAGCTCGACAGATGTCGACAGTGCCATCCTTTAGGATATATTATATCCGATAGTTGTTGGTCTTAATAACCTGATATTGTATTGTACAGACAAAACCCTCGGTTTCCCAGAAGAGGTCACCGAAACGTAGCCAGTTGAGGGAGGCGACTGTATCTACGAAGGGCTCATGTGGAGCCCTGTAGTACCTCCCGTGGAGCTTCTTTACCTTCCATACGGTCTCCCGGTCGGAAATGCTAAGCACTGCTGGGTCTTGCCATTGCTCGTTGGCTAAGGATAGAGGGGTAAGCCCTTAATCACTAGAAATGACGTCCTTATAGAATGGATCATCCGATCTTGCCAGAAAGTAATGACGGAGGCTGCACACTTCGCGATTATGCATGGTGACCGCGATTATTATATTTACTTATTATTATTATTACTATATGAACAAAATTCTCACATTGTTTCAATAATTGACTAGGCGTTAACATTTCATTAGTAGTAAAAATTGAGACCAACAAATAACTCAGCTTTTATTAAATCAAAAGCAGCGGTGATCTGAAGAAAAGCTGTTTGTCCTTCGATCAACATTGTTGTGATCGAAGCCCTCGAATATAATTTTCTTTGATATAGACACAGAATAAATAATACTAGCTGCTGCCCGCGACTTCGTACGCGGATGATGTTGCTTATGCCAGCGACACCGGGGTCGTCAAAATCGAAGATCCTGAAACGTCTGATGTCGAATTCTAAGAGCCCTGAAACGGGAAAACAACGTGATGTGCGAGACGATTCGAGACGTTCCAGATCTTTCATTTTTGTAAGTCAACACGAAACGCCCATCAGACTAAACAACGTTTGCTAAGACGTCATTCCTATATATGTTATAATGTCGCTGGGCTATGGAGCTCCGGAACAGGTTTTCCAGATCTTCAAATTTATTCTCACAGCAGAAAAAACTCTACACGTGGAATATTTTTTGCTATGACACCATTTTTATATCTCTTATACTTTAGCTGGTCTGTTGCGGTTCTGCATCAGGTGCTCCATTTTCCAAAATATATTATAGCCTATATGTTACCTAGACTTAAGAGGCTTGTGAAGTGCCGATACGCGACGCTAGTAGGTATTTTCAAAAATGCTATCTGTTTCATATCGCTTGATTTGCCCCTCTCCGGGGGTGCAACAAAAATATAACATATTATAAAGAAATTCTCACGCACACTACAATAGCAGCAGTAAGCGACACTCGGGCGTATTCTGAGAATCGCTCGAACGTCGGCTATCTGAGGTTTGCATAATATATTACGATAAGCAAAGAGTAAACGAATTCTTTTATATATAGTGCATTGGGGTAAGATCGGTGATGGGGTAAGACCGTAAAATTCAAATTTCCGGTGAATTATGCTATATTTTTGAAAGCTAGCAATATGGTACAAGCCTCCATTTTATTCTGCCCCGACCCCAAGTTTCAGGCAGTCGCTCCGAAAAGTAGGTCGTGCACTGCGGAGTATTTTATAAAACAAGGTAATTTTTGAATTTTTTCGTCTGTCCGGTTTTTCCCTATCACCTTTATTTGCGATTTGTAGCGACGTCCGGTCTTCCCCTTGATGGCCATATTTTTCATCATGCATATAAAAAATTATGCCTTTTCGCACACGTTTTAAGCAGAAACTGTTGAGTTTTGAAAAGTAAAAGCTTATTATAGCTAAATAACGTGTAACCATTAACGATTTGCGCCATGTTTCAGAAATCTGACGTATATGGAGATCGAGAAAATAAAGTTTTTACCAGACTCTTTTAACTAGTCGGAAATCTAATATGTATGTATGTACATATTAGAATGCGAAGGTAAATTTTGCTAGTGTTCTAAAGATTACTAAAGCTCAAATGAGAAATCGGCGGTTCCGAATTCGTGGTTAGAATCTGAATAACTTCGGTCCGACTTTTTTCAACTTTCCTTCTTTTGTGAGAAAATCTTTTATTTCGAACCCTTTTTTAGTATTTTTTAAAAACACGAAAAATTAAATTAAAACTGATTGAACTCATGATTTTTATTTAAATAACCAGTTCAGTTTTTTTATTATGTTGGTAAGATCGAAAAATATTATTCATATTACATCAGTATGCAATTTATATCTAAATATAATTTCCAAAAAACACGATTTCCAAAAAAAAAATACCCGGTCACCCAGATACGTCTTTGACGACAAGTGACATAATTATTCGTAAATCGAAAGGATGGGTAACGTCAACTTCTAAAATCAACAGGTATACCACATAACACACTATTGCACATAGGTATCATACGTAATATTATTTATTCGGTGATCATACCTTGCTTGGTAGGTGATAGACCGAAATTTATTTCGCCAAAATATAAAATTATGGAATAGCTTATGTTGATTTTAAGACTTCATAAAAGGACGAGGTTCTATGTTCATCTGTATGCTTTTTCTTTTCTTTTATATTTTATGTATGTTCACTGATTTCTCTATCAATTGTGGACCGATTTTGAATACCTATTCATTTTTTCTTCGATAATGTATGTTGGCGGTTTACAGCTGCAGGTTACAGGTGCGGAATGCACCGGATCCCAAGGGTACACTGAATTAACAATAATATTGCAAATCACTTTAAAAAAATTCTTTATAAACTATAGCTGCACATTTGGCTTTGCCCATGTTCTCGGTCACGCGCAAGTAGAATCTCACGCTCCTGACTGCTCTCAAGTGATCGAGCAGTCTCAGAGCGGATATTCTGAAAACTCAACCTCTGATCCCTCTGTGTAACCGTTTCGGATGCGCGAGACAAAGAATGATGATCCCGGTCGATAGCTAAAAGCATTTCTCGTTGTTCCACACTTTCCTGAGATCGAGAAGCAGTAGTGCGGACTCGTTTAAATTCTAGTCGTAATTTGCGCTGCGTGCTAGTTTCTGCGGACGAACTTAGTGCATTACGCTCACGGTTAGAATCCAGCCGTTGTTTACGCTCTGCGTGGGTTCGAGAGAAATTACGGCTACTACGTGCTATGGTGCATCCTGAGCTCTCCATAGCTCACTGAGCGACCTTTAGGTAAATATATTATACAATTAAATAATAATAATAATAATAATAACCCCCCTACGGGATCACCTTGTCGTGGTGGGGGGGCTTAAGGGAAAGGCATGTACTCAAATGCAGTCTGAACAACTATACTCTGTAACAATAACAAGGCAGAATAATCTCTATGCCTATTAATATTTAATGACCCTTTCCCAACTAACGATCCCAAACCAGGTTTAAAAAAATGAGTGCACGGCGTAAACTACGGCCCCCAGTGCCCGGCAGATTCAGTAACCATGTCGACTCTGGCGGAAGCCGAGATGGTGCTGTATCTTGGGGCGCATACAATCTCCGGGCGAGGAAGATTTCCCGTCAAACGACTCAAGCGAGATCCACGGACACCGATACCCTTAGTGATAGTGATAGTTTATATACCCCCGGAAACGATAGACAAAAATCAATACCAAACATTTCACACCAGTCTTTATCTTCTTCATTATCATCAAGTAGCCAATTGCTGAAGGATGATGCACAGAAAATAACTCCTGTTATAGAAACTGTGCCCACCATCAGTAACCGTAACACGCGTAAAAAATGGACTTCTGAAATGAATGAATTTATATTGCGTACTTACCTCTATTTAACAATGATGGATACTGACACTAAAGGTTATTTACAACCATTACACATAAAATTTATAGAACGATTCCCAGATATGCAAGTTACTCGTCAAAGAATAGGAGATCAGCGAAGAGCAATAATGAATAACAAACTTTTGCCCCAAGAAATAGTAAATCAAATTTATAATGAAGTGCAATCAAATTTACAGACTACATTTGCCCAATCAATCTCTGTTACACAAAATAATCAACACACTAATACCCACCCTTTACAAACACAACAACGCATGAAATGGACAGACGAATATAATGAAGCTATAATAAGAATTTACTACAAAATAACTCAATGTGAGAAAAATAAAATAGCATATAGGAAACTCTTACACCAAGAGTTTATAAACCAATTTCCCCATTTAAGTCATTTAACAGAGCAACGCATAGCTGACCAAAGAAGATTAATTCTACATAAGAAATATTTAAGTGTTGACCGCTTAGAATTAATTAAGAATGACTTGCAAGAACAGCATAACGATATACAAGCCAATGACAACTCAATACTTCAGATAGGTATCTCAGACAACGAAGAACCAGATACAGAAAGTTTAGATTTAAATGCTGAAAACCACACAACAAATGAAAATGAAAATTTACATAGGGAAAAGATAATTGCCATAGATGAAATGTTTGCTAAAGCTTTAGAATATTTTGCTAATACAAACCCAACTGAAAGACAATTTATACCAAAGCAGAGGTCATCAAAGAAATTGAGTAAAATAGTAGCCTATGTAAACAATATTTTATTGCCACAATATATCAACAGCGAAATTGAATTTAAAACATTTCAGAATTTAGTGTACTGTGCAGCATGGACTTCAGCTAAGCTCAACGGAGCCAAAATTGAAATAGCTATACAAGTTGATAATCCGTTAGGACCTGAGAAACAAAAGAAATATAATAAGCCAAAGTGGGAACAAAGATTAGAAAACAAAGTAAGTGAATTAAGAGCAAAAATTGCAAGGCTAACACAATATATTAATGGAAACCGAGGTCAAAAATTAATCAAACACGTAAATTCTATACTCGAACAACATAAAATTCATTCTGTCCACGAAGAACATAACACCAAACACGAACATTTTTTAGACACACTTAAACAAAAACTAAAATTTACTAGTAGTCGGTTAAAAAGATATAGAGCATGCTCTCTACGAAAAACTCAAAACATTTTGTTTTGCTCAAATGAAAAACTTTTCTACCGTAATATAAAAAATCCTTTTAAAAATAAAATCAGCAGTTTGAAAAGCTCCGAAAATAATATCTTACCATCACCGAGAGAATTACATAGTTACTGGTCTACAATATGGGAGAAACCTAAACATTATAATACAGAAGCGGATTGGATCAAAAATCAAATAGACACATCACAGATTAAAGCCATGCAATTTCAACACATCAAGATAGACACTTTCCATAAAGTAATTAAAAAACTGCATAATTGGAAAACACCTGGATCAGATAATATACATAACTATTGGTATAAAAAGTTTACAACTATCCACCCGATTCTGTTTAATTTTGTTAATAAATTCATACAAAGCCCGCATACTTTGCCTCAATACATTAGTTCAGAAATAACGTATATGATACCAAAAGAGCCTAGTAATCTTGACAATCCTGCAAAATATAGACCTATCACATGTTTACAAACATTGTACAAAATAATTACATCTTGCTTAACTGAAACCATTTATGAACACATAGAAGCCAATAACATATTGTCAGAAGAACAAAAAGGTTGTAGGAAATTTAGTCAGGGTTGCAAAGAACAGCTCACAATAGATGCAGTAGTATTAAAGCAGGTACAATCAAAAAGAAAAGATTTATTTAGCATGTACATTGATTATAAGAAAGCTTATGACTCAATCCCGCACACTTGGTTATTAAAAATTTTAGAAATATACAAAATACACCCAAACATAATACAATTTTTACAGGCTGCGATGAAGAATTGGACAACGAAACTTAAAATTAACTCACTAGATGGAATGATAGAAACAGATATTATTGCGATAAGGAGAGGTATTTTTCAAGGGGATGCACTTAGTCCTCTCTGGTTCTGCCTTGCAATAAATCCCTTATCACAAATGTTAAACTCAAAAAACATAGGGTACTCTTTACAATACCATAGAACACAAAATCATCTACATACTCGTACTAGCAAGGAAGAAAAAAAACTTAGTCATCTTTTGTATATGGACGATCTAAAACTATATGCTACTACTCAAGATGAATTAGATCAATTAGTTATATTAACGGAAAAATTTTCACGAGATATTGGAATGGAATTTGGTATTGATAAGTGCAACATTAATTCAGTAAGAGCTGGACAGTATTATGAACATAACTATCAGTTGCAAACAGGAGAGCAAATCAAATCTTTAGAGGAAAATGGAGTGTATAAGTATTTAGGATATAATCAGTCTAAACAAATACATCATAAAGAAATTAAAAATACATTAACAGATCAGTTTCGATATAGACTTCGCTTAGTATTAACATCTCAATTAAATTCTAAGAATATATTTAAAGCTATTAACACATTTGCAATTCCCATACTAACTTATTCCTTTGGCATAATACACTGGTCCAAAACTGAACTAAAAAAGCTACAACGCGAAATAAATACATCTCTTACGAGGCACCGTAAACACCATCCAAGATCATGCATACAAAGACTAACATTGCCACGAAATGAAGGAGGAAGAGGGGTAATAGACATAGTTAACTTACATAACAGACAAATAACCACACTCAGAAATTACTTTTATGATAAAACAGCAATATCATCACTACACAATGCCATAGTACAGAATGATCATAAATTGACACCGCTTAATATGCATGATAAAACATTGCAAAAAAATGAGTTACTTACAGATAACAACACAAAAATTGACATATGGACCCAAAAGTCTCTACATGGAAGACATCGCCATGATTTGAACCAACCTACAGTAGACAAATTAGCGTCGAACGCATGGCTTCAACGTGGTGAGCTTTTCCCTGAGACTGAGGGTTTTATGTGCGCAATTCAGGACCAAATCATAGAGACACGCAATTTTCAAAAGCATATTATTAAAATAAAAAATTTACATACCGACACATGTAGACGTTGTTGTAATGCTTCAGAAACAATTCAACACATCACTGGTGCCTGTAAAGCGATTGTTCAGACGGACTATAAGTATCGGCATGATCAAGTAGCCAATATCATTCACCAAAAACTTGCCTTTAAGTATAAATTAACTGACCAGCCAACTCAAGTATACTATAAATATAAACCAGAAATAGTGCTTGAAAATACCACTCACAAAATGTATTTTGACAGAGCTATACTTACTGACAAAACAATACACTTTAATAGACCGGATATAACATTAATAGATAAAGCGAATAAATGTGCTCTTATTATTGACATTGCTATACCTAATTCACATAACTTACAGACAACAATTAATGAAAAAATTTCCAAGTACACTGAATTAAAACATGAAATTATTAGAATGTGGAATTTGCATAACGCCATTATAGTCCCTATAGTCCTCTCTACGACTGGTGTAATACCAAAAGCGCTTCATCAATCATTAAAAACTTTAGATTTACCAAAACTAACATATATTCAGTTACAAAAAGCAGTTTTACTTAATACTTGTAGAATAGTTAGAAAATTTACCTCCACAGAAAACTACCCATAACCAAACAAGTTCATGGTATCCACTTGGCTTTGTCCCGTGGTAATAACCATTAATCCAGTTTTGTTAGAAACAAACTGAGAAAACGTAGAAAATATAAATAATAATAATAATAATAATAATAATAATAATAATAATAATAGTTCGGTATATCTTGCGCTCAAATATATTTGATGTCGCCGAACTCGAACGACTACGACGTGAGGCTGTTCCCTCGTCGGATGAAAATGCTACGGCTGAGGATGCGGCGCGACAAATGTTAGAGCAACCCGCAAACGTGGATGCCGCCGTGAATACCCCAGTTGTGGTTGATTCAAACGATGATGGAACAGTCGCCCAGGAACTGGAATTAGAGCATATGAGGAGTACATTGGAAGAGGCGATTGTGGAAACGCGCAGTACGCCTCTCGAAAATCGACCGCGACTTCCCCGCATAGCCCTAAGCAAGCGGAATCGGGCTGTCGTGAGGGCTCTGAACCCAATGCTGGTGACCTATTTGGAAGCCAGCCGGGACCTTTGCGAGACGGACTCAATTCTTTTTGGCGCTGCGCTGGCAGTCTGCCGTATCATAGGCGCCAAGGTTTCCACGGCTGGACGCGCTACTGGCCATAGTAGCGCTATCCCAGCATGGAGAAGAAGAATTGAGGAACGTATCGCAAAGGCTAGAGCTCTCATCGGCAGACTGATATGCTTCAGATCAGGCAATAACAGGCCAAGAATTGTGCGCACCGTCAGGATGGCGTTTGCTGGGACAAATGTCAGTTTGTCACAGCCGGATATAACGCAAAAACTGACGGAGCGCATAGATGATCTGAAGCAGAGAATCGCTGCTTGGGGAAAGCGGATTCGGCGATATACCGAGAGGTCGACACGGTTCAACCAGAATCGTCTCTTCCAGAGTGATCAGAAGAGGCTCTATGAATCATTGGAGCGACCAATGGTAAGTGGAACGGGACCAGCACCGAATCAGGCCGACACTGTAGCATTCTGGCGCGGCCTGTGGTCAGAGCCCGTAAACCACAGCGAGGGCCCTTGGATGGAAGTTGTGGCGAGTCAGTGTGCGGGTATTACGCCCATGGACCCCGTCATCATAACGCCGGATGACGTAGCTGAGGCGGTCCGTAGGGCCCCGAACTGGAAAAGTCCGGGACTCGACGGGCTGCATCACTACTGGCTGAAGGGGTTTGTGGTGTGTCACACTGTGCTCGCCCGACAGTTCCAAGAGGCTCTCAACCAGAAGTCGCTCCCGAGCCTCTTCACTACTGGGATCACTCATTTGGTTCCTAAAGACCAGGTTACCACAGACCCGAGCAAATACCGCCCCATCACGTGTCTGCCGACCATATACAAGACACTAACATCCATTTTGAGCGCGAGAATCACTCGTCACCTGGACTCAAATCAGGTGATGTCGCGCGCTCAAAATGGATGTCGGGGCGGTGGTCGTGGAACCAAGGAACCACTCCTCATTGACGCGGTCATTGGCAAAGTGGTGAAACGCAACCGTCGGAACTTCTCCGCCGCCTGGATAGACTACAGAAAGGCATTCGACTCGGTGCCCCATACATGGCTAAAGAGAGTCCTCGAACTGTACAAGATAGACTGTACAGTTAGAGACTTCCTCGAGCAGTGTATGGGGCAGTGGAGTACGATCCTTTGTCATCTGGGCGAGCGGATGATGGCTGCGGAGAACCACATAAGGATAGGAAGGGGTATCTTCCAGGGCGATTGTCTGAGTCCATTATGGTTCTGCCTCTCTCTGAACGCTCTCAGTACCTTACTGGAGGGCTCCGGGAGGGGATTTCAGCTACGGAAAGGAGGGACAAAAGTGACCCACCTTTTCTATATGGATGACCTCAAGTTATTCGCCTCCAGTCGCTCCCATCTTATGGAATTGCTAAACATCACTTGTGAATTTAGCAATTCCATTGGAATGGAGCTGGGGACGGATAAGTGTGCGGTACTCCATGTTGAGAGGGGTAGGGTTGCTAACTCTGAGGGCATAGACTTATCTATGCCCGTCAACTTAAGGACCCTTTCCGAGGCTGAAACATACCGATACCTGGGTATGCACGACGCAAAACGACGGGATACCTGCTTAGTACAACCAGCACGGGTTGAGCAACTCAGGGGCGGTGGGCGGAGCCACGGGGGTCGCGTCCGGCTAGGTTCGACAACTAGCGAGGGTGCATACAACAACACGGAAAAGCAGCCGTAGTCCTAATTATTGTATTTAATTTGTTAAATATGTACAACTTATATTCGATAATATAAAAGAATGATGTTGTAACTATGCAATAACTCTCCCAATAAAGGCATCGAATAAATAACGAGAGTTAGCATAGAGCTTAAAATATAAATTGTATTCTTATAGTTAATTTACCTTTGTTGCATATCACTTTTATTGTGTATTACTTTTCTTACATATTACCATACCTTTCTAGTAAAAAAGATAATTGTAACATCAATAGGGCATGTTATCGTGACGCGGCTGCGGAGCAAATGAAGCTACGCGTAGGGCGACACGACGTTTTATACATTGTATTTATAGTGCTGAGGTGCGGGGCAGGGTTCTCAGCTTAAAAATTGTGAATTATAAAGTTAAAAACCTTTTAGAATGCAAAATAAGTATTGTGTACATAATAATGTAATAAGTAGATGTAAGAATATTATATAGTTAAATATGATTGTTAAAAAATTAAAGGTTTAAAGAAATAAAGAAAGGCGCGGGGGTGAGGCAAGGGTCCGCTGGCCAGCAGCGGCCGAATCATATAAAAGACGGGCCGGCCGGTAGGGTCGGCAGTCGCTCTCCAGCCACCGAAAAGGCACTACAAGAAGAAAAAGTACAAGTTCCTCCTCACCGCCGCTTGCCTCCTATATAAACAGTGAACAACGCGTTTTATTCATTTTTCGAACGGCGTTACGGCGATCCGTAACATTAATGGTCCTTCGAAGAGCCGAATTAAGAAGCAAACCTCAAGAACGAAAAAATATTATTGTGAAGAAAAATGGTGAATACGCGTAGTAACAGTGGAGAATCATCGAAGCGTCGCAAGGATGAACAGATAACCCAGGGGGCCACGGAAGAGGCCTCCGGGGGCGACTCGGCCGCTAGTGGCTCATCAAACACCACTAGCGAAACCACAACGGTCAGCGGTACGACCACTACCTCTGCGACCGATGAAACGACTGCAACGGAAGAAACCCAGCAAGAAAGTGATCAAAGGTCGCAGCGCACACTAAAGCCGGGCGAGACTAGGTCACGGCGCTCCGTAGTCTCACGCAAGAGACTCCTCGCGGAGTTAGAGGCAAAAGAGCGGTTGGCCGAACTCAAGCTCGAGCAGGCCCGATTGCAAGCAAGAATGGAATTGCAGGAGATACATGTGCAGCGACTACAAGCAGAAGTCGGATCAACCGAGGACGAAGAGGAAGAAATAGAAGACAGTCGTGTCCGAAGCTTGTTGATGTGTGGACCTGTGTCGGTTAGATTCGATATTGAAATACTGACAGTGTGACTTAAACTATTACCTTATTACGTTGCTACAGTGTTCATTATCTTGTGCAGTGCAATAGGCTTATTGACAGTGTAATCCCTTCCTCCGCATGTGAGCAAAAGAAACGGCTAACATTCTTATTACGTTTACTCACGTTATTACGTTTACTAATGTGCCTCATCGTAAGCGCATCGATTAACCTCGGAATACTTCATGAATCTTTCTTTTCATACCTTCGCTCCACCTGCTGTTCACGTCGAGTAACCTCCACGTACAAGTATAATCTCTTATAAACATGAGTTTGCAGCGCAGTCCTCCTACTGGATCGCACCTCGACCTCACCAAGCTACGGGATTTTGACTCTTCACAAGGCATTACCCTCAGAAAGAAAAAATCCCCCGAGTGTGAAATTACTGGTTTCCGCGAGGAGCTGAGTAACTCGCTTTCTTCATATCGTCGTGACATGTCCGAGACGTTGGCAGCTTTTAAGGAAAGTATGATGGCATCACTAAAGGAACTGCTTGACCAGCAAAGTGACAAAATATGCAAGTTGTGTGAGGATATCAGCGATGTGAAGCAGCATATGTCTTACCTGAATAAAACTACCGAAAGCATGTCCTGTGAAATTAATGACATTAAACTTAACATAACGACCCTGAATAAACAAATTGAATCGACAAATATGAGAGTATGTACCCTAGAAAAAGAATTGTCTGAAAAAAACAACGTCATTACCTCCCTATCAACACAACTCGGCGACAGAGAGCAGCAAGGTCGCTTGCATAATTTGGAGATTACCGGAATCCCTTTCAAGAGAAGCGAAAACCTCAATACTATCCTAAACTGCATCGCAACTAAGGTTGGATTCATAATATCACCTTCTGACGTCGACTATATTCACAGAGTCAGGCGATATCCTCGTAATGATGATAATAAGAAAACCATACTTGGTCGAGAATCATCTGACATCCCGAATATCATAGTACGATTTACTCAAAGAAAAAGAAAATCCGACATGTTGGCGGCAGTGCGCGTGCGCCGCGGCCTGACTACAGCTGACTTAGGCCTGGACGGCGCCTCAAGACCGGTTTTTATTAATGACCATCTGGCACCACATAATAAAATCTTATTTAGAAAAGCGCGTAAACTAGGTAAAGAACTCCATTATAAGTATATTTGGTCAAGGGATTGTAAAATGTTTTTGCGCAAATCGGATACATCTAAAATAATACAAATATCCAATGAACACGATTTAAACAGAATATGACTACTTACTGATAAGGTATACTTTGTTAACATTGTGTCGATTTTTTTGTTTGCATTTATGTGTTTATTACTTTTTAGCCGTTGTACTGTATTTAATTTTATAACTCTTGACGCTGTATGCGATAGTCAATATAAGCATGCATCATTGCGCTGTGAATATTTATTTATGTGCTATTATTTACTTTTTAATGAGCAAATATCTGATAACTATAATTTCTTTAAAATCCATAAATTGCTAATTAAATCAAAAAATAAATATTCTATAGGTGTCACTACAGGATATAGGGAGATTCAAAATAATAATTATTGTGAATTGAAATACCTATCTACCCTCTTAATAAGCACCAAAAAAAATATTAAAATAATGTGGTACGAATGTAACATTGTTTTTCTATTATTTTCTATAATAAATCACCTAATTTTATGAAATGGCTACTCGTAAAACAATATCAATTTATTATCAAAACGGCTTGCGAACTAAATCTCACGACTTTCTTAAAAGCATTCTAAATTGTAATTATGATGTGATATGTATCACTGAGTCATGGCTAAATGAAGGATTTTTCAATTCTGAATTTTTTGATGAGCGCTTCGAGGTATTTAGATGCGATCGAGACTCTTTTTCCACGCAATGCACGCGTGGCGGTGGCGTCATAATAGCAGTGAGTCGCGAGCTGTGTCCAAGCTTGCGCATGCGCTGGTGCGCCCCGCCGCCCGCCGACGAGCTGTGGGTGAGCATTCCGTTGCGCACCCGGCCTATACCTACTGACGACGTTGCGAACGCGGTATCGTATTTACACCTTGCCTGTACCTATATACCTCACGGCGTCCGACACGAATCTTTACTAGCATCATTCTACGATAGAACTAGTGATCTAATTAACACAAATCCTAACGATTTATTTCTTATTTTAGGTGACTTTAATGTGTCACATGCAGAGTGGTTTTATGATGACGACATAGGTAGCATGAACACAAGAACAAGTAATGATCCATTAATAGCCCTCACTAGCGATTTCATGAATCTTTCCCTATTATCACAATTTAATTATGTATTTAACGTAAATAACAGACTACTTGACTTAGTTTTTTGCACGACTGCTTGCTGTTTACGGGCCTGTGACAGTCCCTTAATAGCTGAAGATGCCCATCATAAATCTTTATGTATTGAACTTCCTCTTCACTTACACAAATCCCTCAAAACCAACACAATAAACAAAAAATTGTTCTTTCGGTCAGATTTTGATAGTATTAGAAAGGGATTAGTCTCCGTAGACTGGGACGCAAAATTTTGTACTATGCCTGACGTTGAGGATAGAGTTAAATATTTTTATGAAATTCTTAATAGTCTTATAGATAAACATGTACCATCCCGCATTGTACACGATACAAGTAGATATCCCCCGTGGTACAATCGTCCCCTTATTAAACTCGATAAAGAAAAACGCAAATACCATAAAAAATGGAAAACTTATCATAATGATGCAGACTACAATACATTTTCTATGCTAAGATCGAAACTGCGCAAGTTGGAAAGTGAATGTTACTCAAATTTCATTACCCTCTCTAAACAGAAAATTGAATCTAATGCTAAATTCTTTTGGTCTTACGTCAAATCGAAGAGAATGACTGGTACCATCCCTCAAAAAATGACTTACAAATGTGAGACCCTGTCTGACGGTAACGACATTTGCGATGCTTTTAACCATTACTTTCAATCTGTTTTTGTTAGGCCGTCCACCAATTATAATAATAGTAAATTAGATAATAATTTAAATACTGATCCACTCATATCCATAAATACAATTTACTTAAGTGATGACATCATTATTAAAGAACTAGAGAATGTCAATATAAGTAAAGGTGCCGGGCCGGATGGAGTGCACCCAGTGATTATATTGCGTTGTGCTAAAGAGTTGTTAAAACCGATATCTAATATTTTTCGACTATCTATGAAAACTGGAATGTTTCCTAGTGTATGGAAACGGGCTCTCATTACTCCAATACCAAGAACTCACAAAAAGATCAAATTACTCAATATCGGCCAATTTCTAAGTTATGTGTCCTTAGTAAAATTTTTGGGAAGATTGTAACTAATCAATTGTCATATGTTGTGCGTAATCATATCGATGAAAATCAACATGGCTTTATGAAATCGCGCAGTGTGGACACCAATATGGTCATGTTTACAGACTTCCTTCTTAATGCAATGGATAATAACACCCAAGTTGATGTCGTGTACACCGACTTCTCCAAGGCTTTTGACAAAATTAACCATGACATACTTCTAAAAAAGCTTTGGAGATTAGGAGTGCATGGAAGTCTGCTTAGATGGATCGAATCATATATACGAAATCGCAGTCAGGCAGTCTGTTTGAGTGGTTACTGCTCGTCCTTTCTTGTGGCCCCTTCTGGGGTCCCACAAGGCTCTCATCTGGGCCCTGTGCTTTTTTCCTTGTACATCAATGACATAGGTGATGTCTTACATAACAGCCATCATCTATTGTATGCGGATGACACCAAACGTTTCAGGACAATAAATTCTATTGAATATTGCCACAAACTACAATCGGATATTGAGAGCTTATGTAATTATTGTGAAAGTAATCACTTGTACCTCAATGTAGATAAATGTTTTATAATAAATTACTCAAGAAAATCAAACCTCTTAACTTATAATTATACTCTTTTTGGGAAGGCTCTTCGTCGTGTTAGAAACATTCGTGACTTGGGCATCAACATGGACGATCAGATTTCTTTCAATGACCACATAGATTTAGCTACAAAAAGAGCTTTTAGAAGCCTCGGTTTCATTAATAGAATAACTAAACCATTCAATAAGACTATCACTCTTAAAATCCTTTATTTCTCATTTGTAAGATCCATTCTCGACTTCGGCTGTATAGTGTGGTGTCCATTTTTTAAAAACCATATTGATAGAATTGAAAAGGTCCAAAAAACATTTATTAAGATTTTAAATTACCGCTGTGACCTTTATGGCGAACCGTATATTAACTCCCTTCATAAACATAAAATGTTGAGTCTCAGTGATCGCCGTAAATATTTCGATATCATTTTCTTGTATAAAATTCTAAATAATAAAATTGACTGCTCTCCTTTATTAGCCAAAATAAACATTAAAAGTAATTTTCGTCTGCCCGCTCGCCCTCAACGTGTACTTCAAACATTCGTACCACTTACACTTCGAAACAAATATACACAAAACTGCTTTATCTCCCGTTCGTTAAAATTATACAATAAAGAATTTGTAAATCTCGATCTCTTTAGTTGCTCCTTAAAAAGTCTTAAACGAAGTATCTTTAAGAGTTATTCAGATAAATACTTGACAGCGTAACATTCGGTAATCTCTACGATGTATTAATTATTGTCCCTTAAAAATGTATGTTTTTCAACTTTAATTAAGTTACCTATTTTAAGCTTTACTGTACTATTGTTACATAAATTATAAATTTACTACTCAGCTTCAACTAACATGGGTAAATCTTTCAACAAGCTAAATTGAAATGTTATTCTAATGTATTTTTTCGGCACTCGTTGTCTATTAATTATGTAATGTTATAATATTGTACTTTCTTTTTAATGACTGTTTGTGTCACAATAAATGAAAAAAAAAAAAAAAAGACGACTTAGCATCAGTGCGCATTAGTACATGGTTGCAAGAAAAACCTACATCTCAACCCGCGCCGCAGCCCGCACCGCAACCCACGTCGTACTTCGCGTCGCAACCAGCACCGCAGATCGCACCACCCGTACTTCAACAGTATGCACCGCAATACGCTCCACAACATACCGCGCCGCAGAAAGAAGACTATGTACAGGCGCAGCAACAAATCGACGTCGCTACCTTAGCCGCTGCTTTATCACAAGCAGTGAGAAGCACAAGGGAGCCGCCGAAATATTTGCAAGAGCTGCCCACATTCAATGGCAGCAGCAAAGAATGGCTCAGCTTCAAAACAACGTACGAAGAATCTTCAAAGTACTTCACGAACGAAAACATAGCGAGAATACGCCGAAGCTTAAAAGGGATAGCAAAAGAGGCCGCAAGCTGCCTACTTATAAGCCAATCAGACCCCAGAATAATAATAGAAGCTTTGGAAAGGAGATTCGGACGACCAGAAGCATTAATTCACTTAGAAATAGAGAAGCTGAAGCTGCTGAACAAAGTCACGGACAATCCCAGGGAGCTATGCATATTCGCCAATCGCATAGCAAACGTAGTGGGCACCGTGGAAGCGCTCAAGAAAGCACACTATCTGCATAGTCCAGAGATGACGCGAGTTATCACAGACAAACTCACGCCCATATTGAGAAGCAAATGGTACGACTATGCAGCCAGAAAGAAAGAGGATATCCCAGAGCTTAAGAAAATATCACTCTTCTTAAACGAAGAAGCGGATAAATGCAGCGCGTATGCCTTGCCGGAATTTATCACGGAGGACAACGAACCGAGAGAGCGAAGGCCGAGAAAAATAGAACGTGCCTTCGCCACAAGCAAGAAACAATATGAAGAACGCTGCCCTCAATGCAAACAAGAACACAAACTGCCCGATTGCAAGTCATACGCCGCTCTGTCCACAAATGACAGATGGGAAGTAGCAAAGAAGTATAATATCTGCTACCGCTGTCTACGAGGCAAACATCGCCGATTGCTGTGTAAAGCTCCACCGTGCGGAAAAGATGGATGCATGATGAAGCACCATAAATTGCTGCATCACGACAAAAAGGCCGAAACTGAAAAAGAACCCGCTATGGAAACCGCAACATCGGCAAAGGAGGTCATCACAACAACTCGACCATACAAACACCGCCGTGCTTACCTAAAGATTGCGCCCGTAACAATAAAGGGGCCGCTAAGCTGCGTCGAAACATACGCATTATTGGATGAAGGAAGCACAGTCACCTTAGTCGATGCCTCGATCGCTGACGTCATCGGCGCCGACGGTCCAGCTCACGCAATGTGGATACAAGGGGTTGGCTCGGAGGTGAAGCATGAGAAGAGCAAGATCGTCAGCCTTAAAATAAGAGGAAAGCACGCGCAAGAGAAACACAACATAGAAGCAGCGCGTACGGTAGAGCGGTTGGACTTCGCGCCAGAATCCGTGAATGAAAATCACTTGGAGAATTGCCAACATCTGCTGGATATCAAAGAGGATATCACCTACGAACGCACCTCACCGAAAATACTAATCGGGCAAGATAACTGGCACCTCATAGTGTCTAGAAAACTGCGCGTCGGTCGGCGAGATCAACCAGTCGCCTCATACACCAACCTGGGCTGGGTTCTACATGGCTGTCATAGCTCATTGACATCGACGGTCACCTTCTGCGGCAGACTACATCAAAGGGAAGAGGCACAGCCAATAGAAGAAGAAATAAAGAATTATTTCAAATTAGAATCACTGTGCATCGAGCCAAGGAGACCTAAAGAAGGTCCCGAGCAGCGAGCTATGCAAATATTGAGGGAAACCAGCAGGAGGTCGGCGGACGGCAGATTCGAGACAGGGTTGCTGTGGAAAGAAAAGGATTTCCAAATACCAAATAATTACAAAGACGCGGAAAGACGTCTGCACACTCTAGAGAAGAGGCTCGACCGAGACAGCACTCTCAAGCTACAGTACGAAGAACGCATACGGAACCTCTTCAACTCAGGTTACGCAGAGCGCGCGCCCATGCCACCGCCACAAGGAAAGACATGGTATCTACCACACTTCCCAGTCATCAACCCTGCGAAACCTAACAAGCCGCCGAGATTGGTACACGACGCCGCAGCGAAGACAGCAGGGATATGTCTCAACGATATGCTTCACTCGGGGCCGGACTTATTACAATCATTGCCTGGAGTAATCATGAGGTTCCGACAGTATCCGTATGCAGTGAGCGCCGACATAAAAGAAATGTTTATGCAGATCAAAGTGCGCAAAGAAGATAGAGACGTTTTACGTTTCTTGTGGAGAGGCAAGCGGCGGGAGGGCCAACCGGAGGAATATAGGATGACATCGATCATCTTTGGAGCGACATCATCACCATGCACAGCATTATATATCAAAAATAAAAATGCTGAAGAACATTCAGAGGCATACCCGGAAGCTGCGGTCGCCATAAAACGAAATCACTATATGGACGACTACTTGCAGAGCTTCCACTCTATCACGGAAGCTCGGCAAACTGTAAAAGCAGTCGATCACGTCCACAAACAAGCGGGATTCGTACTCAGCGGGTGGACATCAAACGAAGAGAAAACAATAGAAGAAATAACGACGGAGCATAAACAACACGACGCGACCGTGCGCCTGGGCGGAAAAGAAACTGAGAAGACGCTCGGCCTGCTCTGGCATGTACAAAGCGATCATATTGGATTTAATACAAACAATATGAAGATGCCGATCGACGTAAAAGAAAAACAACGCTTGCCAACTAAACGTGAAGCGCTGAGCATAATAATGGCATTATTTGACCCGCTGGGGTTAATATCACCAGTGACCACCCCAGCGAAGAGAATATTCCAAGACACATGGCGTTACAAGGCAGAATGGGACGACCCTCTGCCAATAGAGTTAAAAGAAAAATGGGAAGACTGGATTACTTTACTTCACGCCCTAGAACAACTGAGGATACCACGATGCTACGATTACAACCCAGTGTCGACGCGGCAACTACACACGTTCGTCGACGCAAGCGAGGAGGCCTACGCAGCCGCCGTGTATTGGAGAACGGAGCGAGCAGACGGCAGCGTTAACATATCATTGGCCGCCGCCAAGAGCCGCGTGACACCACTAAAACCAGTCTCCATACCACGGCTCGAGTTACAAGCGGCACTACTGGGAGCTCGTCTTGCGCAGACCGTGATCAGTGAGCACGATGACGATATAGCGGGCAAGACATACTGGTGCGACTCTCGTACTGCACTAGTGTGGATAAGGTCGGAGCCCCGCGCGTACAAAGCTTTCGTCGCTCATCGCCTGGCGGAAATAGAAGATACGACCAAAAAGAACGAATGGCGTTGGCTACCGTCCAAAGAAAACGTGGCAGACGACGCGACCCGAACCACGCCAGAAAGGTTCGACGAGTCGCACCGGTGGTTCCGAGGGCCCCCGTTTCTACAACGTCCACCGGCCGAATGGCCGCAGGAAGAAAAAACAACGCAATACGACACTGGGGAAGAACGAGAAATATGTAACATCACAGTTAAAAGTGAAGACTCGCCAACAGCACATCTGCCACAAATAGAAAGATTTTCAAAATGGATTCGCCTCATAAGGGCGACAGCGAGAGTCCTCTTATTCATCGACATGTGCAGACCAAACAAGCACGTGGTGAAGGCTGGGCGTAAACGCAACAAAGCAAGACAAGATAGCGACCCTGGCTGGCAAAGAACAAACCGACGCAATACCCCCACCAAAGAAAAAAGGGCAACACCTACTGTCTCATCGCTTGTAGGAATACCAGCCGCTTATCATGTAAGAGCCGAACAACTGTGGGTGCAAGCCAGTCAGCGGGAAAGCTTCACGAAGGAGCTCAAGAGGATCACCAACGGAAGTGTTCCAGGAGGCGACGATAAACTAGGCCATCTGAGCACATACGTCGACGAAGAGGGGACCCTACGCCTCAGAGGTCGAATAAAAGCAGCATCAGAAGTAGAAGAGGACACGTACGATCCTCCCGTACTAGACGGGAAGCATGCATACACTCGTCTGTACATAGCACACGTACACGAGAGGTTGCATCACGGAGGCGTGGAAACAGTCGTGAACGAATTAAGACAGAGATTGTACATAAGAAAAATACGTCCAGTCGTAAAAACTGTCATCAAAGGCTGCCTACCATGCCGTCTAAGAAAAGCCAAGCCTGCATCACCGTCTACAGGAAACCTGCCGTCCGCACGCCTCGCTCATCACGCACGTCCGTTCACATACACAGGACTGGACTACTTCGGGCCAATAGAAGTCACAGTGGGACGACATCGTGAAAAACGCTATGGCGCGTTATTTACCTGCATGACCTCACGAGCAATACACATAGAGGTGGCCCACTCATTAAGCGCCGACTCAGCTGTGTCAGCGCTTAGGCGCTTCATGAGCCGAAGAGGATGCCCAAAAGAAATCTGGAGTGACAACGCTACGTGTTTCAAGGCAGCAGACAAGGAGCTGGCCGAAGCAGCACTCGCAGCCCTCGAGAACGAAACCACATGTCAACAAATTGTGTGGAAGTACATACCACCATCAGCACCATTCATGGGCGGCGCCTGGGAGCGAATGGTTCGCTCCGTGAAAGAAGCCCTACGCGTCACCCTCAACGAACGCTATCCCAGTGACGAGACACTGGTGACTCTGCTCGCCGAGGTCGAAAACACGGTCAATTCCAGACCTCTTACACACGTCTCAGTTGACCCAGGAGACCCGGAAGCCATCACGCCGAACCACATCCTCATCGGTCCCAACTCACACGTACCTGCACCGGGACACTTCAGCGAGAGCGACGTGACGGCCCGCCAGCAGTGGAAACGAGCTCAAGCCCTAGCCGACATGTTTTGGCGAAGATGGGTGAAGGAATACCTGCCCCTACTCCAACACCGGCGGGAGCCCAGCAGCATAGGTGCATCACCGAAGATTGGAGACCTGGTCATCATTTGTGACTCCAATCTACCGCGCAACATCTGGCCCAGGGGAAAAATAAGCAACGTATATCCTGGCGTCGACGGAGAGGTACGAGTAGTGGACGTAACCACTAGCAGTGGGCATACACTACGCAGACCAACAAAGAAGATCGTCGTGCTACCAGAGGGATCGCAGCGTGGCGACGGCGGGAGAATATGCACGACGCAAAACGACGGGATACCTGCTTAGTACAACCAGCACGGGTTGAGCAACTCAGGGGCGGTGGGCGGAGCCACGGGGGTCGCGTCCGGCTAGGTTCGACAACTAGCGAGGGTGCATACAACAACACGGAAAAGCAGCCGTAGTCCTAATTATTGTATTTAATTTGTTAAATATGTACAACTTATATTCGATAATATAAAAGAATGATGTTGTAACTATGCAATAACTCTCCCAATAAAGGCATCGAATAAATAACGAGAGTTAGCATAGAGCTTAAAATATAAATTGTATTCTTATAGTTAATTTACCTTTGTTGCATATCACTTTTATTATGTATTACTTTTCTTACATATTACCATACCTTTCTAGTAAAAAAGATAATTGTAACATCAATAGGGCATGTTATCGTGACGCGGCTGCGGAGCAAATGAAGCTACGCGTAGGGCGACACGACGTTTTATATTTATAGTGCTGAGGTGCGGGGCAGGGTTCTCAGCTTAAAAATTGTGAATTATAAAGTTAAAAACCTTTTAGAATGCAAAATAAGTATTGTGTACATAATAATGTAATAAGTAGATGTAAGAATATTATATAGTTAAATATGATTGTTAAAAAATAAAAGTTTTAAAGAAATAAAGAAAGGCGCGGGGGTGAGGCAAGGGTCCGCTGGCCAGCAGCGGCCGAATCATATAAAAGACGGGCCGGCCGGTAGGGTCGGCAGTCGCTCTCCAGCCACCGAAAAGGCACTACAAGAAGAAAAAGTACAAGTTCCTCCTCACCGCCGCTTGCCTCCTATATAAACAGTGAACAACGCGTTTTATTCATTTTTCGAACGGCGTTACGGCGATCCGTAACACTGGGTATGTCACAGAACATCGGTATCGATGAGACTGGTATGAAACAGTCAGTTTGCGACGTGTTTTATGCACGCTTGACCAAAGTGCTTAACAGCCTTTTGTCCGGTGTGAATAAGGCACACGCATATAACGGTTGGGTCATGCCTGTCCTCATGTATACCTTTGGCATACTCAGGTGGACTCAGACTGAACTTAACGCCCTGGATAGAAAAGTCCGCACTACCATGACGTACCACAGGATGCATCATCCGAGATCGTCGGTGATGAGGCTGTACTTGCCGCGGAAGCATGGTGGTCGTGGCTTCTTGAGCGCGCTCACCATGCATAATCGCGAAGTGTGCAGCCTCCGTGATTACTTCCTGGCGAGAGCGGATGATCCATTCTATAAGGACGTCATTTCTTGTGATAAAGGACTTACCCCTCTATCCTTAGCCAACGAGCAATGGCAAGACCCGGCAGTACAGAGCATTTCCGACCGGGAGACCGTATGGAAGGAGAAGGAGCTCCACGGGAGGTTCTACAAGGCTCTACATGAGCCTTTCGTAGACACAGTAGCCTCCCTCCACTGGCTACGCTTTGGTGATCTCTTCGGGGAAACCGAGGGTTTTGTCTGTGCAATACAGGATCAGGTTATTAAGACCAACAACTATCGGAGATACATCCTAAAGGATGGCACCGTCGACATCTGTCGAGCTTGTCGCCATCCCGGTGAGTCACTTAGGCGGTTGTTCGGCGCTTTCTAACTCTGAGTACTTGCACAGGCACAACCTAGTAGCCAGAATTCTTCACCAGGAGCTCGCTCTGAAATACGGTCTCGTGTCTCGGAAATTGCCGTATTACAAGTACTTGCCGGAAGCCGTGCTCGAAAATGATCGCGCCAGGCTCTATTGGGACCGGGCCATCATCACAGACAGGACTATTCTTGCGAATAAGCCTGATATTGTGCTGATGGACCGGGCACAGTCAAGGATATTTTTGGTCGACAATACCATTCCGTATGACGAGAACCTCGTGAAAGCCGAAACAGATAAGCAAACAAAATATCTGGACCTGGCTCACGAGGTGACCGACATGTGGGGTGGTCTGCCGACCGAAATTATTCCTGTAGTCGTCTCTGCGAACGGGCTAATCCCAGTCAGCCTCTCGGGTCATCTGAGGCGGCTGGGACTACGTGGCGGACCGCTCCAGGCTCAAATGCAGAAGGCGGTGCTCCTCGATACCGCCCGCATCGTACGCCGGTTTCTTTCCCTTTCCCCCTAACCCTCGGCCGTTTGGTCTCCCCTGCTGAGGGCCTCCATCTGGTTGGGCTTTTATTTATTTATGTATTTTAATATTTATTTTATGTTATTGATATTTATGTATATTTATCTTCTCATCTTCATTTATAATTATGTATTATTAGAACCCAACCAGATGAGAAAACTATAAAATAATAATAATAATAATAATAATAATATTTTTAGATGATAGATGTTTATCAAGTTATAATGAAAAGAGGTAAAAGATTTACAGGTAGATATTTCAAACTAGGTATTTGCTGAAGAAAATCAAGCAATAATACCACGGTTTAAAGTTCGACTATCTTTAAGCTGTGATAATACTCCTAATACCTCAACAGGTAAAGAACCTTTTAAACTCATGCTTGGTTAAACAAATGCATAAATGGCGTCTGCCGACCTTCAGCCTTGAAGCTCAGCACTCTAAAGCACAGATTGACCACAATATAACGCTAGTATGCTTTGAATGCGAACATAAGAAATGCAATAAGTATGCAATAGGACAGCTAATTCTTTGGAAAAATTCAATTTTTAGGGATTCTATCACTAATGTGAAAAACCTGAGTGGCCACTGTACAGGCTCTTTTAAAGTTTGTTGAGCTGACAACTCACTAGGCCGCTGTATGATTACCAAGAATGATTGACTGACTGTCTAGTGGCCGGTTTTAAATCTCCAGTCGAGCCAAAATATGTTATTGGATTTTTTTGTCAAGAAGTTCTCAGGTCGGAGACCGGAAGTTGGCTATGTTTCACCCCCTCTCGTAACTCGTAACCGTGTCTCGGAAAACAGATAAAGTCATTAGTTCCTGCGCCTGTTTCTCTCCGGTCGTGTCGGATTTCCGACTCATTGGATTGGGAGAGTGAGAAAAAATGATACTAGCATTACTAAGTAGATAGTATTTAAAAGAGTCATTATGATGTATTTATGTGACCGTGTAGTCGCGTGGATGTCGTAAGAGGTGATGGAACAAAAATACAGGACATGGGTAGCTGCCAACCTAATAACAGGTGGCCAACCAGTTTGCCAAGCGTGACAACTACGTCAAATATACCCCCAATGAGGCAGTCTACGTGAAGGCTTATGTGCAGCAGTAGACTTGAGAAAGGCTGTAACGGGAATAGTAGAGTCCTATATTATGTACAGTAATTAAATATTTAGATAAGATAATAGAAATAATACGTGGTAGAACCACGCTGCGGCTTTACTATGGTTGTGGCATGAACGGGTGGCTCGACCGGGACAGGACCACGCTCTCACAGAATACCAACTTAAAACAGCAGCTTAATATTGCCGTGTTTAGTATGTCGCCATTTCTTATATGTATTAGTTGTAGCACGAATGGGTCGGCACGACCGGGGTAGAACCACGCTCTCATAGCCAGCGTAAAATAGCAGTTTAAGGCAAGCTGTTTCGTACGGTAAGCATAGAGATCCGGAGATTTTTTTTGCTGGAAACGAGGCATTCCATCTTAGTCCACAGGGTGACAACGCGTCTGCGTTTTGATTCTTATTCGAGAATAAATGTAGATGCCTGTGGGCCACAGCATCCACTGGTGGAGTGTGCGCTCGTTTGTCATCCTTATTCTGTAGAAAGAATTACTCACA
Source organism: Parnassius smintheus behrii (assembly GCA_036936625.1). Lineage (NCBI taxonomy): Eukaryota > Metazoa > Arthropoda > Insecta > Lepidoptera > Papilionidae > Parnassius > Parnassius smintheus. Next base: position 39,246,390 of record JAUPFT010000019.1, on the reverse strand, counting down.
ATTTACAAACGAAACAGTAGTGCTAAAAAATTGACCCACTTTTTCTAAGTTCTAAGTTTATTACTAATATTTCAAGTATGTACTTTAATAGTAATATTTTTACTTATGAACGGATGCACTAAACAAAATAAAAAGAATTCCTTTTATTTACTTTTTACTTTTATTACAGCGAAACCCTAAAAAAGGCAATAGAAACAACATTTTCGTGTAATTTAATCTTTATTCACATATCTTAAGACACTTCATATTTAAATACATAACATAATGGGACAAAACAAATCTTACTTCTCGACTTTAAACTCAAGCTATAAAGTCTATAATACCGCAAAAAATTTACATCCGCGTTTCCTGCGTAGTTGTCTATATTTGTCATTCCATCCCTGGAGGTAACGGCTCCAAGGGATTACCAGGCTGTGGAAACTGGGGGTCCTGAAATAAAAGTATAAGTATTTATTCAACATTTTAATAACGTACAATCAAGTTAAGGTGAAAGGAGAGCATAGACAAATCGCGTTCGCGTTTCAATGGCACGGAAATGAAGGTTTGGTAACCATACCATACCAATGACCACATTGACTGAGACTCTAAACTCCAGCCTCAAGGTTTGCATCAAACTAGGAGTCGACAGAACGGAGTTGACTGAATTCACATCACAAAGCCGCGCTCACAAACAAAAAGAACGATGAAGGGGTTAGACCGAACATGCCGTATGGCAAACGGTATAATAAACGGGTCTAAAGTCCTTAGCTAAGTCCTACCTTTGCACACCCAATGCAATTTTTTTTCTTCATCATCATCAGCTCGTGAAAGTACACGACTAGGCAGACATGGGGATATTCCATTGTGGAACGAATTTGCTATAATCGTCACGCTTGGCAGACTAATTGATGAATGCAATACCATGGATGCATGCGGAGTAAAGTCCCTATTTGCCACGTCTTCGACGTGCAAAGCCAAATTTAATAAATTTGGTTTTTTGTCCGAAATTAGTATATTGTTGTACGTCAAGTTGTTTGTGCCATAAGAAAGTGTTCTTTTTTCTTACTATACAGGGTTATTTTGTAATAACCGGCCAAATTTGGAGAAATTTGGCAAATGGAGAAAAAAAATTATAAAAAAATCTCAAACATTGTTTTTTTATCATCTAAATACAAAATGCGTGCATTATTATAACCAGAGATGTGATATTTTAAAAATAACAGTATTTGAAATGTAAAATACAAAATACCTATTTCCATTTTGTATTTACACTTTTTAGAAAATAATTTTATATTTTATTTGAAATACCTTCGAGGACATATTTTGTGTTTGCAAAATGCAAAATATTTTTTGCGAAGTTATGTAAACATCAAAGAATTAATAATTAATGTGATGAAAAATTGTATTTTGATTTTTAATTTTTAGTTGTGATTTCTTGTCACTTGACAAGCCACACTGCCCCACATATAGCTGGAGAGCTAGTGAACCCTCCTAGTAACGGTCTTCCTGCAAGGTTGGAAATTTGTACACTTAGCATTTATAGCATGCTAAGGGCAATAGCCATGACCTGGCAGGCGTCAGCCCTGCACGTCATCAGCCCCTTATTTTTAAATTATAAAATAAATAGAGTATATAAACTTGTCTCTGTAAGCTTAAAAATTTAATAGGATGTAGTTTAGTTATTGTAAATCTTGAAAAAAAAAATTGACGGGCGATTGCAATGAGCAATAATATGTCACAGGTAAATTGAAAGGAGCATAGTTGATGAGGTGAAATAAACTTTTTCCTGTAGTTAAAATTTGGATACGTTTATGAGTAAACGTTTTAAAATAAACATGTTAAATGACAGGCGGTTTTAAATAGCATAAGACCTTGACAGGCGAGGGGTTCACTAGCTCTTGGACTATAAAGGAATTGTTCCTTGCAAAAGTAAGAAAACTTAAAAATGATCATAAAAATGTAAATAATACACCTCAATCATCACACAAGAAAGAAAAAATGAATCCTACTGCATGTTCGGATTCCTCACTAGCTAGTGTGTGTAAGTGCAAATGCAAACACCACTATTGACTTGGAATCATTGCAATATTTGAAGGATAATGATGTCAGCCTGCAATCATTAAATAAATACTCTACAGTAAAAGATGTTATTCTTGAAATATAATACTGCTTGCCTAGCTCTGCGCCGGTGGAAAGGCTTTTTTCTTCTGGTGGCATGATTATGAGACCACACAGGGGAAGGATGAGCGACAGTGTATTTGAGCAAATTATTTTATTAAAATCTGTTAAGTAAATTATCAAAGTAAATTTACCAGCCTGTTAGCTGGCTGAAATAAATAAACTTTTTTTTTACAAAATAAATCATTTTGTAAATACGTATTTTATATTTAGTATTTTAAATATAAAATGCAAAACTATTTTGTATTTGAAATAACAAAATACAAAAAGTATTTGCATCTTGCATTTAAATACATTTTATGACCTATTTTGCACATCTCTGATTATAACTGATTTTACTGCGCACGCACACATTCGTAAAGGTCGATCGGTGGCCAAAATCGTTGTTGCCCATAAATCACAATCAATTTGGGATAATTTCAAATAAAAGTGAAAAGAAAGAAGCCTTATTTACTCGTATTTTGAAAAACTGCAAAAACAGACTTATATATAACAACTTTAGTTCAAAATTTGGCTAGTCTTTGAAAAATAACCTTGTATGTAAAAAATATTAAAAATTAAACAAAGAAAAAAATAATATTTAGGAGTATGGCTGAATCTAACAGCGTGAAAAGTTGTGAGACAAGAGAATAATGTGGTTTGCAATATAATGTTGTGATCAGGATTAAGAAAAGAATGCTTCGTTGTTTTTTTTACAGGATTTGGTGACAAACGAGCACACAGTCCACCTGATGGTAAGTGGTTGCTGTGGCCCATAGACATCAACATCTATCCTCGATTACGAATCAAAATGCAGATGAGTCACCCGTGAGGACTAAGGTGGAATGTCTAGTTTGCAGTAACAAGGGTCACCGGTTGTCTACACTCACCATACGAAACACAGCAGCATTAAGCTACTAATTTACGCAGGTATTCAAATGGTTTAAATTCATGGTTTGATTATGTAGAGAGAACGAATAAGCAATGACAAAGCATATTGATGTTGCAGAAGTGAACTACAGAATCGAGAAGGGGTGCACTATACGAAAGTTCATCGACCAAATTGGCGATATATTGAAGATGGGGCACATTAAGAATACCCTTGATCGACGAGCATCTACGCGAAGTTATAAGGATCTAAAGGATGCAAAACAGGTGTGTTGCGATGGTGTTATATGAAAGTTCGTAGTCTCTGCTTACCCCTGTGGATGACAGGAGTTAGTGTTTATTCGTATATGTATGGATGTGAAAGAAATGAGAGAGGTGTGTTGAGAGATCATACCAAATGAAAATCCTTAGTCTCTGCCTACCCCTCTGAGTGACAGGGGTGATTTTATATATATATATATATATATATATATATATATATATATATATATATATATATATATATATATATATATGTGTGTGTGTAATACATTAGTCGGTGTACCATTCCCATACACCGTACCGTACCTTATTACACAGTAACGATGTACGTGTAAGTTAGATGAATAACTAATATTATTTTTAGAAAATTGTATTGATGACTATATATATATATATATATATATATATATATATATATATATATATATATATATATATATATATATATATATATATATATATATATATATATATATATATATATATATATATATATATGTGTGTAATACATTAGTCGGTGTACCATTCCCATACACCGTACCGTACCTTATTACACAGTAACGATGTACGTGTAAGTTAGATGAATAACTAATATTATTTTTAGAAAATTGTATTGATGACTATATATATATATATATATATATATATATACATAACGGTTGGACTAATTGATAGCAAAATGCGACAGTAGTAACGGAACACATGCCAAAATGCCGACACAAAAATAAACATAAATCAAAATATTATAATAATAAAATAATAAATATACAATATAATTATATCGATATTGCACTTAGTAGATGCCTTTAAATAAATAAAAAATATGTTCGTAGGTATATACTTTGTTACGCTATCTTTGGACAATGCTACTTTTATTGAAAAGTACTTCGTCATAATATTCACGATATATCTGAATTATACAAAACGTAATCGTCGCACATTGAACATGGTAGAATATAAAAAAAAATTGCACTATTTTTAGCGAAAGCTAACACTACATTTCATAATGATTTCTTAAATTTACGCGAACACTACACGTTGAATAAAATTATTTATACGGATTTTATGGCGTTCAATTAACTTATTTTAAATTTTAACATTTCATTTTAAGTTACTACTGACTACTTTATTTCTTATGTAAACGAATGAGTATTTGAAATGAAAATGTTATAAATTGTTTCGAGACAAAATATAAGCAAATAACTTTTAAAAACAGACTAATTTTTTACCTTTTATATGAAAAATAACAACAAACTTACTTTTGTACCTACCATTTTTTTTATTAAGGCGACACCGCGAAAAATGCACCTCCTTTCATCGAATAGTATAGGACTATGACCATGACACACAATTTAATATAGGTAAATTCATGTCTTTATCTTAAATTTAATTGTTCAAAAACATGATTATATAATTTTGACTCGATCGTAATTATTTACGAAAATACCTTTAAAAATCACTATAGTTGAAATTACAACGAAATTACTTAAACTATATGCTTGGGAATCACCCAAATATATTCATAATTTACTTGCACATTATTTTAATTACTTAAATCAATAATAAAAAAAAAATATTTTAAATTTCTGACAATTTCTAAGAGGTTTTATGCGTCGCGGGCGCTACGCAATTTTAGACATTATGACGGCGTATTTTCAAGTTTTTATAGAAATTATATGTTATCCAGGCTATCGCCGTACTGATATCCGAGTGAATACTCGGATCAGTACGGCGATAGCCTGGAGCCACTTTTTCGATGTGTCGTCTTAATGTAGTGATCTCTTACTCTCACGCGGCAAAGGAAATAGACTGAAGTATATGAAGTAAATGCGATGGTTAGATAAAAGCGGAAACTAAAAAGAAGGGTAAATTAGTAACGAAACGAATTCTAATAAAACCTTAGTTGTATAATTCTTATAAATAACATTTAAACGTAGACATTTTTAGACATTTTCTCAAATAGCCTCTCATTAAAAAAATACTTCTAGGTGCAAGTTTGAGTACGGAATAATTTTAGATTGTTTAGTTTTTATTATAAAAATATAATAAGTAATATTTAAAAAGTAATAAAAATCACATTTTAAATAAGCATTAAACACTCACATTTGCATGTCGTGGCAGCCTGTAATTGAATCTGTACTTAGCTTAAATATTAGATAATAGCTTAAGAATTTAACGTTTTTGGTGTAAGATCTGTTGGCTGTCCTTAATAAATAAGTAATAAAAAATCGTACTCTTATCTATGGTTCCGAGTAAACGCAGTGATTGTATACTCGTTGGTTCTGAGTGGTCCTTTCTAAATATTACTATACTCTTTGGAGGGGTCTACAAAGGTGACATTTCATCTCATGTATAGGTTTGGTACGTGACAGATTAAATAAAAAAAAATGTGGTAGGTACCGAGCAGAGCTGCTGCAGGTGCAGTGGCAGCGCGGCGGCCACGTGCACCGGCAGCGAGCGCAGCAGCGCGCACGTGCCGTCCCTCTCGCACGCGCCACCCACCGCAGCGCCCCCACCCGCTCCTACGCCCGCGCCGCACAGCCGCTCGCAGCACTTCACCCAGCCCTCCCACGCCACCTTGTGCGTCCACACCTGCACACACATGTGTAACTATATCCACTTATCACATATGATTTGTCGTGATGTCGTAAGAGGCGACAGAGAGAAGCACGACTGATGATGGGCACCAACATATTCTGATAACAATTAAAAAATTAAAAAAGTGGGTTTGCCAAGCGTGGCAACTATGGCAAATATCATCCCTTATGAGGTGTTCTATAGGGGAGGCCTATGTTTAGCGATGTTTGAAAGGATTTGCTTTAATTGTCGCGGTTGGCAAGCATATGTAAGATCACAGTACCAGATATTTTGAACCTTCGATGCTGCTGCCCGTCGCCAGTCTGCGTTTTTACGCCTAGCGCCAATGACAAGATATTAAACAAAATCTATCAAAAAACATAAATAATTTTTTTTACCGCCATTACACGGCGGATGTTTTTTGGGTGGCAGAGCAATTCTATATTTATATCATAGAATAATACACAGTAGAATGGCTGTCAACTTTATTTTGTACGAGGTTTGGCGTCGCCAAACCCGATTGGCTGTGTTGACAGACTGAATAAATTTACACATTTTAGACTTTTGATTAATGTTCAAGATCATCATTAAAAAAAGTCGTTTAAATTTTAATACATATTCATTTGTAAATAGGGTGCAATTTGGCATTTTTTTAATAATTTGCATGCGAAATTCGAAAACGATTGTAACGTCAAAACACATATCGTGTTGACGTTTATACGTGTGAATTGACGTGTTAGTGACATTTTAGTGGCTACACGAGCTCCGCCCACTCCCCCGTTCTATTATGTATGTATCATAGTCTTCTATGATTTATATAATGGTTGTAGCACGAATAGCCGACCTATTTCCTCTTGCTATTATTATTGTATCCGACTATTAACACCACTTCAAAATGCAATGAATGTAAAAAAAATATAAAGGAAGATGGTAGAACTAAAAAATTACAGTTACATTTTTATTGTAACACGAATTGGTTGGCTCGACCAAGAGCAGACCACGCTCTCACAGAATACCAATGTAAATTAAAAGCTTAATGCTGCTGTGTTTTGTATGGTAAGTGTAGAGAACCGGAGACCCTTTTTACTGGAAACGGGGGCATTTAATCTTAGGCCTTTGTGGTAACAACGCATCTGCATTTTTCTTGATTGATTTTTTTGATTCTTGATCAAGGATATATTTTGATGTCTATGGGCTACAGCATCCACTTACCACATGGACTGTGTGCTCGTTTGTCACATTTATTCTTTTAAAAAACAATACACGTATTGTTACCTCCTTGTCAATGAGCAATCTCAGTATATCGAGGGCGAGCGGTGCTAGCCCAGGGTGCAGAGTGAGGGCCTGCAGCACGCTGCGCATCATCAGCACCGGGATGTCAGGCTCCTCAGCCAAGCGCTGCAGAACCGCCGATAATACCTGATGATCAGAATCACATCGTAATTTATTGATTCGAAGTCCAGTTCCAGTTGTAGCGGACAAAGGCATGAAATGTTTGTAAGTAGAGTATATTAAATATTATTAAAACCAACCGTTGTTTTGGTTATAATCTCATAACTCATTAGTGTATTTTATCTATAATAAATATTCCCCGCACCAGACACATCGCACATTATTCCAATGTTATTCTCTTTATAGAGAAAAATTGTCGTAATAGCCACCTTTGACAGACGTTACTACGATGGTAAGTGGTGGTTAATAAATGGTATTATCAAAACCTCGTATCTTAGAAGTAGATTTTTATCACAGATCAAGTTTGGATAGTCAACCATAATATGTATATATTAATAATAATAATGTGCTCCAGACCGAATTACGGCCAAGGCGGTCTGCCTCAACGGAGGCTAGCCATCGGCGCAGGACAGGATTATAGTGCCCAAGTGTATACGCAAGCACAGGTGCACTCTCTATTCCCCCTCACTCTCATAATCCGATGGGACGGTAAACCGACACGACCGGAGAGAGATCAGGCGCAGGACAAACAGCTTTACGTGCTTTCCGAGTCACGGGGGTGAGACACCACCGAATTCCTGACTCCGGGTAGCTACTGAGAATTTCTTGACGGAAAACTCAATAATTAATTTTTTGGCCCGACCCGGGATTCGAACCCAGGACCTCATGATCAGCAGTCACACTACTACAACCACTAGACCAACAAGGCAGTCATATAATCACACAGTCAGTCATACAATAAAGTAACATCTTATATGGATCCCACATCTGGGCACTAGTATTTTCTTAAGGTATAATAAAATTTTAAACCATATTTTACTTTACTAGTGTATACTATATGCGTACATATAGAAGTGAATAGTTCAGGGATATACTCCTTATACAAGTTTCAATTTCGAATTTTATTTAAATGTTATTTACTATCCAATTGCTTCCATTATAAACTGAACAAACACGCACACACACAAACACACACACACACACACACACACACACACACACACACACACACACACACACACACACACACACACACGCACGCACGCACGCACGAATGCAAGAATTATTAATTAATAATTATGAAATGTCACAACAATACCATGGTAAATTCTAATGATAGATGAGTAAATGAAAGAGGTGATTGGGGAACTCAAAATTATCATAACACCCGTGTAACATCTCAGGGAAGAAGGAGTGCCTGAAAACCAGCGCTTCATGGGATCTAGTTCCATGTAAGCAAAAGCTGAGTCACCTCCGTTTGCCTAAATTAAATTAAGTAATTAGTTTATATGTATACATGTTTTTTTAAAAGTGGCAATAAAATGATATTTATTTATTTATTTATTGCAGCCCGTAAAAGCGCACTGCTGAACATTACCCCCCCCCCCCCATAGATTACTTCATAGTGGGGATTTTGGTATAGTTGCCACGCTTGGCAGGCGGGTTGGCAAGCGTAGTTTTTATTATTTAGTTTGTTATCAAGGAGATATTGCTGGCCACCGCCTCTTTCAGTTTCCTTCTATGACCTCTTACGACTCTCACGATACGTGGTAGTGGATATTTTTACACCCCCATTACGCGGTGCAAGTAAATACATATTAACTACGTATTTTAATTTATTGAAGTTATCGGTTTCGTAATTTGTAAGAAATGAGACTTTTTTTTTTTATTATGTGCGAGCAGCTATGCAGGTCTAGGAAAAGAGACCAGTATCACTGCGACTTAGATCTATTGTGATCGCTGCTATGGCTATAGTTCACTGCTAAGCCTTATGTCTTCAATGAATAGAAGGAGTTGCTTCATCATCATCATCATTACAGCCCTTCACAAGTCCACTGATGAACATAGGCTTCCCCCAAGTAATGCCACAAAGCACGGTCCTGAGCCACCTGCATCCATCGACTTCCTGCATATCTTACCAGGTCGTCACTACATCTAGTGGGGGGTCGCCCTACACTACGCCTACCGGTACGAGACTGCCACTCAAGAACCTTTCTTCCCCATCGGTTATCGGTTCTTCGAGCTATATGGCCGGCCCATTGCCACTTCAGTTGCAATGGGCCGGCCATAAAGCAAGAAGGAGTTGCTTAGCCGAGAGCAATTTCACTTCTTCTAGGCGGAGTACATAGTGTCCCAGATGAGTGTTACGTTTGAGCATTAAGGGTCCGCAATCAGTTAGGATATGTAGGTTTCTTCCGTTATGGAACAGAACCGACACATCCTTGAGTTACTTAGTCCCAGGATGGACATGTGCTTTTTAAGACAACAGTGTATAGTTAGGGCTCTTGCCAGAACGCGCAATTTATTTTTACTTAATCCCAGGGCTTCTGAAGCGAATTACGATCAAAAGCCCGGATTAAGGTGTTAGAATGTTTTAAGCCTGGTGTATCAGACTGGATCTTAAGTGTTTATTGTGATAAAGAGTTTCAAGGGTCAATCGGGCTAGGCTTCTTGAGATTCCACAAAACGGCTCAGGTCCAAATTGTGTGAATAAATGAGATAGTAAAACATATAAAAAACCTTGACTTACATCTTGCGTGTAGGTGTTCTTCTCGGCGAAGCAAATCGCCGTTGCCTTTATGATGTATTTAAGGTCAGCTTTGCTCGGGTCTATAAGGTGCAGTTCCACTAGCAGGTCCTCTGGGGAAACTGGAAAAATGTTTTGAAAGGCGATAATGAATTTGTACTTTTTTAAAACCATATTAATTTTATCATGGGACATGATACATATTAATAATAATGTCCTCCAGACCGAATATCGTTCCGAGTAAAAAACAAAACAAATGAACAGAGTGGAAATAGACGATTTCACAAAAAGCGTGGTAAGAAGAAAAGTTTCTAAATTTTTAAAATAATATCATCTCTGATAACTTTGAATGCTGTACTTAGAGAAGATAATGTATTATACTTCAATAGGGAATATTTAAGACTATTATTACATGATCTAGGCACCAATGAAAAAAAATACAAACTGAAAACTAGCCATTTACGCAGGAAAGAATTACAGTGTCGGAGTGTACGGGCATGCACAGGATCACTCTCTATTCATAGTCCGATGGGACGGTGATCCGACACGACCGGAGAGAGATCAGGCGCTAGACCAACGACTTTACGTGCTTTCCGAGGCACGAGGGTGAAAATTTGTGACTTAGGGTTGCCACTGAGAAATTCTCGACAGAAAAACGAACTTATGAATATCGAACTGAATGGCCGGTCCATTGCCACTTTGGCTTACTGATCCTCTGGGCTATGTCAGTTACATGGTAGATGGAATGATGACCTGATGAGACACGCACTCAGCTCATGGATGCAGGTGGCTCAGGACCGTAATTTGTGGTAATATACGGAGGCCTATGTTCAGCAGTGGAATTGTGATGGCCTTTAGTGGTAATGATAATGAATGGCATACTTACATATTATACAAACTGAAAATAAAATAATTTTAATGTTAATATTAATTAAGCAATCTTATTAAAATTTCTTAGTAAACAATTTATTTATTTATTGTTAATAACACCTGAATAAAAATAATTACAAAGGACGGACTTAATGCCTCTGAAATTGTCTCCCAGTCAATCCGGAATGTGTGGAGATAAATAAGTTGCCAGAAATAAAATACCGAAAATTTGTATTAAATACGCAAACGATCCTTCCGATGATCGAACGATTCTATTGTTGTCTGTAAACACTACAATTCAAATAAAGAAGGCTAAAGATGCCTTGTCACCCTGGCAGTCTAGTCTATGCCTGTAATTATCTTGGTTTCATTACCATTGGTAGCTTGGTTGCAGACATTGATGGTGCCAACCAGCATGGACTCCTAGGCAGAAAACACTACCACATATAGGCAAACCGCTTAATTGAGCCCTCACCTGCGAGGTATAGCAGGCGGCGGGCGCTCGTAGCGTGATACACAATAGGCGAAATGTGCACTGGACAGTTCTTAAGATATGTGACGTCAAGTGGTTACCGATGAATACGTGATTATATTTTATTAGCAAATTGATTGATGACTACAAAATTACGAGAAAAAGACTTTGTGTAGGTACTATTTATTATATGCAAGATTTATCAAAATTATAAATCAATCACATGTCCATATCAATATCACTGGAACTTAATTCTTCACTTTCGAAGCAGGCATCATCAGAATCATCTGAATCATCCTGCACATTAATAATAAAATCAACATCATCTAGAACTCGGTCATGTTTGCAGTATTCGTCCTCGAATTTAATTACATGACTAACACACTGTTCGATTTGCAGACACAATAGCAAGACAATATCAATGACCCACATGTGTGTCACGGCACAGAGAAAGGGTTAATTTATGTACTTACCAGGTGAGTGTTCCTCATTAGGATTTTGTAGTCCCAGCAATTTATTGAAAACTTCTTTTACAACCACAGGATTCAGTTTAATCAATTTCGGCAAGGCAGCTAGAATCTGCGAATAGATAGGAAATATCCGAAATTATAAACATGAACTGTGGTAACTCGAGGACTAAAGGGACCGTCGTAAGTTGGGTTCGATTTTTGGTACCAATAAAATAGTTAATTGTAATTTTAAGTGATGATGTATTTGAATGAGGAAGATTGAATGAGAAAAGAGTGAAAAGGCAAATTTTTGTTGCAAAAGTAATATTAGAAAATGTTGATGTTGACCATCTATTCAAAATCATCATATCGACGTACGAAAGGAAAATATCGATCTCCGAAAATATCGATGTGGCAAAATAAACAATAATCTTATTACTGTATTAATTAAATGTATTTATTACGCTAACTCGGCTCAAAATATAAATACATCAATGTTTTCCCGCTAAACATTGATGTTTATCTACCATCGATGAATATCGATTATCCCTACGGTAGAGCCAGCAAGGGACATCCTAGACGGAACTTTATCGACCAAATTGGCGATATATTGAAGATTGGCCACAGTAAGAGTTCCCTTAACCCCCAAGAATGTATACCGGTGTATGGATGCAAAGTAGGCGACAAGAAGTGTCAAGATCATGCCGAATGGATGTCTGTAGTCTCTGCCTACGCATCTAGGTGACGGGCGTGAATGTTGATGTACGTATGATTTACTACGGGCTTAGCAGTGAAGGAAAAAATCACGAGGAAACCTGCATATGGAGGAATATATTATGAGGACGTGAAGTTGACACCAAAACGCACTTGAATAGCACGACCGACTAACCACTCCATAACACTTGGACTAGGAATGGACTGTGCCCATCAGTGGAACTTTTACTTTTATACATCATATTGAGCTAAGGCTCAAAAGACTACCAGCCATTTTTGGCCAACTTTGGTGTTGTAGAGCGTTGTCCCTTTCGTTGATACTCGAATGAAGTTTTGTCGTTGATTTGTCAGTCGTTTTTCACAAGTTGTTTAAGGTCTCTCTTTATGTAACAACCTGTCTTAACCATAGACAAGGGTCTTTTTAACATTGCGCTTATACACAAGATGAAAGATTTTCCTAATAACTGGCAGGTTGGTGAGCGAAGAGTCGACCACATAGCTACTGAGTGTTACCATCCTGTGGGATTTGAATTTGGAATTCCCGAACGGATATCCGCAGCTATTTGGTCGCTTTAGCGGTTTTTTTATAGAATAAGGGTGACAAACGAGCATACAGTCTACCTGATAAATGGATATTGTGGCCGAAAGTAATCTAAATATATCCTAATTAAGAATCAAAATACAGATGCATTGTCACTCTCAAAGACCTTAGTTCATCTTAATGGAATTCCTCATTTCCAGTAACATGGGTTTCTGGTTCTCTACCAATCACCATACGTAATACATAGCATAAAGCTGATATTTTACGCTGGTATTCTGTGAGAGCGTGATCCTACCCCGTCGAGCCGACCTATTCGTGCTAAAAGCATAATATAGCTATATTGCAGCATGGCTCTACCACGTAGATTATTTTTTACAGTAATTGCCTATTAAAGGTATTACAATTTTCATAATAAAAAATATTAGTTACTTCGCAACCTTCCGCTAACTAAGTTAATAACTAAGTTAATGGATGACCAATGGATTTCCGCAAAGTAACGCAATCTCAATCAATTACAATTTTCATTTATACTCACTCACCTCTTTCTTACTAAGTCCGTTGAGGACAGGAATAAGAAAACGCACGTCGGAAACGCGCGTAGCGTATAGCTCCCGAACACGAGACACCAGCTCGTGGCTAGGGGGCGCTGTTAACAAATAACATTATTTATATATTAATAATATACGTGAAGAGAAAACTTTGTACCCCTTTGAGCATCTTGTGCGCACGAAGGAGTGTGAAATTGGCATAGTAAAAATTTATATGGAGAAGGAGTGTAGAAAGCTAAAACTTGTATTATGTTATAAATACATGAAATTAATAAGCGTTCATACTGTCAAGTCAAACACAAAATTATTGGTTAGACATATTTTTTTTGTTGATGTTCATACTGCTAATGTCTCAAAGTTTTAGAATAGTAATATTCATAAACTATATAATTTATTCTAAGGCCAATGTCAAACAATAGTCCGTGGTCAAACAGTCCACAGAGTAGATATCGTCATATTTTTTAAATGTTGTTACTGTCAGATTGATAGAATGAGCTGTGAATTTTGTGTGATTTCAAATGTTTGTTTGTTGTCAGTACTCTGTGAAGTGCATGTCAAGGCAAAAAAACGTTTATTTTATATTTTTTATATTAGATATCTGTTTTTTGTATATTATTGTGCAGTAGAATGTTAAATACAGCTTGCTAAACATACAAACCTTCGGCCACTAGGCGATCACTAGTAAATATTATATGTGTGGAGATTCATACATTTAGTTACGAATGGCTATGTTTTTTACATAGTAATTGCTAAAAAGTGGTAAAATTAAAAAAAATTATACAACAGACTTCAATATAAATAAAATGAGAACGTCAATGTAGTCGAAGTCAAAGAAATACGCATTATTAAGTATTACTCAACAACTGCTGGACAGATCTTGATCAGATTTGTATGGGACCACATGACAAGCCACCAGCAATCAAATAAAAAAAGAATCATCAAAATCAGTTCACCTAGAAAAAAGTTCTGAGGCAACACATAGAGAATACAGTCAAATTGAGAACCTCCTGCTTTTTTAAGTCGGTTGAAAATTGTGTGTTATTGCGTACAAATTTTATTAACTACTTAAATAAATGGCCTCTGTCTAGTTAATAAAATTTGTCCAAAATCAAATCCATAAAACTTAGGTTTATTTAAACCTAAGTTTTATGGATTTTATCGCGTATATTAACTTATTTGAAATTCCCGACTTTGCGTGTATTTTACAGCACCCATGGTCACGAGGGGGATTGAGGTGACAGAATCCTTTGACCATTATCATCAGGAACGTTCTGGTACAACGTGAAGCAATACGCAAGTGGCTGTCGTAACAGTACAATCCACTGATAGAAAGCGGATGCTGGTACCTATACACCATCATTTTTCCTTAACTAATAATCAAAATACAGATGCATTGTCGCTTTTAAGGACTAAGATGGAAGCCCTTTTTTTGTCAAGGGGGTACTCTGGTTCTTGTCAGTTACCATACGGAACACAGCTATGCTGCTATTTCGCATGGTATTTTTTTCAATGTAGTTCCAGTCACCGGTCGAGTACATCCGTTATAGCAGCATAATACACTGCAACACAACTCTACTACATTTATGTTTTAGTATAATAAAGACAGTACCCACCTTTCTCGGTAAGTATATGAACTAGACGCGTCAACAAGGTCTCGGCTCCTCTCGGACACTCATCAAGCAGTGCTCGGAATGAGGGACGTAAAGCTCCTGGGGGAGCTTCGTCCTCATCACTGGAGGGAATCGGGGCTGCGGCCGCGGCTCTAAGAGGACCTTCGGCACAGCGAAGCACGCAACGCTTAGCTTCCGCACCGGAGCACCCGTACACGCGGGCTACTTCCACTATTAGCTCTGCAGATAATTTTTATACTGTATTAGATTGACAAGCGAGAAAACAGTCGACCTCATGGTGTCTACTTAACATTATGGGCGTCGCCAAAATCAAATATGGGTCCGAAATTTGAATTTTATAATGCTTCACTTTTTTATGTTAATCTACCCTCTGAATATCACTAACTACGCTAACCGGTTTAATTAATTGTTTCTTAATAAAAAATGAAATGCTTACAGTGACTTTCTTTTTTCACTAAATGTCATTAGAAAGAGATATTATGTTGTTAATGATTAATTTAAGTGATCAACGACTATAAGTAAGGCTGACTGTATCTGCCTTTTAAACGAGTTTTTTGTAATTGGGCGAGCAAGTAACGTGAGTTTTTTCGACAAAGAAACAGAAACAGAAACTTTTTTATTCAATGTAGATTATAAACAATACTTATTGAAAGTCACTTTTTTTATTTACCACTGGTTCGCAAAAAAGCCTCTGTCCTAGGAAGAACCAGCAAGAAACCCAGCGGGACTATTTTTTTTTTCAAATAATAGCTCACAATCATGTTTACAATTAATATCACAAAATAAATTAGAAATAGCTTGGTAGCGATCACCCTCCCCAGGGGTTATTATCATCCATAAATTCCTTAATATTATAATAATAACCCTTTTTATACAAACTTAGTTTAATAACATTTTTGAACTTTGCGTATGACACATTTTGTATATTTTCTGGGATTTTGTTGTAAATTTCGTGGACTGTACTTTTGGTACATATAACAAGCAGCACGAAGAAAGTGTACTTTACTATGTGATTCAATTGTTAAATGGCTTATACCAGTAATCTTTTGACAAATTTATATTTTTAACCCACTGTCCAACAAGGAACGATAAACTCTGAAACAATGCTCAACTTATTCACGCACACACGAACCACATCTTGTTTCTTTCTTTCTTTAACAACCTTGTAAAATTGATTAAAACTACTTTTACGGATTTTATCGCGTTTATTTTACTATTATTTTTAATTCCCGACGTTTCGGGCGCTTTCCAGCGCACCCATGGTCACGGGGGACTATGATGACTGACGTCCCGATGTCATTGTTAAACCCGGAGTACCTTCAGCTTTTTTTTGACCATAAACAATAATTAAAAAAAGCTGAAGGTACTCCGGGTTTAACAATGACATCGGGACGTCAGTCATCTCAGTCCCCCGTGACCATGGGTGCTGGAAAGCGTCCGAAACGTCGGGAATTAAAAATAATAGTAAAATAAACGCGATAAAATCCGTAAAAGTAGTTTTAATCAATGTGTAGTGTTCGCGTAAATATAAGAAATCATTATGTAAACTTTGTAAAAGTTCACTACTTGACGCACATTCGAACACCAAACCATGTTGTTGGTTGCAAATTATTTTAGACGCATATGTGTACGTGAGCGGGGTGTTTTTACAATAAGTTAAGCTTGGTTTTAACTTGGTATTTGCATCATTTTTTTTCTTTGATCGTCTAGCTTTAACCGTAAACAAATATTGTTATCACAGAGAACTGACATGGAATGCCTCAGAGCCTGTTTAATCTTTCCGTTTACTACATTAACGCAAACTAAAATACGCAAACTCGTGCCTGGTAGTAGCTGCCGCTACTACGTTCCTAGACTCAACCTCTCTTTTAAGATTGGTAATAAAAATAAATCCTCCTACAATGGAAGAGACGTGTACAGCGGTCAACTTTTAACAGGCTACAAAGTGAGAACACTATCATCACAATATTATATTTCAGCTGAAGATAAAATATAAAGAACATATTTAATATTACTATGTAATATATATAAAGTACGTGTCACGTTGTTTGTCCGCGATGGACTCCCAAACTACTTAACCGATTTTAATCAAATTTGCACACCGTGTGCAGTTTGGCCCAACTTGAAAGATAGGATAGTTTTTTTCCCCACGAGTGACCCACAATTTTTTTTACGAATTTAAGGATTTTTTATAGGAATTTTTCATAGGACAATGGGTCGTCAAAAAGGGCAGAACAACGTCTGCCTGGCAAGCTAGTGTATATATAATAAAAATTTTAATACCGCTTATCGTTACCACGAAAGAGTATCACATTTGCCTTAAAATTAACCTACAGAACATCATATCCTCACTCACTCACGCACACGGACACGCACGGACGCACGCACGCACACACGAGCGAGCGCTCTCTTGCACACACCCACATTTCTTTTCAATAATATTTTAATTTTAGTATTATTAATAGATTTTTTATTTTTGTCAACATATATGTAATCTATACAGTTATTTTTGTGAGAAGACACTGGCTCTTGATACAAGTTTCACTTACATCAGGAGTCAGGGAGTTTAAATTTATTTGTTAAAATTTATGAATAAAATAAAGCATTATTATTATTACTACTACACTAATAATTACCTTCTTTCTCCGGGAACAACGCCATTACCAGATTCAGACAGAGTTTATAGAGGTCGTCCGTCCAAATCCTGACTTGTCGCATGTTGACCAACTCTGGAGGTGGCATAGAGAGTGAAATGAAGCCCAGGTATAACAGAGCGTGTTTCTCTATCACACGTTTGGCCGATTCTGTGCTCTGTTTGTAGATTTTGACAGTCGATTTAAGAGCTACATCCCGGATTTCTTCATTTTCGTTTACTGTCGAATGGTAAATATCTTCATATATATACTATGTATATAATCTAGTGTATCTGTTAGTGATTGTGTTCCTTTGTTTTTATAGAATAAAACGTGTAACTATAAATAAGACTGTGTACTCATTTGTCACCCACAAACAAGTAAACAGTCCACACTTAAGAGAGACGGTAACACTTTTTAATGGTAGAATAGAATAATTTTTATCAAGTCATTTTAGCTTTGGTACTGGTTCGGAAAAATCCTGTTCTGAAAACTACTAGCAATATCCAGTAGGACTTTTTTAAAACATTAGTTTACAATATATTATTTTATAAAATTAAATATGAAAATATTTAGAAATATAAAAAGGCAAGCCGTCTTAGCTTGCCGTGTCAGTGGTGACAACAAATCCGCATTTCGGTACTTATTTGTGGAAGTTGATGTCTATGGACATAGCATTGACTTACCATCAGGTAGATATTGCCCGTTTTTCACTTTAGGTTTATTGGATCAAAGAAACAGGCGAAAACATTGTTAGTTGCAATTTTAAGTGCTGATTTACCACATACTGGGCGATGAAGGAAAACATCGCGAGAAAACATGCATTTTTTTAATGACAAACGAACACACAGTCCACCTAATGGTAAGAGGATGCTGTAACCCATAGAAATCTACATTTATCCTCGATTAAGAATCAAAACGCAGACGCGTTGTCACCCCTGAGGACTAAGATGGAATGCCTCGTTTCCAGTAAAAAAGGGTCTCCGGATCTCTACACACAATACGAAACACAGCAGTATTAAACCGCTATTTTACGCTGGTATTCTGTGAAAGCGTAGTCCTTCCCCGGTCGAGCTGACCCATTCGTGCTACAACCATAATATAGCTACAGGGTAGCTCTACCACTTATAATGCTATGTAAGATATAAAAAAATATTTTGAAGACATGTGAAGTTCGCCAACAGTCTATGGGGCAGCGCGGCAGACATTTCCTTGACCTCACAACCCTCTCAAAAATCAGAGGCCTGTGCCCAGCAGTATGATGTATATAGGCTGTAACTTTATCTGGTTAAGAGGCCTATGTCCAACATCTGACCGTTAATAGATTGATGATGATGAAGAAGAATTGTAAGATGATAGGATTTATAAACTACTGTCATTGTGGTACATCCAATCTAAAACATAATCACCAAAGCGATATTTTATGTACTCTTCCTCTAAATAAAATAATACAAACTGCACTTACACACATGAACTACCAAAGACGGGACGTATTTATGCGCTCTAGGTGGTCTCATGATACACAATTCCTCCAACAAATCAAGAGCCAAAAGCGCCATTTTTTCTTCAGTGACCAAATGCTTCAAGTAATCTATCGCCTCTCCAGTCACGACCGGAGACTCTAAGTAGATTTTCCTCATCAGTACATCCTTGCTGTTCTCTAAACTGGGGTCTCCTCTTTCGCAAATCTGGGTCACCAAGGCACATAGGAGCTGGTTGTAGTTCTGATCGTGTTTCTCATTAAAACTCTTTAACGTCACTGGATGTCGATTGAAGCCTTGCATGATAGCATACTCTTCGTACAACCAGGACAAGGCTAAGTCGATTCTGTTGACAGGATCTTCTAAAATGTAGTTGAGAACCAAATCCCTGATTTCTGATGTATAACTAGAGGCGAAGATTGTTATAAATTTCGTGCGAATCTGCGAGGCGCCTCCTATCGCACAGTCCTGTTCTGCCCTGAGTATCCTTTCCACTGCCTGCAGCATCAGTTTCTCCTTTATCTCTTTAGGTATAGGACGGGTAAGTTCTTGCAATTTCAACAACTTTACTCTATGTTTTAATTTAGGAATAGTTGGAGTTGGCGGTGGAACTAATTTCTCCTTCTCTTTCTCCTTTCGTACTTCTTCCTTCAAATGCTCTTGTCTAGTCTCTTCCATTAACTTGCTCACAGCATTTTCTATCTGTTTCTCTGCTTTCGTTGACTCCTGTAACTTGGCTACGGCGTTTTTCAAGGTTATTTTTTCATCATCGTCTCTTAACAACGGTATTTTCGCAGCAAGGTCTGACAATGAAGGCTGAGGTTGCACTGGTGGTGGAATCGGGGCTGGCTCATCTTTGATCAGAGCTAGCAACATTTTAGCCAAATTCCTCTTCTGTGCTTTACTCCCCGAGTTAGGTATAGGTTTGTACGCTGTGAAGAAACCACTCGGTATGTTGATCGGGAGGTGGTTAACCAGAGTATGCGTTACAAGGCTGACGACGTTTTCAACGTTGTTCAACCCATCGAAAATTGAGTCCTCGGTCACAGTTGCCTTAGTGACTGCTACCACGCTCTGTTGACTTGAATCATCTTCGTATACAAAGTCACTGCGACTGTTGCTGTCACTACCTTGACTATTGCTTTGTGGTGAATCGACTCTAAGCCTTTTCGCCGGGGTATCGTCATTCTTTATCTCATTAACGCGCTTGTTCCTTCTTTCTTTCGGTATGGCCTTGTTAATCTCTTGAGCCGTCATGCCTATATCGGCGAGAAGTTGCGTCAGGTGCGGCAGCATATCGTTAGAGGAAGGATGCTTTATCAAATTCAATAGGAGCATTTTCAAGTGTTTACGCACTGAATTCACTTGCGATTGCGACAATGTGGGTGGTAATGTAGTGTGCAAGTCACCTAACGCTTGGACGACTCGCGGCATGTACTTAGGTCGGACCTTTGCGAGAAGACATAGCGTGGTCATACAGGCCATTAGGTTAACGCTGGATATGTGTTGTGAGTTGTGGAATTTTATTAGAAGCTCGAATATATGTCTGAAATCAAAGGGAATATACATAATTTAATTAATTATGCCTCAAAGCCCATTTACTGTATATGACGAGTGGTGAGGGCAGAAGAGAATTCATCACCGATTTTGGTCTATTGGGTGCTGTAAAGAGACAACTATGGGTAATGCAAGAACAATCTTTTGACATCCGATAGATGGCAGTAGACGGCAGTATACCAGCATATTTGCAACAGGTGTTAAATATTCAGATCGGCGACGGGCAGCGGCGTCCTATGTAAGAGCTTGTTATTGCGATTGGCAATCCATCTGCTAAGAGTGGAGAATTGGGGCAAATCCCCCCTGCAACGGCTGGTTGTTGGACTTCTATGGACTGATGAAGGAGAAGTTCACTGTATAGAGGTGATATAAGATAATCAATGAATCTGTCTTGTTACTTTTAAATTCATAGAAAGGGAAATGTCAGGATCTAGTGATCTCTAATAGATCTCAAATGTATCGCAAGACACGACTTAAATTCACAGATTAGCAGCGGGAAAGCGGAATATATTACAATATAATTTCTTTGTGTATTTACCACATGATTTATTTACTTCTTCTATATAGATAAATAAAATTAAAAAGTATAGCTAGAAATAGCTGCCTTATATTCACTGATTTATTATGACTGACTTATTTAAATGCCATTAGGACACATTTTAAATTTGATTAAAAAAAATTGATACAACAATAATCTTTACTTAATTATCTTAGATCTAAACAACTCCACTTTGATAAATCGCACTCAGACGAGGCCGCGGGAGCCGCTAGCCACTAATATTAATAACGTCTGTTGTAATTATTATTTTGAGCTATAATAAATTATTACTTACTCAGATTCCTCTTCAAGCGTGCGCCTCTTCAAGAAAGGCAAATGTGTTGGTATATTATCGAGGCTGAAGTCCTCACCCGAGCCTTCGCTAGGGCTCTGCAACAATACCACTTCTTCCAAAAACTTTATTGAATGTGTCCGAATACCCTCATTTTCGCTATCAATCATATTCAAAATCAGCAACTGAAAAGATTTGAGATGCAGTTTGTTATTTGCCTTGTTTGGTGTTATTGACCTTGATTTTTACTATAATAATAATGACCTCAAGACAGACCGCGGATTTTCTTAACAGGGACTAGCCGTCTGCGCAAAACAGTATTATAGTGCACAAGTGTACGTGTATACGTAGGTACAGATGCTCTCTATTCCCGCATTCTTTTCTCTTTTCATTTCTAAGTGTTAGAGCCACGCTGAAGCTAAATAAGAAGTATACTCGTAGTTGTAGCACGAATGGGTCGGCCCGATATCGGATCGGATGGTAAAATAGCAGCTTAACGCTGCTGTGTTTCGTATGGTGAGTGTAGAGAACCGGAGACCCTTCTTACTGGAAAGGAGGCATTCCATCTCAGTCCTCACGGGTGACAACGCATCTGCATTTTGATTCGTAATCGAGGATAGATGGTAGATGTCTATGGGCTACAGCAACCACTTACCATCAGGTGGACTGTGTGCTCGTTCGATACCCTATCCTATACTCAACATCATTTTGATGGTGTTGTAAGAGGCAATACAGGTAAATGAAACACGAGATGGGCAGCAGTATTGTCCCTATAGCTACTTAAAATAATAAAAAAAATTGAGGTTGCCAAACTGCCTGCTAAGCGTCACGACAATATGTCAATTATGGGGAATATTTATGGATATGAGACAATCTATGAGGGAGGCCTACGTCAAAGACTATATAACCACTTGACTGCGCATACAATGCCCCGACGCTCGAAAACTATTAGTATTTTGTCGCCTATGCATCGCCTATGGTACTATTAACCATTTTAGTATTGTCCAAGTGTTAGACCAGTGTTTTCGCTAAATTAATGCAAATTTTTATAACTTTTATGCAATTATAATGCATCAAAATGCCTTCATGCGCGGTGAAGTGGTGTGGGAAACATTCCAGGACAGATTTCCATAAAGAATGGAGTAACTTTTCATTGCTAAGTTTATTTATATATTTTTTAAAATATGAAAATTATTGTTGATTAATTCAGATTATGAGCCACCGCAGGGGTCTATCTAAAACGGTGGCCGGGTAAATAACGACATGGTTGAGTCGCGCGTTGATGTCTTTTGGAAAAGTCTCGTTCTATTATTAGACAATTCTAATGCTTCTATCTCTTTCTTTCCCTTTGTACGTTTATCGTAAACATTAGTACTTACTGTTACCTTTAATAGCTGAAAGTCGATATCGAAAATAATAAAATTAAAATTAATAAAAAGATTATTCAATTCACTCAATGTGAAAAAACACTTTTCTACTTTTAACCGTCTTCAGAAAAAAGAGGAGGTTATCAGTTTGTCGGTATTTTTTCCTAGTTAAAGTTTATAGTTACCTAGTTAAATTACTGTTAATATATTACCGTACACTCCTCGACATTTTATGATAAATCTTTTGCTGTTCTTGGATTAAGACTCTGGAACTCCTTACCCCAGTCCATTAAAAGTGCTCAATCTTTAAATGTGTTCAAGAAACAAATTAAGGAACACTATTTGTCTCTTTAACTCCTCTCTCTTCCTCCTCTTAGTTATGGTCACTAATATACCTTAAGTATGTTGTCACTTTATAGTATATAAGTTGTATTTTTTGTCTAATTTAGTGCACCCTACCCGTTAATCTTATTTTTATTTTTATTAATTTCCTCTTCTGGGTTGTCTGGAAGAGATTGCTATGGAGCAATAAGACCGCCTTTTGTTTTTCCCTCATTGTTTGTTCATTATTTGTTATATTTATGTTTTGTTGGTGTACAATAAACAGTATTGTATTGTATTGTTAAATTAGTTAGATTGGTGTACCAAATTAGAACGGCTTACAATTTCAAAAGGACACTAAAGACAAGTTATTGTACGGATCTACTACAATAATAGATATTTGTCGTCGTTGTAAAATTTTTAATAAGAGGGCGATCAATGAGAGTGGTTCAAAAGTGCTGTCTCCAAAATATAATACTAATTATTTTATGAGAACGGTTTTAAAATCTCTGATTAGGTATTATTGATTCCCGTATATTCATTTTTATCAATTTGAAATAGAATCAACAAATCATTTAATTGAATTAGCAAGATGCATAATTTACAAATATGTAGACGCTTGTTTATATTTTTTTTACAAAGAACAATCAGGACCCTTAAACTTTATTTCGAAATAAATATAACAAATTAATTCATTTCAAAAATCAATAATAATAAAATAAATACATATTTTCGTTGTAACTGATTGATTTTGATTAAATATTATTTCTATGATTTAAATTGAGTATTTTTCATAATGATAAAATCCATTTTATCGATAACGAATATTTTCCTTTATTAAGAAGAGCAACCCTAAAGATAGCCATAACAACGCAACTTGACCATTCGCAGACACGCGTTCTTCCTCGCCCCCCGGCCCGCAGTAGTGAGTCGTGTGTTTAGAAGAAATCTGCCTATACGCTCTCTAGTGGTTATATTCTCTATGGCCTACGTTCAGCAGACTTTGATAGACTGTAAATGATGATAATGAATCACTAAGTATTTGTTTAATCTGGATTGTGAAGTGCCGACTGCATGCACTAACTCCGTCACCACTAGTCCCAGCACCACTACTCCCAACAACACTACTCCCGGCACCACTACTTCCAACACCACTATTCCAGGTAAGACACACCATCGACGACAATACGACACGTGTTTCGCCTCTACACGAGGCATCCTCAGGTAATATAGACTCTACGGTGACTGACCGCTAAGAGCTTCTTAGCGGTCAGTGTAGGTGACGGAGTTAGTGTATGCAACTGAGGGAGGGCGGGAGGTGCTCTTCAGCCCAGGTAAGACACATCATTGTAATTAGTTAGCGGAAGGTTGCAAAGTAATAAATTATTTATTATAATAGATTTCCGCAAAGTAACACCTAATTCTATCAATTAAATTTATTTATTTGTTAAAAGTTATTTGGTATTTTTTGACAGATAAAATTAACACTTAAAAATATTACTTACTTCTGTAGTGAATTTTATTTTTAATCGGTTGTGTTAATTTTATTACAAAAATTTTACGCATGAAATTTTAATTCAATAAACATTTCTTCATACGTTGTTATTATTATTAATGTCCAATTAAGCTAGGCGTGTTTAAAGGTTTATTAATTCAATACTTATACTATATTATGAATTATAATAAATTGTTTATTATTTACAACGATTATTAGGTATTTAGTATTTAATAATGGTAAAAAAAATTTACAATTTTTTTAAGATGGTATCACAGCTGTGTGTGAGGTCTCGGCATGATAAAAGCTGAAAATTAAACTCTAACAAAAATCCTATATTTTTGTACACTACACTAAATAATATAAGTAAAAACTATTTTCACTAAATCTTAATTAACTTTTCTAGTATTTATTTTTACAACATAAATATAAAGTAAAGCACAGAACAATAGTGTTCTGTGGTTATGTGTGTTACTCTGTTACTTACCGGAGAAATAAACTCTAAATAAAATAATAATAAACCGACGCGCTTCGTTTAAACAGTTTAAATTAATACCAACCAATATTTCAGCCAAGAGCGTATACATAAAATTAACATCAACCACTAACTTACCTATATGCGTTAAAAATATCAGTTTGTATGGTTTAATAAAAATATCACTTCAAATAACTTAACGGAAAACGATTTGTTACTTAATAATATGATAATTTTCAACCACAATGAGATATAAGTTTAATTTCATAGCAAATAATTGTTACAATTCTTTTTAATGTGAAGCCTAAATTTTAATGTAATAAATCAAAAGAATAATGTTTTTAAAGAATATTTTCCTTTATTTCTTCAGTATATAAAATTTTAAGAGCGCCATCTACTTCATTCTATAGATGAAGTCATTTTATCGAACGAAAATTGATTGACTCTCAAGGTAGTTCCCAAAGAATACGCTAGATGGCACAAACACGGCTATGAATGAATAATTTTATTCAATATGGTTAATTTTATTTAATTAATAAATTAGTTAATTTTTTTAACTGTTTATTTTAACAGTTAAAAGATATATTAACCATCTTTAATATGTTTTATACTGCTCGCTCTGCCTCCCTCCTTGTGCGACAGAGAGAGTTGCTAGTTTTGAAGGCAATTAATTGCCTACATTTCTTTTTTGAAACAATGCTTCAGGCGATAATGTTTTCACCCCCCTAACTCTATACGAAACGAGACAATTATCTCTCATTAGATTCAGTACACCTTAATCTACGTCAGTATGTTTTTCTTTTTTAGGAATTTGGTTTATTTTAATTTCAAAAAATAAAAACACTCGAGGAATTTTTAAGTCAAAAATATAGATATTTAGACGGTAAATAATAAATGTTTAAAATAAAAACGCATGGAACTACCTTTTCATTATATCTACAATACCACCGAAAATTATGAAAATTGCACTATTTTTAAGGGGGGAAAAACGTTATCGCTTTTTGTATGAAAATTTACAGCTCCACAATCCTCTTAACGCCAGTGCTTGATTAATATTTCACGTGATGGTAAAGCGCACTGACTTGACTTAGCTTAACAAAAACCTATTCACTCTTGCCTTGAAAACCATTCTCTCTCTCTCTTGCCATTATGATCGGATGTAGACAGATGCTGACAACTTATACTACTTGTTTGCTGTACACATGACGAATAAATAAGCAAACAATTCTCTAATCTTACAAATTTTCATTTAACACTGCCAAAGTATAATCTATACAAACCTTTAATTTGGTGAGATGGTCCCAAACGTACTGCATTTCAGCATGGTCTGCTTTGCCTTTACACAACCATATAAGAACATTTCGGTACACTATGCTGGCAGCTTGTATAGCACGCTTCTGTACAGCTATCACTGTGTCTATGACCAACAACTGTAACTGTCCAATGATTTTTGGCAGATATTCCGGATATTTTTTACTGAAATTAAGTTCTATAATTAAAAAAAAACTATAACATTGACATTCAATAGTTTTGAGGTGTGATTTAGGTCACTTAAAAAAAGTATCCGACAGTCATTGCTATTTACACAAGTGGTAAAATTAAAACTTTGTAAAACCGCCTTCAATATATATAAAATGAGAACATCGTATGTTGTTAAATACATATTATTAAAGATAACTCGAAAACTACTGGTCAGATCTTGATCAAATTTATGTGGGACCACATAAGAAGCACCAGCTTTCAAATAGAAAGAATAATATAAAAAATCATCAGAATCGGTACACCTAGAAAATAGTTCTGAGATGAACACATATAAAAAAAGGCAGTTGAATTGATAACCTTCTTCTTTTTTGAAGTCGGTTAAAAAACTTCATACCTCCATGTGCCCTGGTTTGTGTTGAATGCTTTGAAATTATTTGATTAATGTGTACAAATTATAAGACAGACAATACTTTGTGTCCACTCGTGTTTCAAAATTTCTAACAAGTCTCAATAATACACGATATTCACGACAAGATTGATCATTATTTACTAATTGGTAAAGGTACTATAGTCCGTTCGCGTTAAGAAAATAGTGAGTCATCGTTGTCCGCCGGCCTGGCCACGCCCAGCCAATTAAAATGCAAGAAATTAGAAAGTCAAGTTCACAGTGACCAGTTGAAGTCAGGCCTTTGAACATAACAGTTGTGTATTTTGCGTGTTACTCGTTCAACATTAAATTTTGAAAATGAATACCTCACCTATTCGAAAGAATAAAAGTGGATCAATAATCCATAGCGGAGAGAGATGCTTAATTAACAATGTTTATAAGTACTTTAAACTGTGTGATTTAAATGCGACCGTGGAGAGCACAGTAATAAAAAAAAACGGTCGATAAATTAGATGAACTAGACAAATGTTATGAAACTTGCAGAACAAAATTCTTTCATAATTAATGTAACTGGAGAATCTAGCGATACTGATTAGTGATTTAAGTAATTTTAAGAAAATTTGTTAAAAAAACTTAATTAAATGTTTGAAAAAAAAAAGAGAATTTTTATTCCATTGTGAACACTATTTTCTTAACGCGAACGGACTATGGGTCACTACGTGGTAGGACTCCTTTTTCACCCAGGGTGTGTCTGGGTGGGTACCACCATCTCATTTATTTTTGCGGCCAAGCAGCATTGCCTGCACTGCTGTCTTCCAGTCCAAGAGTATAGAGGGCCAGTACAGACTGTGAGGAATTTAATTTTAGTCCTCAGTGGTGACAACACATCTGCAGAAGTTGATTGGACTGCAGTAGCCGCTAACCATCAGGTTATAAAAAGAAAATTAATTTTGTACTATATTATAATTCTATATTAATACATAAGTATATTGATAACTCTTTTTCTTTTCTTAAAATGTTTATCAACTAATGTCTTATCTACTTTTGGCTGGGATCTATCTCCGAGCGGTCCACCCGGGCAACGGTATCACTCACATCACAACAACACATCACTGAAGATCCTATCATGCGGTGGAAGGCCTCGCAAAGGGCCTCTTGGCTTGCTACTGCCCTCCCGTCGGAGTCAGGCGCGAAGCAGCTCATTGCGTTCCGCTTGTGAGTGAAAGGACCATTGCCTTTGAGGGACAGAAGGGCTATCAGTTGCGCCGTTTAAGACAGCCCGTTGAAGGGGCTCGGGCGTCCTCGCGGTCTTCAAATGAGTTTTCCATCGATTAACTAAGCTCTTGAGTCCTCAGTTGGCATAGTTAGCAGCGCTTTGATTTCTCAACTGTTTCCCCACCAAAGTACACACAACTAACATGAAAAGTTTAAAAAAAACTGTTAAAAAGAATATGGCAAAACAACGGTGGCACTTCCTCCCGCTTAAAGTACACCTCACAAACATTAGAGGATTGCACATTAACCTCGATCTGGTTTACCACCACCTCGAGACCGAGAAGCCGCACCTATTGATCTTAACGGAGATGCAGATAGCAACTCCGTCTGGTTTGACGTACCATAACTACCCAGGTTACACGTTTGAACATAAGTTCAAACGTTTTTTGTCGGTGTCTCCGTTGCTATAAGGTTTCAGAGTTTTCTGCTATGTGGCTTTTGGTGGACACCAGTGCAGAGACAACCACCTATGCCTGGGTCTATAGATTGCACAGCGGAGATCAGGAGACGACCAGGCTCATTGAACAACTGATAGAGATGGCAGATAATCCGTATCGATCATCTCTCCTCCGGATGACTGTTTAGCGAGCACGAGGAGAGTATGACGATACGAGCCAGCAGACTGGTTTCAGATGCGGAACTTATTTGCCTCATATCCGTGGTGACAGGTGTGCTTTTCCTCCGATGAACCCTCCTGCTCTGCTGATGCGGTTGCAGACGTGATACGACAGGAAATTGAATATTTTACTCCGTTTCGACATACCGCTCGGTTACAAAGCTCAGCCCTGGTATAATGCGGACTGTGCCCGTGCTGAGGCCCGTAAAGAGTCCGCCTATGAGGCCTGGGTTTTAGCTCGCGATCGCAAAGCTAGGGCTCAAAGTGTTCGTGAGAAAAGAGCTCCTAATTTTGCTGCCAAGTCCTGCAAATGAGTTCTCCGCAGTGCACGCACGATTCGACCATATCAATTGTATAGGGATCAGACTTGCATCCAAGCCTCCCAGTAGTTAGAAATATTGTTCCCTGTCTAAGGACGTCCAATCCAAATTTTGCCGTTTCTAAGCAACTGCCAACCCTTCCTCGGTGTGATTCGGTGTCGAACGTCACTATCCATAGAAAGAGGTATGTTGAGCTTTGCAAAACCTAGACGTGAACAAGGCCAGTGGACCTGTTGGTATTCCTGCAAGGGTACTTAAGCATTGTGCGCCTGAGTTGTCTCTCGTTCTGACCAGCCTGTAATGGTTCCCCCTAAACTTGAACAGTGCCTAAATCCTGGAAGCTTGCCAGGATTGCAATCAGTAACCAAGAAGGGTAATCATGCTGATCCCTGTAATTATCAACCAATTGCCATCACCTTTATACTCTTATAAAGTAATGGAAAGAGTTCTGAACAGTAAGCTGCTGACATACCTTAAAACAAATGATCTCCTGAGTGACCACAGGCTCAAGCCGGGGACAGTCCACTGGGCATCTTCTTGTGTATGTCACGCACTTATGAGGCAAGGCCATCGAGAAGGATGGTGAAGCTCTAGCAGTTTCATTCGATATCTCGAAGGATTTTGACAGGGTTTGGCAAGCAAGTCCGCTGCAAGTCTGCTGAGTAAGCTTCCTGCCTACAGCATCCCCGCTGAATTTTGCAACTGGATATCTGACTTTCTGAGTTAATGGTAGATCAGGATAGTCATAGATGCATGGTGCAGATAAATGTGACCTTAAGTCTAGTCTCCAAATGGGGTGACGACAATTTGGTTACTTTCAACGTCGCCAAAAACGCAGGCATGTTTGTTCTCCGCAAAACAGAGTCTATTTGATATGACTCCTACTTTCCGAGATACATCTGTAGAAGTTACTGATCATCTTGAGCTTCTCGGTATACAGTTGAGTGCTAACCTCAACTTCAGCGCTAACATTGAGTCGAAAGTACAAACTGCGGCCAAAAAACGGTGTATTCTATACAAGGTGAAGAGATACTTCATACCTGGTTGGCTTGACTTGTGCTTCAAGTCCGAACATGCATGAAGTACTGCAGTCCCTTTGGGATGGCTTGGCAAAATATCAACTTGCCGCACTCACCTCAGTGGAACGTAGAGCCAAGAAGCTTATCAGCAACAAAAACTGGTGTAAACTAAGCTTCACAGCTTAGCCGCCAAGTTGCTTGTTTGTCGGTCTTCTAGAGACTATACTACGGAGAGTATGGCTATGAGATTCATAAGCTCATACTGCCATCTCCATTCGCCTATCGGAATACTAGACATACCGCAGGTTACCATCCACTCTTGACTGACATTTTGAATATTCACACTTAATGCTATAAATCAACTTTTATAATGCGTACAGCAGGGGCATGGAATGCCCTGCCGGCGTCTGTTTTTCCGAGTCCCTATAAGATTGACTTCTTCAAGGTGTATGTTAACAGGCATCTCCTGGGCAAACTCGCACTATCGAAGCCCTCATCTTGTGTCACTGAGCCAGATGGAGGTCAAGATTGAACCCATTTTTAATTAAAAAAATAGGTCTCAAAATATACAAAATGCTAAAGTTCACAATTAAATATAATGATACCAAATGAATAAAAAGTTTTATTATCACAAAACTATAATGAAACATAAAATACAATTCATAAATGTTTCATTGATGTTCATTCTGATGATAATATAAATAATATTAAAATAT
Source organism: Parnassius smintheus behrii (assembly GCA_036936625.1). Classification (NCBI taxonomy): domain Eukaryota; kingdom Metazoa; phylum Arthropoda; class Insecta; order Lepidoptera; family Papilionidae; genus Parnassius; species Parnassius smintheus. The sequence continues at coordinate 39,215,349 of JAUPFT010000019.1, read as the reverse complement.
CACTCATTGTGTTAAATGAGATGCTTCAAAATGGGTCAGGTCTATGTTCTCCATTTTCTATAGAAATATAATACTTTAGTGTATATGGTTCAGTCTTTTGACATAGAAATCAGAAAATGTGGCCTACAAATAAACTCATGCAAAACTTATAACAGTGCCTGTTCAGTTTCAAAACCATCAGATCTTGGACAAAAGATTTACTCTCACAACTTATAATTATTGAAGTTAATAAAAGAATTAAATTAGCCTAAAGATAATACTGGTCATTACAACATATTTTCAAAGGAAAACTGCCCGCTAAATTAAAGAAGCAAGTTTTTTTTAAATAAGATTAGCACACAATCCACCTGGTGGTAAGTGTTGTGACCCATAGACTATCCTCGATGAATAATTAAATTGCAGATGTGTTGTCACCCCTGAGAACTTTGATGGAATATCTATTTAATATATATTAAATCCAATAAAAAGGGTCTTCAGTTCTCTACACTCACCACACGAAACACAACAGCCTTAAGCGCTATTTTACGCTGGTATTATGTAAGAGTGTGGTACTACCCTAGTTGAGCCGACCCATTCATGCTACAACTAATATAGCTGCAGCATGGCTCTACCATGGACACTACTGTACTTCCCACTTTATTATATGGATGTTAGAGTTGGGCTTTCATAAAGAAAATATTACCTAAACTTAAAATTTTCCAACAAGCAATGGAACACAGCATGCTTAATATCAGCACATCAGAAAGAGTAATAGCCAAAATAGGGTGCTAATTAAAGTAGTGTTAATTGTTAATTGCAATTTTAAGTGCTGATTTACCATGTGCTCAGGGGTGAAGGTGTGCACTGTGAGGAAACCTGCATGCCTGAGATAAGAAAAAAAATTTTTGTAGACATGTGAAATTTGCCAACATCCATTGGGGCGTGCAGCAGACATTTCCTTGTCATAAAACCATCTCAGAAATGAGGAGAGTTCCCAGCAGTGAAATGTATATAGGCTGTAACTTAACTAACAGTGATAATACACTGTAGGTTATTCATAGATTGTCCATTCAACCAACACACATATGTGCTTATTGAACTATAGCTGCAATTGTTTAATTGACAGTCAATACTGCTACCGCAACATTAATGATCTCTGTTACATGTTTTATCACAAGTGTTACTGATCAAAAAAATACATGATAACAAAAATACAAGTGTGTTTGACATTCTATGTATGATTGCCTATTTTTTAATGTAAAGTAAATGAAATTTTTAATTTATAATGATTTCTTATATTTATGCGAACACTACATATTGATTAAAACTACTTTTACGGATTTTATCGCGTTTATTTTACTATTATTTTTTTAATTATTGTTTATGGTCAAAAAAAAGCTGAAGGTACTCCGGGTTTAACAATGACATCGGGACGTCAGTCATCATAGTCCCCCGTGACCATGGGTGCGCTGGAAAGCGCCCGAAACGTCGGGAATTAAAAATAATAGTAAAATAAACGCGATAAAATCCGTAAAAGTAGTTTTAATCAATTTTTAATTTAATCGAGGATAGGTGTAAGGATAGGTCACATATCATGGGGCACAGGATTCACTTACCACTGTGTGATCGTTTGTCATCCATATTGAATATATAAAAAAATATGATACAGGATTCTAATTGGTCCTTTACAGATTGAGTGATTTTTTACTAAAACCAATATCTTTAGCAATACAGCAACAATTTTGTTACTGTATTGCACACAAGAGTTTAGGAAAATCATAATTCTAAAGTGAAAAGGCAGATTTAAGATATAACGCTCATACCTTAACTCTTCTATAAAAGCAACAACCTGTTTTCTCACTTCTGTGGACTTATCACTGACAAAACTTAAGATGTTTTCCATATAAAGTGGTACTGTTTGTGGTGCCTGATGTAGCATCACTTCGACAATTTTTCTTAGCAAATTTGCCTTTTTTGTTCCTTCCGACATTCCTGCTTCGTTTATCCATTGTATAAGCTGCAGTCAAAATCAATAATAAAAAAACAATTAAAAATATCTGAATATGTATATTTTAATATTGAACACTAAACAGTTAGCATTTAGGGCAACAAATCACAAACCTGATTTTGGGCAGTCAAGTGAGTGGTCTGATGATATTTACTTGACATTTTTAGTAATGATTTTAATACTTATATACTTTAGTAATAATTTATTGTAATGAAAGTTGAATGATTTAATGTCTAACATATATGTGATGTACAAATGTAGTTCTTATCATTTGCACCACTTCATAGTAAGCTGAAATAAAATTATACTGAAAAGAATTTCAGTTATATATATATTTATCTATTATTGAACATTAAAACTTCATTTATTTATTTTAGCATCAATATTACTATATTAATGCTAATAATGTAAATGTAGGTTATTTTGTTAGTTTGACTTTTGACATACTTAATGTTTTCAATGGCTTTACGGCTCTGGGTTCTAGCCCTTCTGAGCCAATCATTTCTTTCGGAATCTTCATTTCATATATTTTTTCTTCATAATATGCTGATGCGTCACATTGCGAAATTTTTGGGAGATTTTGACGACAGCCAACCCAGCGGACTGTTGATGACTACAGCCACTTAAGTTCATAAGGCACCCGAGCGATCAAATTAACTTGAGGTTTATATCAACATCAAAGCACTTGTTTCGACGTTTTCTCTAATATTTCACATGCGCATACACTTAATTCACAAAACCACATCACTTTTACGAATTAAAATTCACTTCAAACCATTATTCAAGCGACAAAACCGGAGCGACAGTCCGTCGACGGCCAAGTTCCCGCCAAAACTCCCATAACTTAATGATAGCGCCTCAATCATGGAGGTTAGAGAACAGGAGAACGATCGCTGTAGAAAATAGCGTCTCAGAAATATGGAGATTAAGTGAGGTACTGTGATCGCTAAGTTGTCTCAATAAAAGTGGCTGTTGTGCGCTAGTTTGAAATGATTATAATATTAATCAAAGAAAAAAAAACAGGAAATAACGAAATGATTATTATTTATTTTTATTATTAGTATTTATTAGTAAGTAAATTATAAATTTAGTTTTTTATAATTTTAATTATTGCAAATATTATAAATTATTATATATATAAACTATTAATTATTGTTGAATTATTATGTGGGGAATTTTTTGTATCTACATAGTTTTCTCATCTGGTTGGGTTCTATAAATATATAATTATAAATTAAAATGAAAAGATAAATGTACATAAATATCAATAAAGTAAAATAAATACAAGAATACATAAATAAATAAAAGCCCAACCAGACGGAAGCCCTCGGCAGGGGAAACCAAACGGCTGAGGGTTAGGAGGAAAGGGAAAGAAACCGGCGGACGACGCGGGCGGTATCGAGGAGCACCGCCTTCTGCATTTGAGCCCGGAGCGGTCCATTACGGAGTCCCAGTCACCTCAGATGACCCGAGAGGCTGACTGGCCCATTCGCAGAGACGACTACAGGAATAATTTCGGCCGGCATACCACCCCACATGTCAGTCACCTCATGAGCCAGGTCTAGATATTTTGTTCGTTTATCTGTTTCGGCTTTCACGAGGTTCTTGTCATACGGAATGGTAATGTCGACCAAGAATATTCTTGACTGCCCGGTCCATCAGCACAATATCAGGTTTATTCGCAATATGCAATTATTCGGATAGTCCTGTCCATGATGATGGCCCGGTCCCAGTAGAGGCTGGCGCGGTCATTTTCGAGCACGGCTTGTTGATTTATTATTATTATTATTTTATTTCTAATATTTCCCATTTTTAATGTTTCATTTTGTCAAAAATTAAAAAAATTACTTTGCAGAAACTACTTACCGACGTCAGCGCGGCTATAAATTCTACAAATTTTCAGGGACAGACAGGCACGTAGCGATCGTTCTCCTGTTTTCTAACCTCTATGAAGGTTAGAGAACAGGAGAACGATTGAAATTTCGTTTTTTTTAATGATATTATAATCATTTCAAACTGGCGCATAATAGCCTGCTTTTATTGAGATAACTTAGTGATCGCAGCGCCTCATTTATTTTGTCCATATTTCTGGGACACTATTTTCTACAGAGATTGTTCCCCTGTTCTCTAACCTCCAAGCCTCAATCTCAAACTGACAAATAATTAAACCAAAAAGTATAGTAAAAATCAAATGACAAAGTGACAAACCGAGGCTATGACTCTATCATGGAGGTCTCTCTAACCTCCGTGGACTCTATGACTAGCAAACTTGCTAATAATGTTAAGTTAATCAGTAGTCGAAAATTGATTAATCAACTTTTCAAAATAACCAACTTCACTGAATTAAATAAAACATAACCGCTAATATATTCGATAACATTTGCAGATAAAATTCTAGATCAGAGTATATTTTATGATCGAAAATCGATTAATTTATAATTTGATTTGATAAATTTATAAAATAATTTGATATTTTCCAAGTCCAAATCTTCAGTTTTGACAATCAAACAAATTGTGTTATCCAACAACTTTAGGCTATGGAGTGTAGAGATAAGGAGAACAAACTCTGTATAAAAAGTGTCCACAGAAAAGTGCTAAATAAGGGTGGCGCCACTGTAGCTGGAGTGTAAATTTTAAAGAACTTTTCATAATTTTTAATTCCAGAGACTTTCACCATATTCTTTTTATAATAATTATTTTATTGTTTTCAAAAAATTATTTTCAAAATCTCTCTCAACGTGTTTTATCTAAGACAAAGTAATTAGTTGAGGTTTTAAACACTGCAGTTTCATCAACAACTCAAGTCACCACAAATATTAAATTTCTCAACTCAGCATACTTCATACCGTCGACAACTGCTAATTTCATTGCATACCCTCTAGCTACTTGAACGCTGTTGTGGAGAGTTTTCAAACTGTTATTTACTGCTCACGGATGGACACATTTTCAACTATTCTCCAATGAAAGGTTGTCCTCCTTACCTCTATACTCCATTGCTTACGCTTTCATTAAAAAAACACGTGTGCAGTTCAAACTGGTTCAAACGCGCAGTAGTGACAGACAGTCATAGATAAATAATATACTATATAGGGCACCTACAGAAAACTAAACTAAAATCACAGTGCATCATAGCGCCATCTACTTGTTACTTGCGCTCTTACTACTACTTTTCTTGCGCTCGTTTGCTTCTTGCAACCACAGTTGCAAAAACAGAATCCTTAACTTTGCTCTTTGCAACTGTGGTTGCACAGCGACGAAGTTCTTTAAATTGAATTTAGACCGTATTTTAAACGCACATAGTCTAACTATTACGTATTAAAACTAAAAAACAAAAATACAAATCACAGATTTGGATCAAAATTACCAACCTCTCGGACGAAAAATATCGAAACTTTGTTAGTTTAAATTTAGTAAGTGAAGTGACGTTTGAGTGGATTTAACGAGACGATAAAATACGCCGTGAGTATTGAATTTTATAAATTTTTGCTAGTATTTATATACCAAATTAATGTCTTATTAGTGTTTTCTTGTATTATACTAATATTTTTGCAAATACTGCATGAAAAATGTGATAAAGTCGACTTTTGAAATACTCAAAATGACGCGAATCTAAATATAATTTTCTATAGCTTAAATTATCGTAATTATGTTGTATTCTTTAAAAACGAAATAGTCGTAGTGTTATTTGAATATAATTATTCAATTTAAATAATAAAGTTTTATAAATTGTTCATCATATTATAATATATTGTGGAAATAAAACCGCCCGGTGACTTTTACCTTGTCGAATTACTTTTGCCACTCTAGTTGCAAGCAGCAATTCAAGTGTTTTGGCTTAGGGTTGGCGCTTGGTGGATTTTTGAGCATGAAATTTATTTTGTGTTTTTTGCAACAAATATTGTGGTGTAAGTGTGGTGTTATGTGTGTTTTTTTTTAAATAACATCTTAACTTTTTTCGTAACCAAAATTTTTCGAACAGCAGCGGCACAGTGATAGGTGGAAAAAAGTGAAGCTTTCATTTAGGTGATGGTGACAGCAAAAGAGTTTTTTTACTATTCTGGTTCTTTAATTGATTTTCAATGTTTTTTAGTGTATAGTGGACAAGGTAAATGTAATAATGAAAAAGGACGAGGTAGAGGACGAGGTAATAGACTAGGTTGAGGAAAAGGTACAGGTCGAGGCCCTGAAAAAGCATGTGAGAGCAATGATAAGCTTGTAGTACCAGTTACTAGACTCCACAGAATTAGTAATTCATTTATGGGGCAATGTATACGCTTTTCCAATAAAGTCCCAGAAAATGTACAAAATTTGTCATTAAACAAGTTTAAATATTTTATCAAAGAAAAATTGTACAAAAAGCGTTATTATAATATAAATAAATACATAAATGAAAATAACCCCTGGGAATGAGGTGATCGCCGCCATACTGTTTCTATAAAAAATCATACAAAAATAATTGTTAATTAAAATATGTTTAAAAAAGGTCCCTCTAGGTTTTTAGCTGGTTCTACCCAGGGCAGAGGTTATTTTTTTGCGAATCAGTAGTAAATATAAAATTGATTTTCAATAACTACTATACAATATAGATTTATTGGATAAAATCATATTTTATCCAATAAATCTATATTGATTTTATTTCATGACACATGGCATACTACTATGAGGAAACGCTGCCGACATCGAATGCCTCTTTGTGTTGCAGAAAAGGGATGTTCGGACTATCTATGGTATGAGTTTAGTTAGTCGATGTTGTGCCAACCCTAGCTAAAGTCGGCCGCCATCTTTATGATTCGTTCCCCAAGCAATCGATCTCAGCTTTTTTGAGAACATATTTAGCCAGATTTATTTTATTTTGTATTAATTGTAAATATAACATAATTTATAAGTTTCCTAATGTTTTGAAAACTTCTGGACTTTGCCTGTTTATTGTATAGGTGTAATTGATTGCGTCGTGAAATATATTTCCAGATTTAACAATTTAATTAGGCATTGCGAATTGACTGAAAATACGCCACATGCTTTTAATTTGTAAATTACGACATGAATTTATAACCATTTATTTGTTTTTAATTATATAAAAGTAAATGAAATTTCCTTTACGGAGGTGCTTTATTTTTGGTCTACATAATCAAGTTTTTATGTAATAACAGCCTAGATTGTAACTAACAAATGCGGTGAATTCTTCATCAGGTTTCACTTAATATTTTACTATGTTTTTTTTAAATATAAATCGTTTTATAATATGGATAAATATATCAGGTAACTCATTAAGTTATAGTTAGGGATATAATGGATAATCACACAATTATCCATCTTATTTTTTTACTAAACCCAACGTTTTACAAGGAGTCGTTAAAATGGCTTGTACTTGTGATTTCAACACCTCTAAAATATATTTGTAATCATATTTTGATAAAATAACATAAGCAATTTCTTTCTTATTTTAATGGCTATGCATAACATTTAAAATATTAGAAGTGCTCGTCCCGAGTAAGTCATAAATTAAGTTTTATTGACGGCGGGTCGAACGCGCGAAACACTGTCCCGAACTGCTGGCAAAGTAAGCTACCAATCCTATACTATTAAACGAGCAATTCTTGTATATATATATATATATATATATATATATATATATATATATATATATATATATATATATATATATATATAATCGGGATCTCGGAAACGGCTCCAACGATTTTCATAAAATTTAGTGTCCAGGGAGTTTCGGGGATAATAAATCGATCTAGCTAGAATTTATTTTTAGAAAATGTCTTTTTGTCCCTGTTTTTAGGCAATGAAAAACTGCTACAATATCGTTAGAATAAGAAGGTAAATTTTGACAATTTGTTAGTGATTACAAATAGCTTAATTGGTATAATGGTCGGTCACAGAATCTTAAAACCCCGGTTCAAGCCCAGATCGACCGACCGACTTTTTTTAATTTTTTTTTCATGTTCCTTTCTTTTTTGAGAAAATCTATTTTTTCGAGCCCTTTTTTAGTATTTTTTAAAAACACGAAAATTTAAATTAAAATAATTGCACTCATGATTTTTTATTCAAATAACCAGTTCCGTTCTTTCTGTTATGTTTCTAAGATCAAAAAATATTATTTATATTTCATCAGTATGTAATTTGTATCTAAATATTATTTCCAAAACACACGAATTAAAAAAAATCGAGCGAAAAATACCGAGCAAAGCTCGGTCAACCAGGTACTATTTTTTATGCAAGCAATTGAGCGGATAGGAAAAGTTACTTAAATCATCATCATTACAGCCTTTCACAAGTCCACTGCTGAACATAGGCCTCCCCCAAGTAATGCCACAAAGCACGGTCCTGAGCCACCTGCATCCATCGACTTCCTGCATGTCTTACCAGGTCGTACAGGTATATATATATATATATATATATATATATATATATATATATATATATATATATTTGTCTCTTTTTAGTGCCGTATAACCTAACTTGTCATAATTTAGTCTCTAAAACGCGGGCTACTTTTCTTTTTTTAATTTTAATTTTAAAGTAAATTAATAAAAATTTTTTTTGATTCCAAAGTGAGTCAGTAAGTACCTATATCATTTTTTTAGATTTATTTTATCGTTACTCAAGTATATTTTTCAAAATGTTTTTAAATCTTAATAAAAGATAATGATTGCATAGACCCCTATTTATTAGTTTACACTCTTCGGCCAATCTTGAATTTAATTTACTTTTATTGGCATAATCGATTTATGCTAACGACTCGTTATTGACATTCATTTAAACCTATCAATAGACCACTGTTGAGTATAGAGCGTTATTTACCATAGTTACCACGCTTAGCAGGTAGATATCCGCAGTTTTGATCAATTTATTTTGGTTTTGGTTGCGGTAAGAGTTTTAACCAGAATTTCGTGTTTCATTTATCTTTGTTGCCTCAAATGACACTCGTGGGATGATATAACAGGCGTTACTATGTGCCAAAGTAAGAGTTCATGCAGTCCTATGCATTGCACTGCGCACTGCTCAGTGCTTACTAGACTAAATTTAGTTGCGCGACTGAAATGACGTCTTACAAAAATGCAGAATTGTTCAGTCTTTTTGTTGCAAAAAGTGATCTGCCATGTCAAATTTACAAAAAATGTGTCGTTAACTGTAGTTAACTACGGTCAAAAATAATCGCGGTTTTCTTGAAATTACAAATCCAAGCTCGCATGACTTGATATTTTCTATGGACCGTGCCGTTCGTGCGAAGGTTTATAATATTCAATGCACGGGAATTGAACAAAAGACGTCACGCGAACGTGAAGTACTATCACGCTTGCGCACAGACCATCTTAATACCGAAGAGCGCATAATTTAGAGAATATGTGTCGAAAATATGCTGATATATTTTATATTGACGGAGAGGCTTTGACATTCACAAACAAGATTAAACACAAGATAAGGACAACTGATGAGATGCCGGTTTTCACAAAAAGTTATCGCTACCCTTACGTACACCGCAACGAGGTCAGGGATCAGATAGGAAAAACGCTAAGTCGGGGTATAATTACACCATCCTGCCTGGAGCTCTCCTATTTGGATAGTATCAAAATGTGATGCCTCAGGAAAGACCAAGTGGCGTTTAGTCGTAGACTTTAGAAAATTAAACGAAAAAAATATTGATAAATATCTGATCCCCAACATTAATGAGGTTTTGGATAAGCTAGGTGATTGCCAATACTTCTCGACCCTTGATCTGGCCAGTGGTTTCTACCAGGTGGAGATGGACCCAGAAGATATTTCCAAAACAGCATTAATTGTAGAAAATGGACATTACGAATTTTCGCGTATGCCCATGGGTCTGAAAAATTCACCATCTACCTTCCAGTGGGTGATGGGCAATGTTTTAAAGGGTCTCCAAAAATTATATGTCTGGTCTACCTCGATGACATAGTAGTTTTTAGTAACTCACTTCAAGAGCTTATGATCAATCTTGAAAAGGTATTTTCCAGACTAAGAGAATCAAATTTTAAAGTCCAAATGGACAAGTCTGAATTTCTCAAGCTAGAGACCGCCTATTTGGGGCATATCATTACCGAAGACGGCATCAAGTCAAACCCTGACAAGATTAGGGCCATTGAAAACTATTAGATGCCTAGAACCCCCAAATAAATCAAGCAATTTCTAGGCCTAGTTGGGTATTATAGAAAATTTATCCCAAACCTCGCGTGCATCACTAAGCCATTTACACAATGCCTGAAGAAAGGGAAGAAAGTCGTTGTTAATGTTGAATATACATTTTGTTTTGAAAAATATAAAAAAACTTTTAACTGTACAAGTATCTAAACCAGATCTTGAGACTGATGTTGTAAATCTCATTAGGGAATACAGCTATGTACGACGTTATCCCAATTATACAAGAGAAGTTTAAAAATTCGTCTATTAATTTATTGCTAACGAAAACTGAGGTTGAAAATGTAAAAGACTATTTAAGGCAGCAGGGGATAATTAAAAAATATCACGACGGTAAAATTAACCATCGTATAAATGAGTGTCATCTTGCCTTGTCTTGACGTTACTATTGGCCAAAAATGCGCGATCAAATTACCAAATTTATCAATGATTGTACTATCTGTGGCCAAGTTAAGTATGATCGTTAAACCGCAATTTAACATCGTTCCTCCCGCTACTAAACCATTCGAAATTGTGCACATAGATTTGTTTTCTACACAAAACCATATTCGCGATGCCACAACAATCAGCATCGTTCTAGTACTGTTAAATTTTTGCAACCATCATGGTTTACCTCTGACAATAATATCAGACACACACACACACACACACACACACACACACACACACACACACACACACACACACACACACACACAGCTCCGTACACAGCTCTACCAAATGCAGACCTTTCGATATTATAACGGGGCATTTTGATCCGCGAGACACCTTTGACATAGACATGACAAAACACCTAATACAGCAATACGTACACAATCATAGGGATCAAATGACGTTAGTTAATGAAACATTAAGGGAATTTAGCCTTGCTGACTGTACTAACATCATAAATAACCTTAATAAAGATCGCGAACCCGAAATTGAATATCAGCCACAGCAGGGTATTTTTGTAAAGAACCCTCTTGCGAACCGTCAAAAGTTGGCTCCTAGGTATAGTCGTGACCCAGTCTAGGCAGACTTACCTATACATATATATACCTGACGAAAATGTGGGCCTGTTGCCAAAAATCGTTCTAAAAGAATGCCCGAAAGTGCCCAATTGTTACGGGGTGCTACTGGTCCTGACTGCTCCTTCGATAGCGTCCCACGGGATGAACCAGGAGATAACGATTGAGAGCCTCGACGATGGCCTCGGACTTCTACCTTTTCTGCTTGGCGTTACAAGGCTCACTACACACTATCATACTTTTATACAATTCGTAGAACTAGATGATGTTAACAATAAAATTTCGCAGTTGCAGAATCAAGTAACATATTGTTACGCACTCCAGTCGACGACACAACTAGAGCCATCTAGTGTCAGGAACGATAGCGAGGGGAGCGTTGCAGTTTATGACATCACAAATCTTTCGACCGACAGTGCCACCCGAAGAACTAAGTTTCTAGAAAATCTATACTCGAACTCTCGGTACCTAGCGCGTGTTTACTTGAACATTCCGGATATTTTGCTAATTTAAATAAATAGGTGGCGCAAGATGCGATCGAGGCAGAGTTGAACTCAGTGACACAAGCGAAGCTTCGGAGCGGAATTAAGTGAATTAGTGTGTTTAATTATTAGTGTTTTAACTTTAATTTGTGTAAAGTAAATTAAAGTGTTAATTTAGGTAATTTTATCGGCAATTTTTATTGTCACGAACCCTAAGCTCGTAACAATTGGTGTCAGAAGTGGGATAAAATAATGCCGATTTTACCTAAGGAGGAAACGGAGGGTGTCCGTACCCGAAGTCAACGCCAGCAGGAGACGGACCAACGAAGATTTGGTGGTGCAACGCCGCAGACGTCGGAGGGCCAGCGGTCGGCAACGGAGGCCGGTCCGTCAGTAGCTCCTGCATCTGCTGCACCTGATTTAGGCGCCCTGATGGTGATGCTGCAGGAGCAGGCCCGCCGACAGGAGGAACAGGCTCACCAGCAGGCGGAACAGGCACGCCGATTGGAAGAGCAGCTGCGGGGCGGACAGGAGGAACAGGCACGCCGATTGGAAGAGCAGCTGCGGGGTGGACAGGAGGAACAGGCCCGTCGGTTGGAAGAGCAGATGCTCCTCATGAAGGACCTTCACGCTACCTTCGGGAAGGAGATAAAGGAGGTGAAGGATAGGGTTGCTCAGCATGACAACCGCCTGTCGGAAGCTGAAACCCATATAGCGAAAGCTGAAAACCGAATCGAGAAAGCTGAAACCCGAATCGACCAAGTAAACAATCGGGTTGACAATGTAATGGCCGACATGAAGAAATCACTGGACGAACTCAAACTTGGAGATGGAGCTACAGCTCCCGCAGTAGCTACAACACCTTCGCTACGTGGGTTCAAGGTGCCACCGTTCGACGGTACCTCTTCCTGGTCAGCCTACAAAATTCAGTTCGAAGCTGTTATGAAGGCGAACGGCTGGAATAAAAATCAGGCCATGACTGCTCTCACACTAGGCCTGCGCGACCAGGCCTTGACAGTTCTGGAAGCTCTCGGTGAGGAAGTGACTTATGAGCAACTCCTTGAGGCATTGGAGGCGAGATATGGCGACTCTCACCTGGAACACGTCTTTCGTGCGCAGCTTAAAGATCGCGTGCAGCGCATCAACGAAAACCTGCAGCAGTGGGCTCTAGAGGTGGAGAAGCTGGTGCGAAAAGCATACCGGTCTGTACCTGCTCTCATTGAAGGGAACCTGGTGCAGACATTCATCGACGGCATCCGTGACCTGGAAGTCAGAGCTGCTGTGAGGCTCGGGCACCACGAGACGCTTAAGAACGCCTTGGCCCATGCACTGGAGGTGGAAGCCGTGAGGCAGGATCATCGTTCCCGTCGCGTCAGGGGGGTTGCTGCAGCTACAGTTCGCGACCGCAACAAAGGATACAGCCCTAGGTGCTATGCCTGTGGGGGAAAGGGCCATCTTCGATCCAGCTGCCCTAAGCGAAGCGCAGAAAGGGAAAGTGAACGATATCAGGAGGGTAGTGCAGCTAACGGCACTGCCTGGCGGCGACAGGATCATCGTTCACCTCACGCTAGGGAGGTTGCAGCAGTTACGGTTCGCGACCACAATAAAGGATACAGCCCTAGGTGCTATGGCCGTGGGGAAAGGGGCCATATTCGGTCCAGCTGCCCTAAGCACACCCTAGGAAGGGAAGGTGAACGGTCTCAGAAAGGAAGTGCAGCTAACAGCACCGCCCAGCAGCAGCAGGAATACGACTTTACTATCAGACACTGCAGCGGGAAATCTCACGGCAACGCAGATGCATTGTCAAGAAGACCTTGTCCTGAAGATTGCAACCATTGTAGTAGGCAAGGTAAGGAAGTGGTATCCGTGAGGATGCTCAGGACAGACCACCTCAGCAACGGGTGGAAGGACAGCCTACGACATGCACAGCAGGAAGATCCGGACATCAAGCCGATTCTGGGATGGATGAAGGCCCGTGCTACCAAGCCTAAGTGGAGGGACGTCTCAGCGATGAGTTCAACCACTAAAAGCTATTGGGCCCAGTGGGACAGCTTGCTGCTTCAGGATAGAGTTCTGTGTCGTAAATGGGAAAACGTTCGGGGAGACAGCTGTCATTTGCAAATGGTTGTCCCTAAAGCTAAAGTACCGGATGTTCTACAGCTGTACCATAATGATTGTTCAGGAGGCCATCTGGGAGTTAAACGAACTCTACTGAAGATCCGAGAACGGTTTTACTGGGTCCACTGTCGAAACGATGTCGAGGACTGGTGTCGCAAATGTACAAGTTGTGCGGCTGTAAAGGGACCTCAGACTCGTAGTAGAGGTGCATTGAAGTTGTACAATGTGGGTGCACCATGGGAGAGAATAGCCATTGACGTGGCGGGGCCGTTTCCGGAGAGTGAAAGCGGTAACAAGTATTTCATGGTTGTGATGGATTACTTCACTAAGTGGCCAGAAGTCTTCGCCATTCCAAATCAAGAAGCTTCAACAGTTGCAGATAAACTAGTTCATGAAGTCTTCTGTCGTTTTGAAGTACCTTTAGAGATTCACAGCGATCAAGGAAGGAATTTTGAGTCTCAAATATTCCAGGAAACGTGCCGAGTTATGGGTACTCATAAAACAAGAACGACTTCTTATCACCCGCAATCTGATGGAATGGTGGAACGATTTAATCAGACATTGGAGAGGTACCTAGCAAAAGTTGTATACAATCGGCAACGAGATTGGGACAAGCACATACAACCGTTTTTGTTGTCATATCGAAGTTCTGTTCACGAAAGTACAGCAGTGACACCAGCTTTCGCAAACTTTGGAAGAGAATTACGGCTGCCTGCAGACCTGATCACTGGGATACCACCTGATGCCCCACGCAGTATAACCGATTATGCAAATGACTTGCGGAACAAAATGAATGACATTTATGAGCACGTCAGACAATCGGGCCAGCAAATGTCTGAGAAAATGAAAACCCGGTACGACCGCAAAATGAATAATAAAGGGTTCAACGAAGGTTCATTAGTGTGGTTGCACAATCCAGTCCGCAGCAAAGGGAAATCTCCTAAGCTTCAAGCTAAATGGGACGGCCCGTACCGGATTGTAACCAGGATCAACGATGTGACCTACCGGATACAGAAAGGCGCAAGAGGGACTCCTAAGATCGTCCATGTGGATCGCTTGGCGCGTTATTATGGGACCGATAATGCTCGGGACGAGCATGTCTTAGCAGGGGGCAGTGTTACGCACTCCAGTCGACGACACAACTAGCGCCATCTAGTGTCAGGAACGAGAGCGAGGGGAGCGTTGCAGTTTATGACATCACAAATCTTTCGACCGACAGCGCCACCCGAAGAACTAAGTTTCTAGAAAATCTATACTCGAACTCTCGGTACCTTGCGCGTGTTTACTTGAACATTCCGGATATTTTGCTAATTTAAATAAATAGGTGGCGCAAGATGCGATCGAGGCAGAGTTGAACTCAGCGACACAAGCGAAGCTTCGGAGCGGAATTAAGTGAATTAGTGTGTTTAATTATTAGTGTTTTAACTTTAATTTGTGTAAAGTAAATTAAAGTGTTAATTTAGGTAATTTTATCGGCAATTTTTATTGTCACGAACCCTAAGCTCGTAACAATATGCTTTATGCTGCATGCTTTATGAGGTGCAAATTTAATATCTGTCCATCAAACTTAATAAAGTTTTAAGCCAATTAGAAACTTTAAAACCCCATCGTATAAAGAGAGGTCTCATAGATGGACTCGGTTCAGTAATGAGCATTACTGGCAACTTAGATAATTCAGATGCAGTAAGTAGTAAATAGTAACGTAATTTTTCGTGAATTTAACAATCACGTAAACCTTAGTAAAGAATGGATGGTCCAACATTCTAATGTGTTAGAAATGTTAGTCGTAAATCAGTCAAAGATGAAGACGAATGAAACGTTACATAATGATTTCTTAAATTTACGCGAACACTACACATTGAATAAAACTAAATTTACGGATTCTATCGCGTTTATTTAACTGATTTTACTTATTTTTAATTCCCGATGTTTCGGGTACTTTACAGCAACCATGGTCACGGGGGGGGGGACTGAGATGTTTGACGTCCCAATGTCATTGTTAGCCCGGCTATTATGAAAGTAAAAACGTCGAGAAAATTGGAACATGGAAACCCGCCATTAGGCACCAAAACAGACATATATTTATTTATTTAGAATATAAAATATAGTATATTCATCCGGTAATCATAACCCCTGAAATTCCTTTTTTAAAGTAAGGCGTCCCCAAAGGTGGGGGCTCCATGGGGAGTGGGAAGTCAGGGGGACGAATTTTAAATCAATAAATTACATGGACGCACTTTTCTTAGAAAAGTAAAAAGGGTCTCCGGTTCTCTACACTCACCATACGAAACACAGCAGAGCGACTACTTTACGCTGGTATTCTGTGAGAGCACGGTCCCTCCCCGGTTGAGCCAACCCATTCGTGACACAAATATACCTCCAATATAACTGCAGCATGGCTCTACCACGTATAAAAATTATGTGTGGTATTCTTACATCAGACACCCAGGGGGTCTAGAACGACTCCCGCTACATTCGCCATGTGCTGGCACCAGAACCGCTGGGCTAATATCCGGGAATGGCTGTTGCTCAAGGCCAATAAGTAGACGGACGGGGTCCTCATTGTTAAGGTGCCGGAGGATCATATCCCGACCTTGATGAATGCGTGACGTTGTCTAGCATGTCGGTCAGTTTACGTCAAATTTCAAGGTCGTTGAGGTAAATTTTAAGATACTCCGCAGAGCAAAGAGGAGGATAACAATACGGAAGTCATGGATACTGGGGTAGCGGAATCACCGTAGGTATCCAAAGTCCAGTGACAAAATGTTCTACACAACGGAACCGAAAGTCCCTTGTAGAGATTAAGCCGCAGCAGTTCCCTAAGGGCAGTTGGCTAGGAGTCGAGGAGGACGGCATTGTGCGGTCCAAATCTGACTCGGTAGCTGAGAACAAGTCTCGTGGCCTGCTGGCAGGCTTATGTTTGGGCAGTTATGGGGACGACGTGATCAATGATGGTGTGCCCTACGTCCAGAACTAGCTCTTGCGCAGGCTAACCTCCAACACAGATATTGCTTGTTGCGACCTTGAACGATTGCATCAGCATAATAACGCAAGAGGTTGGAAGTTATAAACGCAAGGAGTTGGAATTAAGCTATTCTACATCACACAATATATTAAACCCAGAGTTTATATTTACTTTATTTAAACTAAGGATATCGGTGCACAACCAATAACAGTAATAAAGTGCTTTAGTGCAGCTATACATCTAGTTTAGGTTTAGGGGCATTTCCTTTGTAAACCCTTTCTTGGAAAATTTTACCAAAACTTCTTTGTAGCTTCCTTAAAACTAGCAATGCAAAAGGGGTTTAAAATACGCCCCTAATTTCACGTGTTCTTGAACTTTATCAAAGATACGCTGTCATTGTTCCATATTTTTAATAAAACACATACGTTAGTTGAAAATATTTATATGTGAAATATTTAAAAACTACAGAAGGTACGTAAAATAAATCAAGCTATGAGTGGAACCTGTTGGGGACTGTTAAGCGTTTGCATTTCATACACACGAGGTTTATTTTGTTCTTCCATTTCTAAATACGTGCTCCGTACGACGATTAAACAGTAGAAAAGTACCACTGAAAACAAAAAAGAACTATTTGAAAAACAGAACAATGCGCACCATAGCTAGTGAACTTTGAAAATAAAGGTAGACCCTTAAAACCACTTTCGTGTCATTATATTCTTTATAAAATGTGCAGACACCTGCAATTTATATTTGAACTAGCTGTACCCCGCGGTTTCACCCGCGTATATCACGCGTCTCTGCCGCGCGACATGATATGACACCTCGCTCATTTAGTTCAATCATTTTGGCTAAAAAAAAATAGTAAAATTAATGGCGTACTTTTCGGTACATCTATCGGAATATACACGTTATACAGAAAATTTAAATTATATCCACTCACCCCCCCCCCCTCTATAATTTAGCTTTCTATTGGTAAAAATTGATTAAAATCGGTCCAGTAGTTTCGGACTTATTTGGTACAAACAAACTAACAAAAACATCTTTCCTCTTTATAATATTATGTATATAAGTATAGATAATGATTTTTTTATTATTTTTTACGTATCTTTTTTATTTTATTTTTTTGTTTTATATGGTATTGCAGACTTTTATGTAGATATTGATATCCTCCATAAAACTGTAGCACATCACTTTGCTCTGTTGTCAATAGTTTCCGCAGCGTACGCGATATAAGGTTTTTTTTTTGGTATTTTTTTCACACCTTGGGTTACATTAACGAAGTTTTCATACGGATCCCCAAATTTTTTGAAAATGTTCTATCGCCTATGTTCATCAGGAATAATGTAGGATTCTAATGGTGAAAGAATTTTTCAAATCGGTTCAGTAGTTTCAGAGCCTATTTAATTCAAACAAACAAACAAACAAACAAATCTTTCCTCTTTATAATATTAGTGTAGATAGTGTAGATTATATGTATATATTAGCAACCAAGTTATGTAGTGTAATTAACTTGCTTTTGTTAATTAAAGGTTGGAAGTGCTTTCTGCGGCCACACACTTCTTTTTTATTTTGAGGCCATAAAATTCTCTACTGGACAAATACTTCTCCCGTTGTAGGAAGGATTTGGTTTAATCGTCATGCTTGGGAGACGGGTAAACGAACGCAGTATCCAGATGTCTCTCAACTTTGGAGCTGCTGCCTGTCGCAGGTCTGGGTATTTCATGTCTGGCCACAGAATAAATAATATGGTCTGGATTTTTTGGCGCCCGAAGCAAATATGGGCAACCCTCCGGAAAGCGGGGGAGGGAGGCGGTGAATGCTCATAGCATACCACGCAGCCGGCTGCGTGGTTATGTGGAGACTTTTACCCACTAAACACCGCCTTTATGGATTGGCTTACCGATCTGACGAGAGATCTCTAAGCCGTATACGAAAGCGACCCTCCTTGGCAGAAAGGAGGGCGCAGTCTGGTGTAAACAAAATGTTCATGCCGCCATCCATCGGAATTCGATTACTTCAAGTTGTGTGTAATTTGCTTATGTTCGTTCATAAGCAAATTATATATAAAACACGTTTTAATTATACAGGATAAAATCCTAGTGTATTATGTAAGACAGGAAAGAAAACAAAAAGGTATCTGGTGTATTCCTTCTTACACCTCATTTAAAGCTCCATGTAAGCATGTAGCACTATAATATGAGCTGCGCAGTTAAATATTTTCAATACGAAGTTCTTATTGTGGCCCGAATAGGATTGGAAAAAATCATTTATATTTAAAAATCCATTTGTTAATAATGTCCTTTATATAGGGACAAACCAACCATCTGAAATAAATTATTATTCTTCATACGCCTTGTAAAAGAATTTATTAACCCAGAGGATCCTGCGGGTGTCATAAGAGGCGAAAATGGACACAACTAAAACTAGGAATGGACAGCGACAAACCTTAAAATGATAAAAACTGCGGTTGCTAACCCGCTCCCTATCGTGACAATCTATGGTTAATATACTATGAGGCATTCTATTGGGAGGTCTCATTTCAGGTGTGATCCTTTATTGGTAATAATGTCCTCCAGAACGAATTTCGGCCATGGCGGCTTACCTCAACGGAGGCTAGCCATCGGCGCAGGATAGGATTATAGTGCCCAAGTGTATGCGCAAGCATAAGTGTACACTCGACGGTATGTCGTATGGATGGGACGGTAAACCGACACGACCGGAGAGAGATCAGGCGCAGGACCAAAGGCTTTACGTGCTTTCCGCGGCACGGGGGTGAGACACCGCCAACTTCCTGACTCTGGGCAGCTACTGAGAATTTTTTGAGAGAAAAACTCAATAAACTGATTTTTTGACCCGACCCGGGATTCGAACCCAGGACCTCATGATCAGTAGTCGCACTACTACAACCACTATACCAACGTGGCAGTCATTTTATTGGTAATAAATATCAACTACCCCACATCGTCCCGTGGGTTTCGTAAGAGGCGACAAAGGGAAATTGAACCAGGAGGTGGACAGCAGCACCTTCCTGACTTAAACTGAAATTCATAAAAACTGCGGTTGCCAAGAACACATGCGAAGCGTGGCAACTATGGCAAAATCTCCTCAATCAGGCAATCCATGGGGGACTTCTATGTTCAGCAGTAGACTTTTATAGGCTGTAATAGTTACAACCCCATGTCTTTTTCAGAGATATTAAAAAGTTAAGTATCTAGAAATTTAGGTATGTATATACAGAGTTATCATTTTTTATACTTACAACACCACTTTAACGCTGGTATAGTAGACAACAGACCGAAAAATATAGTTGAGACCACCACTAAGGCTATTGCCAGTGCCAAGAGGAATAAGCCAGCCGTAAAATAATATCGTAAGTATTGTGTCTTATTCTGAAAAAGAAAAACAAATATATATTATAGGAATACTTACATCGATATCTTTCCATTTATACATTTTTATAGAAGCAAGGGAACAGTAGTATTACTTGGGGGCGGCCTTTGTTCATGCAAAGAATATTTTTATTACTAGCGTACGTGAGAATATGTATGGTTATTTTTCTTAATATACTGGATGACTTTTGTACCGTCTGGAAAAAGATAGGGTGCGTAACAGATGAACGGAATTGAAGCCTGGCACCGATATTTTACAGTTTTTTTTTACATGATATGGAATTGATCTACCAATAAATAGTACTTTGGGTACGTACCTATAATTTTAATTTCGATAGTTTTTAATTGATTTATTTATTTAGTTCAAATTTGTTTGTTATCTTTTTAGTGCCGAAAGTTTATTTAAAATTAGTAGTATTTATTGTTGTAAAATATCAGTGCCATAGGCTTCTATTCAGTTTACCCGTTACACCCTTTTTTTTCCGGACAGTAAAAAAATCTCCCAGTAAAATTATAGTATACAACTTTATGTTTCTGTACTTGTTCTTCTTGTAGTTATGGTGTTTTAGGGCGGCAAATCTTAAGGTGCAGTGCACGCGCAAAGAGCTGCAATGATGATAGATGAATGTTGAATAGTGACTCTACTATTGGCTTGGGTATATTTTTAACTTAAGGGGAGCCAAACAGTACGGCACCTAATGGTAACACAACATCGCAGGGAATACTACAGTAGTAGCAGTAGTACTGTCTTTCCATTTCTCTGTCAGTAGCGCAAGCGGGAATCAAACTTGCTTTCATACTTTGTACTTAAAATACAGAAAAAAGACGGTGTATGTCTTATTGCCTTAAGTTAAGGTCCATTTCAGTTTGTTTTGACTGTACAGATTTAGTGTGACTGTAATTTACGTAGTTTTAATTATTTTTGGGATAAAAAATTACCAATATTAAAAATGATAGGAATCGATTCAGTAAACGATTCTGAACAAACTACTTTCTCAAAGTGCCTTAATTATGTTACATGTTGTATATATATATGTGTATATGTTTAAATGTATAAGATACTCTAATAAAATAATATTAGATATTGAAATCTAGGTTGAATAAAAATTATTTTATCTTCTATTCTATTTTAGTACTTGACTGTACTGCCTCCTGGTGGTAAGATTTAATGAAGCCCTAGTAGGTAAATCAAACTGTCTTAGCGCGACAAAACCCTGTTCACTTTTTACCTTGAAGACACTCATATTGTATAGTATATCTTTTTTGGTAGTGTATTTTTTTCGTAACTAAATCTTTCAAGGTGTCCAGTATCTTACCATGTGCACTCCAATCACTAGAAGCAGACTGATCATGAAATGATACAACAGCACCAACAGTGCGTAAGCGTGCGTGATGTACAGGCCCAATGCCACCTGCGCCACTTCCTCGGGATTGTGCTCCGGATGAAGTTTATTGGCGTTTATTTTCACAAATTTTACGACTGTGTAGAGTGACCAAGAGAATGTGGCCATGAATAGCGATGTGGTCATCTGTAGGCAAAACAATAGACAATACAATAGAATATAAAATGACTGCCTCGTTGGTCTAGTGGTTGTAGTAGTGTGACTGCTGATCATGAGGTCCTAGGTTCGAATCCCAGGTCGGACCAAAAATTAATTATTGAGTCTTTCTGTCAAGAAATTCACCGTAGCTGCCCGGAGTCAGGAAGTTGGCGGTGTCTCAACCCCCGTAACTCGGAAAGCACGTAAAGCCGTTGGTCCTTTTTTTTTTTTTTTTTTTTTTTTTTTTTTTATAGTAGAGGGGGCAAACGAGCATGCGGCTCACCTGATGTCAAGTGACTACCGCCGCCCATGATCAACCGCAACACCAGGAGAATTGCGGGTGCGTTGCCGGCCCTTTAGAAAGGAGTAAGCTCTTTTCTTGAAGGTCCCCAGGTCGTATCGGTCCGGAAAAATCGCCGGTGATAAACTATTCCACAGAGAGGTTGTACGTGGAAGAAAACTCCTTGTGAAACGTACAGTGGTGGACCGCCAAGCATCCAGATGGTGTGGATGGTATCGGGACGTTTGCCGTGTCGTGCGTTCACGAAATTTGGCGGCTGGGATTAATCCGAACAATTCCTCAGAGCACTCCCCGTGATAGATGCGATAAAATACGCAAAGAGATGCAACATCTCTTCGCAACGCCAGTGAATCGAGCCGATCGGAAAGCACTCGGTCGTCGACGATTCGAGCCGCTCTGCGCTGGATGCGGTCAAGTGGAAGAAGCTGGTACTGAGGAGCCCCAGCCCAGAGATGGGAACAGTATTCCATGTGCGGCCGAACCTGCGCCTTGTAAAGTTGCAGGCGGTGTGCCGGCATGAAATACTGTCCCGCTCCGTTGAGCACGCCAAGCTTTTTAGAGGCCAATTTGGCCTTCCCTTACAAGTGACCACGAAACTGCACGTCACTCGATATGTCGACGCCGAGGATTCCGATACTGGCTGAGGCAATAAGGGGAGTGCCTTGAAACTGAGGGGATACGACAAAGGGGTTCTTTTTAGCGGTTAACGCGCAAACTTGTGTCTTCTGGGGGTTAAACTGGACTAGATTAGTCGTCCCCAATCCGAGACTCTGTTCAGCAAAGACTCGACTTCAGACACAAGTTTGTCCCGGCACTCGGAGGCGTTTTCCCGAGAAATATTGGCTCGGCCGGTGTAAAGAGCATCACCAGTGCTGTCATCTGCATAGCAATGAATGTTACGGGTATGCAACATATCATTGATATGCAGAAGAAACAGCGTTGGCGATAGCACGCAGCCCTGTGGAACACCAGCATTAATAGGCTTGCAATCGGAGCTTGCACCGTCTACAACGACCTTGATGCTCCGATCTGCAAGAAAGGTGGTGTTCCTGCGCCTGATCTGTTTCCGGTCGCGTCGGTTTATCGTCCCATCGGGTTATGAGAGTGAGGGAATAGAGAGTGCACCTGTTCTTATGCATACACTTGGGCACCATAATCCTGTCTTGCACCGATTACTAGTCTCCGTTGAGGCAGGCCGCCGAAATTAGGTCTGAAAGACAATATTAGTATAAAAATTGAAGTCTCTAACGAACTTATGATCCACCTGATGTTAAGTGGCCACTGTAAATCTGCAAACAACTTCAAACAAGCCTGTAATTATTCTGATTCTCTGTATACTTGAGACCGCAAACATAATAGTACACATACGTACCGTTTCTGCTTGCTCATGATATTTTTCACCGCCTGCATACCTACCGACCTAATAATGACATTTTTATGATTAAAATTTATAATGATTTCTTATATTTACGCGAACACTACACATTGAAATAATACTCGTTTTTACGGAATTTATCGCGTATATTTAACTTTTTAATACCCGACGTTTCGAGAGCTTTACAGCACCCATGGTCACGGGAAGGACTGAGATGTTTAACGTCCAGATGTCATAGTTAACCGCGGTTACCATAGATTAAAATTTAACTTTTGTTCCGATCTACACAGTATGAACTTATGGTATCATGAAGCCTTGCAGTTGTATGCTTGGGTTGGGATTTAATTTTATTTATTATAGGATCCCAAGCAGATGGTAGCACCCAGCCATCTTCTCTATTGAAATTAGGGTGTTTTTTGATTTCAATAGCCTCGCGAATCATCCTTGGAAGGAATCGGTGTTCTTTAGCGAGGATTTGTGGTCTATCAAATCTGATGTGAAAATTTATGTTAATATATAACATTTAAAACAAATTTTTCTCAAGAAACTCAATATGTACCATTTTTAAAAAGTTTTAGTGCTTCTTTGTGTAAATAGTTAGTCTGTAGATAATAAATATTGCTTTATTTACAGCTTTTAGTCAATTATCACGGATATTAATATTTACTTTCCTATGGTGCTTAAAGATAATTGGTTTTAATTGGATTAGAATATAAAAATAATATCTCTAATAAATACTTTATTTATAAAAAAAGCCCCTGTCAAAAGTACTTTAGAATTATTAATTTCCCAAAATATTGCTGTAAAATTTTTGTAGGCGCCTATTTAAAGAATCTGAATTTTAATTTATTTATAAAGCATAAACGCAAAATAATGCAATAGATACTCACAAGTGAAGCATATCCAATTACAAGTGATCCAGTTCTTAAACTAAGACAACAACAACATCTTGTCAGTCGTGGTAATACGAAAGCCATGTTTTATGCATTCGTACACAGTCCACAAAACACACTTTCCACTAAATATTCGATATTTACCTATTGTGCATTATATAAAAATTATTTATTTTAATTTATAACAAGTTAGTGTTAACGTAAGCCACTTGCATCAAATTTTGCAGAGTTAAAAGAAAGTAGTAAAGTTATTTAGGAATGTTGCACCAACTCTTATCATTCGCCGAGCTTTATCTTCTTATCAGATAGTAAAAGGGCCATAGCGCGATAACGAATGAGCTAATGACCAATGGATTCATGAAGTTTGTTTATATTTAACATAAACTTAAATATTTGAAAATGTAAAAGGTAAAAAATTATATTTTTAGTTTAATTAAAACTTTTATTAAAAAAATGAAAGTTTGTTGGCCAAGTATCCCGCTATATGTACTCGTAGGTATATGCCGTAGACTATAGCGTGATATCGAATGAGCGAATGAATTCATAGTTTGTATTCATTTAAAATAAACTTTAATATTAAAAAATTAAAAAGCTAGAAATTAAATTATTAATTCATTAAATCTTTAGTAGGTAATAACAATTTCTTATATTTAGGCAAATACTATATGTACTAGGTATACTATATACTATGTAGGTACGTGAGGGTTATTAGTTAATACCCTCACGTAACTCGCCTAGTCATCCGGTTAATATGGACACTTTCTTATACCAGAAAAACTACAGCTTTGTTTGTGCATGGATGGCTCTGTGATACGATAGCTCATCAGCAGGCAATCAAATAATAAAGAGACAAAAGGGCCATTTTGACAGTTGAAATTATAGTACTTAAATATTTTAGTCGATTTTAGTATTGTGTAGTGTATTTAAGATTTTTTTAAGTTGATTTATCGAAGTGTTCCCAATTATTGCCCAAGCTTGTTTGTTTTTTTTTCTAATATATTAGTTATAGTATAAGACTTCACGTTTTTGTGTCTGTTCTACTCCTAGTTTTGGTTTTATAGGGTGGCTTAATAGCTAAAGATGACCACATTACCCTCACGTACCTTACATAACATTAAACGAAAGTCCGGGAAGTCTGCAGTCTGTGAACATATTCAAGATCGTCCCCGCCATTACATCAGATTTGATAGACCACAAATCCTTGTAAAAGATACCGATTCCTACGATTGATTTGCGAGGCTATTTAAGTTTAAAAAAACCAGCCTAATTCCAAAAGAAAAGATGGATAGATGCTACGAGATACTATAATTAAAAAAAAAAAATCCAAACCCAAGCATACCACTGCAAGACTTTAAGATACTGTACGCTCGTTCTGGGTAGATTAGACCAAAAATTTATATTCAAAAACTGAATGTTTTATTTATTTTTTTAAATATAAAAATGTTTTTAAAATTTACCCTGCTGCTATTGTAGCGGCACCCATAATTTAACAACGCATTTCGACTTATTGATGGAGGAGTCCGACGGACACTTTTTCATACACAGAAATAGTCCTTAACTCTACCCTCTATACTCGAAAGAGAATTAAAAAATTAAAGTTGAACGCTATAAAATCTAATATTAGTTTCATTTAATCTTTTATATACTTTTAAACTGGAAGTTTCTTTGTTGGTGCCTTATGCGTCCTATACCTACAATTCATCTGAATACGACCATCACAAAAATCTAAATAATATTATTTAGATTTCGGTGACGACAATACTTGTTGCGTACATGATGGTTTCTGACAAAAGGATGCCGAGCACAGCTAAGTAGTTTCTAATAAGATTTGTATGATATTGTAATCGACAAATCGGTAATAACAATATCAAAGAAGATTTATTGTATTATTCTTTAAAGGCAAATAACCTGTAATGTTGATTAGGCTGAGCTGATAAAAAATAATTTATCGAAATGCAATCGATTACACAATTTGAATGAGTTCCCGTTTAAACGTAAACTTTATACTTTTAAAGTAAGTAGCAGGCGGAACCCATTAATTTTCTTTCGGTTTATAATATTCTGTTTGTAATTGGGTCCCGCCCGCTAAGATACCTACTAGGTAATAAATAAATTTACAAACATACAAGTTGACGCGGAAAACATGGCAGTCGGGTAATAAAAGGGAATATTAGTTTGCACAAATTTGTGTATTGCAGAGCCCCCTGGCGAGTTTACACAATAATACTTATCTAAGAACCATCGCTGATGAATCACAATTCCTTTATAGAAAACCGTGTCTAAATCGGTCAAATCGTGGAGATAAATGAAAACATTCGTTTACAAGTACGAACTATCTCTCAACCTAAACGCATACACTTTCTAATTTTCGTCACGAGTAGAAACAGCTAAAAAGTTAAGAAAAGCAGGACTATACCTATGTACTACATAATTTTTTTATTATTACGAAACAAGAAAAATTCGTTTCAATGCCCGCCTTGCCGATACATAGTAACATAGCTAGTTTTAAACAGATCAAAATCATAACTTTTATTACATTGTTAAAATTATTACTAGCCATTGATTTATTATGAGTTGTATAACTCAATGTTACTAGCCCGCTAATTCGTCCATTATTTTTATAATATATGAAATTATAAAAAGTAACAATAATATCCTATTAAGAACAAATAATAGCTTACCATAATGATCCGTAGATGCCTTCCAAGAGCGTGTTAGTGTGCCGCAAATTTTCGTCGCTCTTTCTAAACAAATATACATATTGGTATTATAATATGGTTTACGTCAATTTTGGTCACGTTGTTGGTCACGTCAACGAACAAAACAACCAGGGCCGGATACTGGCCTTTTGGTGATGACTTTTGGATCTGAGACGTGGTTGGACTGCTGGCCGTATGAGGACGCTCAAAGTCGCTCAGCGAGCTATGGAGAGCGCTATGCTCGAGGTTTCTCTGCGTGATAAACTAAGAAATCAGAATATCCGCAGTAGAACCAGATTAACTGACATAGCCCATCGGATTAGTAAGCTGAAGTGGCAATGGGCCGGCCATATAGCTCGAAGAACCGACAACCGACGGGGAAAAAGGTTCTCGAGTGGCAGCGTCGTACTGGTAGGCGTAGTGTAGGGCGCGCCCCCCCCACTAGATGTAGTGACGACCTGGTAAGACATGTAGGAAGTTGATGGATGCAGGTGGCTCAGGATCGTGCTTCGTGGCATTCCTTGGGGGAGGCCCATGTTCAGCAGTGGACTTGTGAAGTGCTGTAATGATGATGATGACGTCAATAAAAAATAATAATACTAGTATCGTAATTTTAACTTTACCAGTATTTTAGTTAAACCCATAAAGTGGTCACCACAGTAGTCGAATGGTGGATTCGACCTCACAACTCTCAGAGTTTACAGTCCACATCCTACTATTAGGCTACTGTTGTTTCAATTATCATTGTACTATTTTATAATATTATATTAACTTTGGCCTCTTAGTATACTTAGAAGCACGGAAAGCCGCCTGATCTTTCTCCCGTCGTGTCAGTTTACCGTCCCATCGGATTATGAGAGTGAGAGAATAAAGAGTGCACCTGTGCTTGCGCCTGCACTTGGGGACTATAATCCTGTATTGCGAAACTCGGTGTGGAGGACATCATATTTAGAATAATTTAATGTATCTACCTACAAAAATAGCTTATAAGAATGGTGATGGATATTACAAGGATATTACATGAATATACAACGGATATTACAAGGTAAATACTAGGAACAAGCACAAGCTGGTAATACCAGTTTCTCAACTTCAAAGAGACAGCAATTCCTTCATTGGACAATGTACGCTTTTACAGTGAAGTCCCGGAAAATATGCAGGCATTATGTATCAAAAACAAAAATTGTTTGTTGAGAGTTATTAATTATTATACTAGTAAAGAATAAACGTATGATAATAACCCCTGGGAATGAGGTGATCGCTCTCGTCGGTTCTTTCCAGGACAGAGGCTTTTTCCGAAAACTGGTTTGGAAAAAAGTGTATATGACTTTCTAGAATTTGAGTAAAATATTTTATTATATTCTACTTTATTCCATTCTATTCCTTTTTAATCCATTGCATTCCATTCCATTCTACTCTATATTGTATTATATTCTTTTCTAAACTATTCTCTCCTATTCTACTTTATTATATATATATATATATATATATATATATATATATATATATATATATATAAATTTGTCCTCTTCTATCATATTCTATCCTATCCTTCTATTCCATTCCATTTCATTCCACTCAGGTCGAGTCACTACCGCACGTAACCAGACCAGAAAAGTGCGGTGACAGAAGTGCAGAAATTGCATGCCTGTCATGCGCCTAATGGTTTTGGTAGTACTTTC
Organism: Parnassius smintheus behrii; assembly: GCA_036936625.1. Lineage (NCBI taxonomy): Eukaryota > Metazoa > Arthropoda > Insecta > Lepidoptera > Papilionidae > Parnassius > Parnassius smintheus. The sequence goes on along the minus strand of JAUPFT010000019.1, from coordinate 39,186,744 downwards.
TTAATACCAAATCGCTCAAAAGTGTAGAAAATATAAAAAAAAATCAATAGGGTAAACTCTTACGACTTTGGAGATAAGTTATACATCTTTTGTAATTTCTCGGTACTATTCTGCGGATCGTTTTCTTCGCATGCGACGTTAACGTAATAACTGTAAACAGTTATCAGTGAGTAGAACTCCAGGACTGTAGGGAAAAAAAACAATAAGTAAGTCTAAGTTTATTACGTGGTAACATAATGCAGCTGTATTTCGTATGGTCAGTGTAGAGAACCAATGTGGAAATGTGGCATTCCATCTTGGTCTGCCGTGAGAAAGCACGACAGCAAGATTAGTTTATTTTAGTTACTTTCATAGTCTTATGGAATTTTGGTATGGGGTAATGCGACTGACAGGGAAGTCATATTTGTTTTACAGAAGAGAACCGTACGGGCGATTTATGACTTAAATAGCAAAGAGTCCCTTAGAGAAAAATTTAATGAAATAAACATATTAACTTTATCATCGCAATGTGTTTATGAAAATGTAATGTATGTACATAAACATATAAATAACTTTGTTAAGAATAAAGATGTTCATACTTTGAACTCTAGGAACAAACATAAGCTTGTAATACCAGTTACTAAACTTCACAGAAGTCAATGAACTAGTTCAAATGTTTTATTAAAGAAAAAGGGTTATTATAATATCAAAGAATACTTAAATGAAAATAATTCCAGGGTATGAGGTGATCGCCACCATGCTGGTTCTATTAAAATTCATTTAAAAGTTTACAAACAAAATTATTGTAAAGTGAAATATCTTTAAAAAAAGTCTCGCTGGGTTTTGTGCTGGTTCTTCCGAGGAGAAAGATATTTTCCAAACCAGTGGTAAATAAAAAATGTACTTTTTACAAGTATTATGTACTAATCTATATTGAATAAAACCAAACTTCTCCGCTGCAGCACGTTTCTACATCGTTGGTTTTTCTCTTACGTAATATTTCCGTCTGTTGTTGCAAATATATGTTATATAAGTGCGGCGTTCACACAGAATATTTAGGTAAGCGCCTTATATATTTTATTATTATACGGGGTAGGCTAGACCAACGCTACAACTATATTATGATTGCAGCACGAATGAGCCGGCTCGTCCGGGTTTCACAGATTACCAGCGTAAAATATTAGCTTTATGTGCCGTGTTTCGTATCGTGAGTGTAGAAACTCATTTCACAGGAAACAACATGCTGAATAACACTTACGAAGCAGAGAGGTAAATTCGTAACCCAACATATTTTGTTTTTGTCTAGTTTTGTGTTTAGATTGGTAGCTATTTATTTTATTTGTCGCATACATTGCTTGTCACCCTTATTATATGAAATGTGACTAGCTAAAACTCAAGTACAAGCACTTTAAAATTATACTCACTAACGGATAACAATAACACCAAATACCATCCGATCAGCAGTTTGTGATTAAGACAGAGGAAAAGGAGGACCGCAACTTCCACGATCCAGGTCAAGAAGCGGCAGATTAGGTACTGCCTCAAAAGCCTAGATTTTACCTGCGAAATTTAGATCAGCGCGTTCAAAATAATATTCTTTTTTAAAATTACATATTTAGATCGTGAGAAGTTTATAAAAAATATTAATATACATATTTTTTTTATTAAGTTTCAGAACAGACTATGTATTCGCGGTGTAAGAACATCGAGTACCCTATGTCGTCCTATTGCAGTGGCTACACTATGAACGCCAACGGCTCGGCCGTTTCATAAGTTTGATACTTCGCGGCCGTCGTCGCAACCGCGCTAGCCTCGCGCTGTGGATGTCGTAAAAGGCGTCAGAGGGAAACATATATACATATAAGAACTATATTATAGAAAAACTGCGGTTGCAAACTCACCTGCTTAACTAGGCAACTAAGAAAAATATTCCCTTATGAGACACCCTGTGAGGCTGGCCTATGTTCTAATAAAAATATTAATTAATTTGCAACCTTCCGCTAACTAAATACAATGATGTGTCTTACCTAGATTGAAGGGCACCTCCCGCCCTCCCTCAATTGCGTGCACTAACTCCGTCACCAATAGTCCCAGCACCACTTCTCCCCACACTACTACTTCCAATACTACTATTCCAGGTAGATTGCGCCCTCCTTTCTGCCAAGAAGGATCGCGTTCGTATACGGCTTAGAGATCTCTAGTCAGATCGTTAAGCCAATTCCTAAAAAACTAAAAAAACTAGTAGTTCGAAGTGCACCTCCCGCACGTAAAAGTTAAAATACACCATTTTATTTTATTTTTCACCATTTTAGCTTTTACTAATATTCTTAATAAGTGATTTTGTTCTTTGTCAAAGATATGGATCACGAGCAACCCAAAAGTATCACGATAATCCACGTTTTAGATATAATTAAAATATTAGGAATTTTCAGTGATATCATTACAATAACGTTATAGTCACGTAACGATAGTGATATCGTATTTTTATTTTTTTATGTTTTTAGTTTTTTTATTATTCTTTCTTTTGCATAGTCTGTCGTTCTCAAGTTGTTCTGCCTAGTGTTGTTCCGACTGGATGGGTCGCGGGTCACCCTCCTACCTATTACTGTAGCCTTGAACGAATTAATTCGTTCAAGACTGTAGCCATGTCTGAAGGCTCCAGAGAGCCAGTATTATTAGTTATTACAGGCTTTGAGGCATGCTATCTTTTTCCATAGCGATGACAATGCATCTGTAGTTCTTTGTTTGAAGTTGGCTACAGGTGTCGTTGGACTCCAGTAACCACTTACCTTCAGGTGGACTGTAAATTCATATGTTACTTTGAAAATGTCAACACAGCCTGTTCTTTATCAAAAATGCCAGCATAACCTGCCAGATTTTTTTAAAATAAGTTTTGTACACCGCACACATCCTCTGATGATACTGATGTAGACTCTACGGCGGTTTGCGGTCAGCCGCCTCGTGTAGAGGCGAAACACGTGTCGTATTATCGTCAATGGTGTGTCTTTTTTTTTGCGCCCGAAGCAAATATGGGCAACCCTCCGGAAAGCGGGGGAGGGAGGCGGTGAATGCTCATAGCATACCACGCAGCCGGCTGCGTGGTTATGTGGTGACTTTTACCCACTAAACCCAACCTTTTAGGAATTGGCTTAACGATCTGACTAGAGATCTCTAAGCCGTATACGAACGCGACTCTCCTTGGCAGAAAGGAGGGCGCAGTCAATATTGAAACTGTTTTTTTTTTGCGCCCGAAGCAATTAAAGGGCTACCCTATACGTAGGGAGGCGGAAAATGCATAACGCATACCACGACAGCCGGTCTATCGTGGTTATGAGGGGCTCACTGTCCTATCGGGGACCCTAAGTGATACCCTCTAAAAACCGCCTTTGGGGACAGGCAGCCGGCTGATTGAGCTGTATTGTGCCTTATCATGAGCGACCCTCTTTTGGGAAAAGAGGGCGCAGGCGGCTAAGAGCAGCTGAAGGAGTGCCTACGAAGGCAAATTAATGTTAGTTATCTATATTTATGTTATCTATAATATGTATGTATTTAGAAATATATAAGTAAGTTTATCGGTTGCCTAGTACCCATAACACAAGCTCTGCTTAGCTTGGGACTAGATGGCGTTGTGTGATAGCTGTGGAATTAGTTAGTACAATAATTTAATTTAATTAGAGTTGGCCTGAGCCGCCAGGAGACAGTTCAGGTCGTTTGACAGTTTATTAGGCGGGTCCGAGAGAGAGTTTCTCGGCCTGCGGCCACGATAGCGAGAGGGGGGTGGGGCTGCATAAGAAGCTGCCTCACGAATTAATTGGTTTGGGTGCGACTCTGAGGCTTTGAAGAAGTTCTCAGAGAGTTTTTTAAGAAATTGTTGAATTGTTAGGAGCTCTAAGTCCCGATGAAGGTCGGCATTACGGACGTACCATGGTGCGTTCGCAGCTCGACGACAGAAGAGGTTCTGAAATATTTGGAGTTCATTTATAATATTAGGGTTTGCGTGGGCAAAGACGGGGCCCGCGTAGGACATGACTGGTCGTATACAGACCTTGTAAAGGGTACGCTTGTTTCGAAGGGACATTTTACTGTGTCGGCCCAACATACTGTTGAGCCTACTCAGATAAAACCGTGCGTGACGGGTTACTCTTTTGACGTGGGGCCTGAAAGTGAGCCCTGTGTCTAGAGTGACACCTAAATATTTGGCGGACGTATGCCAGGGGACAGGGGTCACTAGCATACGTATTGGTGGAGTGTTTTTGAGACGGCGTCGTTTATAATCGAAGTGAACGGCGGAGCTCTTCTCCGGGTTCACATCGATGCGCCATTTTTTGAACCAAGCTCCTAGGTCATCAACTGACTTTTGGATCTTGTTCCGTATGAAGGGTAGTGAGACACCTTTGCAGTAGATGGCAGTGTCGTCTGCGAAGAGGGAGAGTTGAACACCTTTCGACGGGATGGGAATGTCGTTGGTGAACAGGATGTACAGCAGAGGAGCAAGTACTGAGCCCTGAGGGACACCAGCTTTGATAGTTCGCTGTGAAGATAGCGTGCCTTCGTGTCTAAAACGAAAGGTACGATGTTTTAAGTAGGAGGCCACGAGACGAACTAGACGATCGGGGAGACCTATTTTGTAGAGCTTGTAGATGAGGCCTGTGTGCCAGACTCTATCGAAAGCTTTAGTCTTATGACGACGAGGATAGAAACCGCTGAGGATATATTCCACAATGCGGTGAACTTATTGGGGACATGAGTGTTTGGCTCGGAAACCGAATTGATGGGGAATGGTAAGAGGGTTGCCGTCTGTGGGAAACAGATAGCGCCTCATACGCGTTTGGATGACTTTCGAAGAGCTTGCCCATTGCCTTGAGGAGTCTAATGGGGCGATGACTGGAGGGGAGGTTGAGAGTCTTGCCTGGCTTGAGAATTCCAATCACAGTATTGAAACATTCTCAACAATACCTTAAGTGTTTCAAAGCTATCACTCAATAGCGCGATTTAAAATACTACGGCGACATCTATTGACAGAGTTGTAAAATATCTTGTTATCGATACCGTTACTGATGAACATAGGCCTCTCCCATAGATTGTAGTAGCACATATATGATCAACTATATATATACATAGATCAACTATATATACAACATAGATTGTAGTAGCACATATATGATCAACGCAACTGCAGTTTTATCCTTCCGGAGTATATATTTATCATGGCCCCGTGCAGGTTACACTGCGTCCAAGCTTACGTCCGATCCTAACGCGTTTATAACGTGGTAGAGATTTTAGTGTTTAGACTTTTTACAAAAGCCCTATTTCAAAAAAAAAATATTTACTTTCTGAAAATGCAATATGTATTTCAAAGCTTAAGCGCTTATTACACTATACAATTTTTAGGAAATCTAATTAGGAACCTAAATTGGAAGCTAGTGATCATACTACACTAAATTGAATTCTAAATCGTGATGAACCGCATTCGTAAAGAAGTATCGGTGGGGTTGCACGTTTGATCGATGGCGCCGTATTTATCAAAACAGCAGAAAATAGGACTTGCCTTAGCCGTGGTGGGAACAATGCATATTAAAAAAAGAGAAAAGAGCAGGTACTTGTCATTGAGAAAAAACTATCCAATATGAATATAATTATATATTTTTAGATTCTAAGCAGTTTTTTTATAGGATAGGGTGACAAACTAGCACACAGTCCACCTGATGGTAAGTGGTTGCTGCGGCCCATAGACATCTATTTCCGATTACAAATCAAAATGCAGATGCGTTGTCACCTGTGACGACTAAGATGGAATGCCTCGTTTCCAGTAAAAAGGGTCTCCAGGTCTACACTCGCCATACGAAACACAGCAACATTAAGCTACTATTTTACGCTGGTATTCTGTGGGAGCGTGGTGCTTCCTCGGTCGAGCCGACCCATTCGTGCTACAACTATACTACTAATATAACTACAGCATGGCTCTACCACCTATAAACAGTTTGAATATTTGTTAAGTGTGGTATCCAAACATATTGAAAAAGAAGTCACGATATTTCGATAAAGTGTGAGTACCAAAGAATGTTTGATGGTGACATTACGTTTTATAGCCACCGGAAATTAATATTAAGATTTAAAGTACTGCTCTCTGATATCAGACTTCTATCAATACTTCAAGACATCCGCTTGTATCAAAGTGCGGGCGCCGACTGGTTGTTCTAAATCGTAACGTTGCGATTACACTGTCCTAAATTGTAAACAATTTAGGAAGTAGAGCGATTGGGACCTCCAATTTGACTAAATCGGATCCTAACTGTTCTAACTACGATTACACCTTCCTATTTCCTAATTAGATTTCCTAAAAATTGTATAGTGTAATAAGCGCTTTAGGTCTTTTATCTTCTATAAAACCCTAATTTTGTAAACAAAATTAATAATGGTTACGAATAAATCCTGTTCTATTTGACCTCTTAAAAACGGATAGTTGCCTATGGTGGCGGATAGTCATCTCGATATATTTTTTGGATCGAAATAAATTTATATAAATTTATAAAACCTTTATTACCTATTTCTTTTTCTGTCTTTACAATTTACTGAGATTTTTATTAAGTACAACTTAAAATATTAATTAACATATTTTATGTTGTATTAATTAAATATTTTCGGCTTTAATGTTTTAAAATATAAAAATATTATCAAAACTTAAAGTTATGTAAGTTATTAGTAAAATATTAGCATTTATCTTAAAACTACAATAATGTGGCAATCAACTTTGGGATTAACATTAGTTTTTAATAGAAGCTAGCTAGGGTTTTCAACTTTCTACATCTCGTGCAATATCTATTAAATATTGTACAAGTTTCATACAACCATATCCGACAAATCTCACATTCAATCCAATCTGATTTTGATTTAGTACAATTATAATTCTTAAAAACATTCTGCGCGATAATTATCAATTGAAAATGTTTTTAGTCGTGTTTTCTACTATTAAATTAGCGTTTTTGACTTGTAATGTTTTTTTGATTGTCTCTTATCGATTTTCGTCCTTTTTCCTTTTATTTATTTATTTAAAACTTCATATACACAAGTGGTATATAGGCGGACTTAATGCCTAAGGCATTCTCTCCCAGTCTACCTTGGGATGATGCAGAGATAGAATGAAGTAGGTGTAATAAAAAGTTAATATGCGAATACTAAAATAAAATAACAAAAAAAATGTAATACATGGAAATAAAATACATAAGATATAAATGGTACATCGCAAAAAATAGATAAAATTATATTAATATTCATACACATATATGTATATAAAATATATAATATACATAATTACAATAAGAATATATATATATATATATATATAATATATATATATATATATATATATATATATATATATATACACATATAAACATACATATATACGTATATATATACATATACATACATACACACACATACATACATATATACACATATACATACATATACACATGTACAACTAGTGCGTGTTGCCAGTGATGTCTTATGGATCAGAGACGTGGTCCTTCACTGCTGGCCGTATGAGGACGCTGGTTCTGCCAATGATGAGGATGATGATTCTGCCAATTTATTAAGTAAGTGTTCCCGAACCTTCATCTTGAACGCGTACCGATTGCTAGCCGTCCTGATTTCGAGAGGGAGTGCGTTCCAAAGGAGAATAGATTGAATGTGGAAAGAAGAATGAACAAGTCCAGAGCTATGGGATGGACATAGGAGAAGAAGGTTGTTCGTAGAGCGGAGGTTTCTCTCATGACTAGCACTAAGCAACTGAAAGTGAGGAGATAAGTAGGTAGGGGAAGTTGGAGACATCAGGATAGAATAAAGGGTGGTGAGTGCACGCAAACTACGGCGTTGACGAATAGGTAACCATTTTAATTGAGATCGATACGTGGATACATGGTCATACTTTCGAAGATTGAAAATGAATCGAATGCAGTTATTCAGAAGACGGTCATATTTGTTGAGAAGGTCTGCATTCAGGTCGAAATAACACACATCACCATAGTCGATTAGGGGAATAATTAAACTCTGCACAAGCATTGTCTTAATTTCAGATGGTAGAAAATTTTTTAGGCGATAGAGAGAACGCAGGGTACCAGTGACTTTCTGGCTAACGGTCGTTGTTTGGGATTTCCAACTCAAAGTAGAATCAATTAATAAACCTAGATCCTTCAACAATTGGAACACAATTGAATCTCAGTACTATTAAAAAAGATAGGAGGTACAGCTACTGTTTTCAATCTCTGGATCATCGGACGGCTACCAATTATTATGGCCTGACACTTCGAAGGGTTGACCATTAGGCCAAACCTGTCAGACCAGTTCTTAATGTACTCAAGGTCCCTGTTAAGTGTGTCCACCGCTGTAGAAATATCGTCAATACTCGCTTGTGTGTACAATTGCAAGTCATCAGCATACAGATGATACGCAGACTGAAGGTTTTGAGTAATGAGATTAATAAATATAGAAAACAACAAAGGAGATAATATGCCGCCTTGAGGGACACCAGCATATATGTCAAGCCAGCTAGATGATAGCTCATCGATGCGAACCGACTGCTGGCGCCCTCGAAGATATGATGAAAACCAATCCAGTGCTTCGGGTGAGATCATAGAAAGGGAGAGGATGGAAATTAGAATGTCATAACTAATGGTATTAAAGGCGTTCGAGAAGTCAACCAAAACCAACACAGTGACTTTAGTGTCCTCAATGCCTGCCCTAATATCACCAGTTACTTTCAGGAGTGCGGAAACGGTACTATGACCGGGCCTAAAGCCAGACTGCAAGGGACTTAATAAGTTATTACGAGAGATAAACTGCGAAAGTTGCTTGTGGACACAGGCCTCAAGGACCTTGGATAAGAAGGGAAGGATGGATATAGGTCGGAAATGATTGGGTAAAGTGGGATTTGGGATTTTTTGTAAGGGAATAACGTAAGCCTTACGCCACAGTGAGGGAAAATTACCAGAATCCAAGGAGAAGTTAATGATGTGCGAGATGACTGGAAGGATATGGTCTAGTATATAGATAATCAATCGTCGGCTGATGTTGTCGTAACCTACAGCATTAGATTTAATGGAAAGGATTATCTTCTTGATCTCATCTACAGCTACTGGAGAAAATTGAAACAGATTAATATCAGGACGAGGTAAACCCATTAAGTGTTCAACAGTAAGGCGCTTGGTCTGGTGATCAAGAGGACTGTTGGAGACAAAATGAAAATTGATATCATTCAGACCAATCGTCCTTTGAAACTCACAACGGTGTCGTTTACCGATACCTATGGTTCCAAGGAACTTCCAGATATTAGCAGGGGAAGAAGATGAGATGTTACTAAGAATAAATCGGCGTTTGGCGTTGCGTATCATCTGATTGCACCGATTCCTTGCAACTTTATAAAGCGTCCAGTTTTGATCACATCGATCTCTTCTAAATTTGCCGAAAGCGCGATCCTTTTAATTGGTAGTCCTTCGGTAGCTTCGCTTTTAGATATTTTAAACATAAATTATTCTTTTCATTTTAACCGTCAGAGCTATTATAGAACTGTAAATTTGTAGTCTTGTCTTCCTTAAAGCTTTTACTTGGTTCTGTTTCATAAAATCTGTGCTATCAGATTCGGTTTCACTGCTAGTCATATCAATATATTTTTAGTCTTTTTATTTTTTTGCGGTTTCCCTTTTTTCTCTATACTTTTTTTGTTTTGTTTATTATGTTTATACCAAGGTATAGTAAAAGTAAATTGAAAAAACAAGAAAAGAAGAAATATCCACCTTTGCTCGTAAAAGAATTCATAGTCACACTAGGTGCAACTATCCGCGAAAGTAAGTAGGGCGCAGAATAAACAATCTAATTTAAACTCTAATGCATGCAAAGAAACAAAAAGTTGACTGAAATCACGATCTCAGTTATAAAAATATTCAATAAAAATTACTTAACAAATAAATTTCAACGCCTGTCAAAATTTCAAAACACCTGCACCTACTCCGACGACAAATGGCGCTGAGGCCACTTGGTTGGTCACTTATTGTAGTCAAGCTCTAACACAACTTATATTCCTAGCATAGTATAATCAAGACCGGGGCAAGTATACGTCTGAGGCAACTATCCGGCTTTTACCCTAGCTATTTATGGTTATAGCACGAATGAGTCAACTCGATCGAGGAAGGACCATGCTCACGTGGTACAACAGCGTTAGGTAGCAGCTAATGCCGCTGTAGTTCGTATGGTGAGTGATAACAGGGGACCGTATTTACTGGTAATGATGCATTCTATCTTAATCCTCACGAGTGACAACGCATATACATTTTGATTCTTAATCGAGGATAGATGTACAATGTCTATGGGCCACAGCAACCACTTACCATCAGGTGGACTGTGTGCTCCTTTGTCACCCTATCCTATAAATATTAAAAAAAATCGACTTGGAGAACATTTTTACTATCAAATGTTAAAAGTTATAAACAGATCAACACATTCTAACCTGATACAATCCCCAAGCAAAATGCACCACGGTGAACAAGAGGAGGATCGCCTCAACGATTAGCAGAGTCACGTACAAGTAGTAAAGGATATAAATGTTCCCTGCTTCGATATTCTTCTTACTGGGCGACACTAGCCACCAGCCCAGCGGAGATTTGCGATGAACCAGCACCTCCAGGATCGCAGACGTAAAAAACAAAACGCCGAAACATGACCGGAACTGCAAATTAACCGTTATTGTAAAAATGGTGAAACTATTCCTATGTCACTAACACTGTGACCGCAAAGCAATGTTACAAAACACGCTTCTGAGCTACCTGCATCTAAAGACTTCACCTTTATAGTCGCAACCAAGGAAACTTTATCCGTGTCGGTGGAATTGTGTGTAAACTGCAATAACTGCAATTCCCCTGGTGTTGAAGTTAATGACGAGCGATGGTCGACACTTATAAAATCAGGTGAGCCGCATGCTTTTCTATAAAAAAAAAGTGACAGGCCACATACTCACTGTTAAAAATAGGCCTTCTCTCGTTTTTAAGAGGGTTATGGAAAATTCTGCTCCATTGCTTTAACGAAAATTGACTTTTTTCATCATCATCATCATAATCACCACAGCGTGTAAAAATCCACCACCATCACATAGATTGCTTCGATGTTGGATTAAGATAAAATTTAAATGCAAAAGTTTAAAATTTTTGATCTGTTCGATCATTAAAATCTTACATGATCTGAGTTCAAACCGGTTTAAGCCAGGTTGGTTTCTATCTTTAGATTAATAAAATATTTTAGTATGAAACGATCAAATATTTAAAATAGTTTTATTTAGAAGAATTTTAATAATAGTAAATGTTTTTAAATGTAACTATTTTGGCAGAAAAAATGTAATGATTTTAGAATCATAAATATATAATTTGATTATATATGTAGTAAATGATATTAAAAGATATAATTATAATAATTTTAGGAATATTAATTTTAATTTTAGGGGTATTAATTGGAGTCGCTTTTCTTACATTATTAGAACGTAAAGTTTTAGGTTATATTCAAATTCAAAAAGATCGGGGATTTCGCCATTGTTGTCAGGCTTGGCGAACGGGTTGTCATCCGCAGTTTTTTATTATACTGTGTCGTTATCAGGAAGATGCTGCTGCCCATCTCCTGCCTGTCTCCCTCTGTCGCCTCTTACGACACCCACGGGAAGATATGGGGTAGTGGATATTCTCAACCGCCACTACACGGTTTACTTACTTTACATCTTTCGAAATAATAAAAATTATGTGTAGTTCGAACTATATAACCATCTGAGCTTACTTATCCGTTGGGATATGTATGTTACTCTGGTTCTACTGCTGATAATCATCACGGATTCAATCACGGAAAGAAACTCTGAACACCCTCTCCATATCTCGCTGAGCGACTATACAAAACTGATGCTTCATTATGAAAAAAAAACCGAAACCATTATAGAGCCTATGGTCCTTCACTGCTGGCCGTATGAGGACGCTCAAGGTCGCTCAGCGAGCTATGGAGAGGGCTATGCTCGGAGTTTCTCTGCGTGATAGGCTCAGAAATGAGGATATCCGCAGTAAAACCAGAAGGACCGACATAGCTCAACGGATTAGTAAGCTGAAGTGGCAATGGGCCGGCCATATAGCTCGAAGAACCGATAACCGATGGGGTAGAAAGGTTCTCGAGTGGCAGCCTCGTACCGGTAGGCGTAGTGTAGGGCGACCCCCCACTAGATGGAGTGACGACCTGGTAAGACATGCAGGAAGTCGATGGATGCAGGTGGCTCAGGACCGTGGTTTGTGGCGTTACTTGGGGGAGGCCTATGTTCAGCAGTGGAATTGTGAAGGGCTGTAATGATGATGATGATTATAGAGCCAAACTGTTCGCGGAATTGTATCAGGAATTTTTTTCTTTACTTTTATAGGTGTTAAGCGTTATTTAAGATTAAAAAAATAACAAGCACCGTTGCCACCAACTACAGTGACCAGTCGTGGATGCAGTCCTTCTAAAATATAAACGAAATGGAAACGAACAAACTAATAAACTAACCGAAGTCCAGAAGAGAATTATTAAACATCCGCATCGCAACGAAAACAACAATAAAAATGTTTGTATAGTTGGCAAGGTGATTTCCACTGTAACACACATTTAGCAAAAATAAAAAGTTAAACAGTTGACCACTGTAGTAATTTTATGAATATGACAATGAAATCAGTGAAAATTAATTTAAATTTCATCTTAAAACATGAACCTAAATTTGACGTGTCGGTTTGACGGAAGTAAAATTTAGACATCTAATGACATCTGAATGATAGAACACTATAATACATACACAAAACTTATAGTATTCTATGGTATGCTTAATAGGTTTCATAAAAACCTAACTTACTGTAAGTTAGGTTTTTTTTTTACGGACAAAAGTGGGGTGGAGTTTTTTTCGATGTTATTATTTATTATGAGAGCATGTGAATGTATGTATTGCAGTCAAAACTCTTAACCAGTCAAAAATACTTTTAACTAACAAAATCAGTCAAAAGTAGTTTTATCCGTATAATTTCGACAATATTACTATTGACAGAAATGGTAGTTAAAAGTAGTTTTTCCTAACAGAGCTGGTTAAAAGTAGTTTTGGCTAATTAGTAAAATAACATTCCTGTGAAAAAGTCTTGAAGGGTTAGGCATTTAGGAGTAATTTTGGATTCCAAGCTCACATTAGTGGATCATATAAAACACAAAAGTGCGTGTATAATGCTAGGTTTTGTATAGAGAGGGTGCAAGCCTTTCAGTAACATCATGTGCATAACTACCATTTACTTTGCATACGTAAGAAGCTTACTGGTATATGCAAGCTGTGTATTATCCCCACAGTTCGCTGATCATATTGATGCTATTGAATGCATCCAGTTAAAACGCTTTTGACGGAATAAGTTGATTCCGTTAATAGTGGTTGTGACTGGTTCTATTAGTCACAACTCTTCAAAAGTTAAAAAGGTCGATAAAAAAAGAAAAAAAACGCACCTTTAAAGTTTTATGTTACATAATATTTGTAGAGAATATTCTGATATTGGAAAAAAATGTGTGACTACAAAACGAAAGAACGCTTTCAACTCTTCTCTGTATCTCTGTAACTTTTCAAATATTGGGCTCTATTTAAAAATCAGCGCTGCTGTCATTTAGTACAGCAGCAGTTAGCTGAAATAGGGACCTAATTTGACTTCACAAAAATCCATTTTATTTTTTATTGTAATATTTCGAGTTTTTTGTTTCTCTTTGTGATTTCAAATAAAGTTTATCTTTCTTCTTCTTTCTTTATTTCTTTCTCTTTTCTCTTCTCAACGAATAATGATTTGATTTTTTTAATTTCAATTAAAGTTAAAAAATATTTAAACACGATTAAAGTATTCTTAATATACTTTGTTTTTATAACCTGTATATTTTTTGATTATCTATTTTAATGACAATTTTTTAAGTGTACTACTTCTTTGTATTAGTTGTAATACCAAACTTTCGAAATAAACGATTTCACATTTAATAAATATCTTAATTTACATTCTAACTAGTTAATAGTACTTTTGACTGATGCTTTAGCAGTTAAAGCCAGTTTTGACTAAGAGCGTCAGTTATAACTTTTAAACGCAAATTTGCAGTTAAAAGCACTATTGACCAACGATTTTCAGTCAAAACCACTTTTAAACAACCTGTTCATTTAAAATTACTTTTGCCTCTTTTATTCAGTTAAAAGTACTTACTTCTGACTGGTTAGAGTTTTGACCGCAACAAATGTATTGTTCATACGACGTAGGTTACCTTAGCTAAGCTTCATCGAGATGGCTTTCAGAGAAAACAATAAAAATTGCATAGTAGTCAGTTAAGAGGGATGGGTGTGGGTTGAATATGTGTTGTTCTCTTAGAGAATAATAATGTTTTGTGGGACAAAATCATTAAAGTAATATGTACCGACGTACTAGAATAGCTATTTCAAACAAAAAATGTGCGCTACTCTTTGTTTGCGCGGTTGGTTTTTTATCATAGAATAAACATAGGTAGAATGATCAGTAGATAATCATATATAGATCATTAAAAGATTGTATTGATAATACATAGTTAAATTATATCGAGTACAATTTTATATTTTGTCATTTATTTTGTATACTATATTTGCTTATTTAATATATCTAATATTACAAAATTATCATCATTATCATTACAGTCCTTCACAAGTCCACTGCTGAACATGGCCTATGTTCAGCAGTGGTCCCCCCAGTAATGCCACAAAGCACGGTCCTGAGCCATCTGCATCCATCTACTTCCTGTATATCTTACCAGGTCATCACTCCATCTAGTGGGGGGTCACCCTACACTACGCCTACCGGTACGAGGCTGCCACTCGAGAACCTTTCTTCCCCATCGGTTATCGGTTCTTCGAGCTATATGGCCGGCCCATTGCCACTTCAGCTTACTAATCCGTTGGGCTATGTTGGTCACTCTGGTTTTACTGCGGATATCTTCATGCAGTTTCGCCTCTAGTACCTAGTACATATTAGCTCAATGGACAAAATGTATTCTTTTAAATTTGGATACCTATATTTTTGTGATTTTGTGATACCTTGCCTGCCACAACAAGAAACAGTAGTATCAGTTGTCTACTCACCGGGCTCAAATCGCTTGATCTAAAGACTTATATTTTGGTCGAAGGTGCGATGATGAGTATCAAGCAGGTTGCTGTAATAGCTCGACATCTAGCTGATGAAGAAAAATCTCCTTCAAACAATCCATGCACCAAAACATTTGAGTATGCACCAAATGGCGCACATATAGGTAGATTTGTCTATATTCAGCGTATTTTATTCCGTGACTGTCTTTAGAGGCGGTAGAGAAAATTGAAATAATAGAAGGCAGCATCTTCCTGACAACAACTCAAAGTAATTTAAAAAGAAAAAACTGTGGTTGCCAATCTGTCTGTTAAACGCTGCTACTATGGCAAATATCCCCTCTATGAAGCAATACAATGCACGAATGAATAGATATTCATTACTCTGTGGGGGCTAATATAGATGATGAATGCGGAGCTGATATACATCGCAATAATATTGCAAAAGGGGAATTAGAGCGCGAGGTAATGTTCAAACTAAGCCTGACTCTATGATTGCGATTCTAAAAAAGTGACACTGACCATCTTTTCAACCAGGAAAAGACGGCGCTTTCACAGAACGCCACCGTAAAACAGCAGCATGATGCTACGTATGATGGGTGACCAAAATCGGAGATCCAAATTATTAGTAACGAGGCATTTCATCTCAGTCCTCAGGTTTGAAAACACATCTGTATTTTTATCGATTTTTATCGATGATACGGAGTGTGTAGATCTTTGAAAAATCATGTGATTCTCTGTCTCCTTGCTTGCTTTTAGGGATTATAGGTAGATAAAAAGTGTTATGTAATATATAAAAATTAATGTTTGTACGTATTTTATGCGCACACGCCCGCGAAGGTTGTAGCACGAATGTGTCGGCTCGATCGGGAAAGAACCACGCTCTCACAGAATACCGGCGTAAACTAGCAGCTTAATACTGCTGTGTTTCGTATGGTGAATTTGGAGATCCGGGGACCCTTTTTTACTGGTAACGAGGCATTCCATCTTAGTCCTCAGGGGTGACATCGCATCTGCATTTGGATTCTTAATCGAGGATAAGGCAATTTTATACTTTCGCGGTCCCCTCGTGCTTTGGCTCTTGGATGATTTTTCGATTTTCTAAAAAATTATCCAAAATGAGCCAAAAAAACGAGAGGACCGCGATAGTATGTAATTACCGAGGATCTATAGGCCACAGCATCTACTTGCCATCAGGTGGACTGTGTGTTCATTTGTCACAATTATCCTAAAAATAAAAGATGGGTATGGTAATGGATAAGCGTCTTAATAGAACGCGAAAGGAGGCCGTCGAAGCCAACAGTGCATTTTCATGTTTTACTATGTCGTAGTTCACTGTTTATGTCCAGTTGTGGACTATAGCTGACTAATAAAAATATTACTAAAGAAAAATACCGTGCGTTGGCAGCTTAAAAAAAATTCATCGTTCTATTCCTTCCCGTGAGAGTCGTAAGGTCGACTATCATAAATGTTTTACATATTATCGTTTACAAATCGGCGATAGTAAGTAGTTTGAGGTGTACAAGACATCGAGTACAACAATCGTCAATCCATAATTAGCGGGACTTGTGTCCAGCAGTGGTGTTACATAGGTCGACAAAGAAAAAAGAAAGAAAGAAAGTATGTTTATCTGGTGCCACAAAATAGTACGTACATGCAGCCGATTTAAAATTATGCTGCAGTGTAACTAAAGTGTTGTATATATAGCCTGTGCCCTGCCACAACAACTCACAAGCAGTCGTCGAAGAAAGAAGACACTGAAAAGTATGAACAAGGAAGTAACAAAACAAGAAACAATGATGGAGAAATTACCGAAAAACATCTTATGACAAACAGACTTAAAGTCTGAGCCTATATAAAGTCACAGATAGGAAGGTATCCCTATCTGTGACTTTATATAGGCTCCAGTAAAATGAAGAAGATGAGGAGGAAAACATTTGCTTAAACTGTTTCTTCGTTGACGAATGGCGAATCCGTACTTTTTATAGGATAGGTGACAAACCAGCACACAGTCCACCTGATGGTAAGCTTGATTACAAATCAAACATCTCATCATAATCATAACATCTATCCTTGATTACAAATCAAAATGCAGATGCGTGATCACCCGTGAGGACTAAGATGGAATGCTTCGTTTCCAGTTAAAAGGGTCTTATCCAGATAACCGTTGGCAATGTGTCCGTGTCTGGAGAAGACCTGGCGACTCTAAAAGTCAAAGAACTGCCAACTGAAATCGGTGACCCTTTGAGGTGAAATTATTATTCGAGCCAGAACGCCTTTGATCCCATAACGGCAGGTAGGTATAAAACAGTCGCTATTGATGACATCAACGAATCAGTGCTGCTCTCCGAGTATATGAAATAACAATGTTAGACATGCCTGTCGGCTCGACTGACTTAAACTCAATGGAACACGCGTGGGATGCTCTTATGCGAGCTGTTTGTAACCGTCAGCCACCTCCCCGGACAGTGCCAGAGATCAGGGAAGCCGCTATTCAAGAATGGTATAGCTTACCGCAAGAAATATTGGATAGCTTGACCCTCAGCATGCCCAGGAAGATCTCCCCATGTGTTCGAGACAGGGGAGGAGTTATATTGTATTAAATAAAAACATTCTATTAATAAATTGTTGTATAAAAGTTTGGTTAAACAATTTTTTCTTTCCATACAATTACATTAGAATTGTAAACAAAATCTTTGTTATTAAAAATAGAAAGGTTTTTTAAATTTTAAAACAGTGTATTTCTATTGTAAAAAAGGTATAACATAAACACTTTTTCTTGCTAAAGTTAAATTTTAAAAATATAGCAGCTAGTTTGCTAGTGATCACAATCCTTTTTTGTTGTGTAGAATGACGTACAACCTGGTGTTATCTTACCCAATGTACCATACATTGGGTAAGATCAAAAAATGTTCGAATTCCTGTAGAAATCAGATGGAGGACAACATCTTGCTGAGATAAAACCATGGATCTGCTAATCAAAAGGCCCGTTGGTAAACATCGATATTTTAGAGGATAAATATTGATGCTAACACAAGAAGGTTTCCATTTGCGTATCCTTGCAGTGATTTATTTGCGGCTACATTTGCAGATTTTTATAACTTCTGGACCTGTACTTATAAAAAAATATGAGAACATCAAAATATGATCCACTCGTTCTTCAAAGAAACCCTATTTACTCGCATGTTCGTCTCCCTGATGATTAGCAATAAACTGTACCCAATATACAATTAGCATTTCTACCAATGAAGTGAAAAAATGAAAATAAAATGAAGAAAAACAAAAGAAATGTACGCTTTGATACAAATACGAGAAATGATCCTTCATTAGTACCAGTACAATCTGAACCGGAAATGTTCAAAATGACGACGTTACAGAACTTGATACAGATATTGCCAATTTATTTGATAAACTTTATTATATAATATAAAACAGTGGTAGAGCCATGCGGCAGCTTTGCTGTTGCACGTATGGGCCGGCTCAAACCGGGGTGGTACCACGACCTCACAGAATACCGGCGTGAAGTGGAAGCTCTGCTTCCGCGTTTCGTCTGGTGAGTGCAGGTGGCCGGAGGCCCAAATCCCCCCCCCCATCAACATGGTAGCGGAATTAAATAAAGATAGACTACCCCGGGAGGGTACCAGCACCCCTGGAGAATCCCTCGCTGAGCATCCACGATAATGTTTCTCCACTTCTGAGCGTGGGTGCTCAGGCTGCCCCGCGTATTCTGGGGGGGGGGGGCGAAATTCCGCTCAAGACTACAACTGCTCGGGGCAAACGGAGCAACAAGACTAAGGCGACCCCTGCCACGCTGTCCGTGAATTTCTGCAATATCAGGGGACTTCACTCTAACCTAAACGCTGTCCACTACCATCTCGAGACGACGAGGCCGGCTCTGCTCTTTCTGACCGAGACGCAGGTGTCCTCTCCGGCTGATGTCTCGTATCTCTCCTACCCGGGGTACAGACTGGAACAATCCTTTGTGCCTCGGGCTGGAGTTTGCGTTTACGTCAGAGAGGACATCTGTTCTCGACGCCTCGGCAGACTTGAAGGTTCGGACCTGTCCATCCTTTGGCTACGCGTAGACAGCGACGACCATCCGCGCGTCTACGGGTGCCTCTATAGGTCCCATAGCGGTAATGCCGAAACAGACCGACTCTTCGACCACGTCCAAATGGCTGCAGATTCGTTGCTACAGCAGATCCCCTCCGCAGAGATCGTGATCCTCGGCGACTTTAACGCCCATCACGCCGAATGGCTTGGTTCACGTTTAACCGATCATGCGGGGAGATCTGTTCACGATTTTGCCTTGGCATATGGTCTGACACAACTGGTTACTTCGCCTACGCGGATTCCAGATGTGGAGGATCATGCACCTTCCCTGTTGGACCTTCTGCTGACCTCTCACCCGGACGGATATCAGATTTCCGTCGACGCCCCTTTAGGCTCCTCGGACCATTGTCTGGTCCGGAGTGTTGTGCCACTCACGCTGAAATCGCGGTTGCATTCTGCAGGCTGCCGCCGTGTTTGGCACTATAGGTCAGCCGATTGGGATGCGGTCTTTCTTTGCATCCTACCCTTGGGGGCGGGTTTGCTTCTCGCCGGATGATCCCAACGTTGTTGCGGATTCTGTTACTGTTGTGGTACTTCAGGGTATGGAACTTTTTATTCCTTCCTCTGTGGTGCCCATTGGAGGCAAATCTCAGCCATGGTTTGGTCGCTCCTGTAAAATAGCATCATGCTATAAGCAGGAGTGCTATCAAGCCTGGGTTGATGCATCAGCTTCCCGGGATGTAAACACCAGCGCTCTAAAAAAGAAGTATAATTCCGCCTCTAGGTCCTTCAAAAGAGTCATTGCCAAGGCAAAGTCAGAGCACATAGGCAGAATTGGCGAGAAACTAGTTCGCCTTCCTTCTGGAACCCGTGCATTCTGGTCTCTCGCCAAGGCTGTCCAGGGGAATTTCTGTCAGCCATCTCTTCCATCTCTGCACAGGGAGGACGAGCCACTGGCCCATACTGCAAAGGAGAAAGCCGATCTTCTAGGCTCCTTCTTTGCGTCTAACTCGACTCTCGATGACGGGGGGAGTACGCCGCCGACCATCCCGCGGTGTGAGTGCTCCATGCCGGAAGTGCAGTTCACACAGCGCTCGGTTCGCAAAGCACTCCTCTCCCTGGACATCCACAAGTCGAGTGGGCCTGACGGAATCCCCCCAATTGTGCTGAGGACGTGTGCTCCAGAGTTGGCACCGGTTTTAACGCGTCTTTTCCGGTACTCCTACTCCCTAGGCGTAGTCCCAAAATCATGGAAGAAGGGTGGCTTTCGTCCACCCGATCCCTAAAAAAGGCGACCGCTCAGACCCGTCCAACTACCGGCCAATCGCCATCACCTCCTTGTTCTCCAAAACAATGGAATCCATTGTAAACTGCCAGCTCATGAGGTACCTTGAGGATCACCAGCTGATTAGTGACCGCCAATACGGTTTTCGCCGTGGTCGGTCAGCTGGTGATCTTCTGGTCTACCTCACTCACAGATGGGCGGAGGCAGTAGAGTTCAAGGGGGAGGCATTGGCCGTTAGTTTGGACATTGCGAAGGCCTTCGATCGGGTTTGGCACAAAGCGCTTCTTTCGAAGCTCCCTTCCTATGGGCTTCCCGAGAAATTGTGCGATTGGATCACCAGCTTTCTTGCAGATCGGAGCATCAAGGTCGTTGTAGACGGTGAAAGCTCCGATTGCAAGCCTATTAATGCTGGTGTTCCACAGGGCTGCGTGCTATCGCCAACGCTGTTTCTTCTGCATATCAATGATATGTTGCATACCCGTAACATTCATTGCTATGCAGATGACAGCACTGGTGATGCTCTTTACACCGGCCGAGCCAATATTTCTCGGGAAAACGTCTCCGAGTGCCGGGACAAACTTGTGTCTGAAGTCGAGTCTTTGCTGAACAGAGTCTCGGATTGGGGACGACTAAATCTAGTCCAGTTTAACCCCCAGAAGACACAAGTTTGCGCGTTAACCGCTAAAAAGAACCCCTTTGTCGTATCCCCTCGGTTTCAAGGCACTCCCCTTGTTGCCTCAGCCAGTATCGGAATCCTCGGCGTCGACATATCGAGTGACGTGCAGTTTCGTGGTCACTTGGAAGGGAAGGCCAAATTGGCCTCTAAAAAGCTTGGCGTGCTCAGCAGAGCGGGACAGTATTTCATGCCGGCACACCGCCTGCAACTTTACAAGGCGCAGGTTCGGCCGCACATGGAATACTGTTCCCATCTCTGGGCTGGGGCTCCCCAGTACCAGCTCCTTCCACTTGACCGCATCCAGCGCAGAGCGGCTCGAATCGTCGACGACCGAGTGCTTTCCGATCGGCTCGACTCACTGGCGTTGCGAAGAGATGTTACATCTCTTTGCGTATTTTATCGCATCTATCACGGGGAGTGCTCTGAGGAATTGTTCGGATTAATCCCAGCCGCCAAATTTCGTGAACGCACGACACGGCAAACGTCCCGATACCATCCACACCATCTGGATGCTTGGCGGTCCACCACTGTACGTTTCACAAGGAGTTTTCTTCCACGTACAACCTCTCTGTGGAATAGTTTATCACCGGCGATTTTTCCGGACCGATACGACCTGGGGACCTTCAAGAAAAGAGCTTACTCCTTTCTAAAGGGCCGGCAACGCACCCGCAATTCTCCTGGTGTTGCGGTTGATCATGGGCGGCGGTAGTCACTTAACATCAGGTGAGCCGCATGCTCGTTTGCCCCCTCTTCTATAAAAAAAAAAAAAGCTTATTTAACATCTGCAGCATAAATTTGTTTTGTCATTTTTTCCTCAATCAATTTTTGTTGGTGTCCAAATCACCGAAGCAATCCTTTCTTAATCCTGGTCACGATATATTCTTGCAAACACACTCCTATCACATAATTTCTTACACTTTCATTATATTGATGGTAAATATTATACAACATATAACAAAATCCGAAAAATATTTTAATTAAATTAAAGAAAATAATTTAATTATAATATTTTTATTTGCAAATTGTATGTTTTGGCTTTATTACCTCTAAATATCACGAGCCTCTGTAAAGCGGGGTCTTTGACAATCCTCTTACTTCACGGACAATGCAGAGGTTTTTTTTAAATAAAATTAATTTTTTTATGGTCGAGTTTCTGAAAAAAAGTTATTTCTATACATTTGAATACAGATTCTGATAACGCACTTAACGGGAACCACAGGGTTTTTGTACCACGTTGTATATAGTCTGTTTATAATACAATATATATTATGTACATCGTTATAGTTCAAGAAATGATAAGATAAAGTAAAACGTCGATATCATTCAGTATTTACCGTGACAGCCGTGTAACATATTTAGGTTTTGTGTCCCCTAAAATTTACTGCTCCGTGATATCATAAAAATGAATTCCCTACAAAGAATTGTTGCGCGTTAGCACAGTTTGCGTAATGTTTAATGTTTGTTTATTTTGTTTGTATTGTGTATTACAAGGAGCTTATTAAAATATTGTGTACAGTTATGGAGTTACCAGAAAGCAACAATGGGGTACGCCAATTGATTCAATGTTGTCGTAGAAAAATTAAAGAGCAAATCCATTCGTAAGTGTGTTGATATATTTAATTGAAATTAGATGAGATAATAACATGTTTACTGTATAATAGGATGTTGAGAAATAAGTAAAAGTGTCCAAATCACAAAAATAAATTAGATATCTAGTTCCTATTGGGTATAAAATAATAATTTAACCCTCAACAAAAAGTACAAACCTACATAAAAAGGTATAATACCACAGAATAAATTGATAGGTAATACCAAAAACTAGAATCGTCGACTTAAAATCATAAGCGATTCGCGACAAAAACTTCATGTACGAGTATTAGGGTTTTTGCAATCGTAACGATGTGACCAGATTATTTGCAGAAAGTTACGACTATTTTTAGCATCACTATGATGGTAGTCTTGATTAGTATTAATAGTCTTAAAGTGCAACACAAAGCACATATTTCGATTTCATATTAAAAAAAACAACACTATAATTTCATCAAAACTTTCCACTTCGATGTCAATTTTTCCGTGTATTTGGATATAAATATAAACTCATGTATTTTAATTATTTTATCAAAATACAGATAATGTTAAATATCCATAAAACCTTTTAGCTCGTTTTATTTAGTGAATTATTTTACTATACATAATATATTATACTATACTATAAGGCTCGCCACATACTACATACAGAATTCCGTTTCAGGATTTCGTTTCGGAACTTCGATTGAGATTTATGAACGCAGCAAGTCATATAAAACCAACGACCCGTACTACTTACGGTAGTTTTGCGACCATAACGGCATTCCGTATGTGTGTGGCCGACCCGTTCGTTTGCGTGAATTCCGTATGTAGTGTGTGAGGGGCCTAAATCATTACGCGCAGACGCCGTCCGATTAAATTCGTTCTGGGTTTTCCCAACGATAGGACGTATTACTTTTTCCACACATTCGTGTTATTTCGCACCGATAGCGTAAACTAGTGATGCCAAGTGTCCCGATTTGCACGGGACGTCCTGAGTTTTAGGGGTACGTTCCAATTCACACTTGATCGGGACGCTAAATGTCCCGAATTTTCCCTAACTCCCTAGTCTGTATTTCGATCGATCACTTTGACAGCAAAATTAAATATATCTGTAGGCTGTTACTACTTTTGCTTTGACAATTTCATATTTTCCCACCAAACTATTAATAGGTAACATCAAAGTTTTAAACTTTGCGCGTAATATGTAGGCATGGCAAGATACAGATATCAATCATGTTGACTCTTTTTTTTCTCTCTCACCACCTAATGTCTGTCGCTGGGTTGCGCTATGTATCGTTGTCGTTAATTCGACTATCATTAATTATTTCATTTTATTACTAGTAATCAGTAAAGAACCTAGCTTACATGCTGCTATGCAAGTACATTTAGTAAAATGCAAAAGTCTTGTGGGAAAGTTCTTCTACTGGTCAATTTCTTCAATCGGTTGTAGGTGCTGATGTCTTCAATAAATAAAGTAACATTATACGTCCGATGCAAGGATTTTATCTAGCCTATCAAGGTTTGAGGTATTGTAACAGTTTGATTATGCATGAACGTGTGCTTTTTATATTGTAAATTTCGTTTATAAAGGGCTTTTCAAAGTGCATGAGTTGTGAGTTCATAAGATTTATTACTATTTCCAGCATTATATTATTCAGAAAGTTCAGAGTCTGCAACGATGATTGGATAAAAAATTATTCGTTCATTTGATCGGTCCTAAATAATAATTATAAAAAACATTGCGAAGTATGTCAAAAATTCTTAATATTATAATAAAAATCTGCTTTTTATAGCTATTGTAACTGTTTCGATTTAAAACCAAATTCCCGATTTTTATCTTCTGTCCCGAAATTTGACCCACTTGATCTGGTCACACTAGCGTAAACTAAAGAAAGCGCAACATACCACAAACAATGAAAGAGTGATTTTTTTATAGAATAAGGGTGACAAACGAGCACACAGTCCGCCTGATGGTAAGTGGATGCTGTGGCAGATAGACAACTACATTTATTCTAGATTAAGAAAAAAACGCAGATGCGTTGTCACGACTGAGGACTTAGATGGAATGCCTCGTTAGTAAAAAGGGTCTTCGGATGTCTACACTCACCATACGAAACACAGCAGTATTAAGCTGCTATTTTACGCTGATATTCTGTGAGAGCGTGGTCCTGCCCCGGTCGAGCCGACCCATTCGTGATACAACCATAATATGCGTGGCTCTACCATTTTCATTGTTTTATGTTTTACTATAACTGTAACTATAACTATAACATGAAGCATGATTTCTTAACTAAGTAATGCTGTTTAATTTTGGTAAGATTTACTTTTATAAATTAAGGTTTCAACTTACAACAAATCGCCTAAGCCAGTGAAATAACTAGGTCACTACATCAACAGGTCGAAGAGCTTGGGTTGTTCTCATCGTACAGAACACCCACTCATAAGCTATAAAAGCCAAAAGGCTAACATCACTTATATCCGAGAAAGTATGCAATAGCTCGAAGGACCAGAAAAGGACTGTTAAACTATATTGAGTATATTTGTAAAGTACGATTGTAAAAAATTGCTTGTTTAAAGTATTTTCCTGAATTATAATTGTAAAAAAATATTTTAATGTTATTAATGAATTAATGGAGTTTAAAAAATCTCCTATTAATTAGTATATAATATGATTAAGGAAATTCAGATCTGAAAAATACAAAATCTTAGTTAATCAAATTTACCATTTTTAAAACATCAAAAATTACTACTAATTTTACTATCTTTGTTATATTAGATTTCTGCAGAGTAACGTCTGATTCTTTTATCTTTTTAGCGATGTTTTTTAAGCAGGTGCTAAATAAAAAAATAATTTCAGTCGTGCCATCGCTGGGAATCAAATTTATGGATTATGGATTACACGCATAGAGATCGTCTCGTTTTTAGGGTTCCGTAGTAAATTAGGAACCCTTATAGTTTCGCCATGTCTGTCTGTCCGTCTGTCCGTCCTCGCTTAATCTCTGTGACCGTTAGCACTAGAAAGCTGAAATTAGTTACCAATATGTGTATCAATCACGCCGACAAAGTGGTAAAATAAAATTTGGAAAAAAATGTTTTATTAGGGTAGCCTCCTATATGTAAATTGGGAAGTGATTTTTTTTAATTTCAACCCTAACGTGTGATATATTGTTGGAAAAGTATTTAAAAATGAATAGGGGTTTACAAAGATAATTTTTGATAATGTTAATAATTTCGGAAATAATGGCTCCAAAAGTAAACTACAATGTGTCCCCCCCTCTAACTTTTGAAGCATAAGTTTAGAAAATATGAAAAAAATCTGAAAAGTAGAACTTTATAGGATATAAGGACTTTCTAGGAAAATTATTTTGAACTTGGATGGAAAGTCGGAGCGCCTGCCGCGGAGCGTGCAATGTTGCACGCTCCATGTTCGCGCACGTACCCACTACCGGGAGCAGTTGCAGGAGCGCGGAGCCCTGCTTGAGCGCGAACATAATGGATACCCACCTTTAAACTCATAAGTGGGAACACTTATTGTGACGGACGAGAAACTACTGAACCCTACACTGAGAGTGGCTCGACACGCTCTTGGCCGGTTTTTTTTTATAGAAGAGGGAGCAAACGAGCATGCGGCTCACCTGGTGGTAAGTGACTATCGCCGCCCATTAACAATCGTACCACCAGGGGAATTGCAGCCGGCTGTTTAAAAAGGTGTAAGCTCTTTTCTTGAAGGTTCCTAAGTTGTAAAAAATTAAGTAAAGTCTCGTTTAAAATTGTACGCACATCCCTTGTATTTTTAATAGATTCCATCATTTTTTTCATGCCTAATATAGTCAAAATGCTAACATCCACAAAATGTAATATACAGGCCATATAGACCTAATACGACAAATGTTATACAAAACATACAGGCCGCGTGCAGTTTTAAATTAAACGATTTCTACTATAAAGTGTGAAACAACCGTTCCGTCCGTAAATGTAACTTTTTTGTACTTTATGGCGTTTAGTTATCTTGACGCCAGTAACGAAAAAGGGAAGCGCGCGTCGCTTTCAAGTTTCCCGCCCATTTTAATTTTTTTCAAAATAATATTCATTAAAATTTTATTCTTTTTCACAAATTTCAGAAACAAAAACAAAATAAAATGGAACTGGCCAGAATTACATCTTTATTGCGGGATTTGCGACTTGAAGACTGGGCTTTACATACGATCTGTTATCAGCGTGGTATGTAATAAATTAAGCATTTATAAATTGTTATTATTATACTAGTATTAATAAAATCACATAAATGGTATCACGAGCTTTTCAACAGTAATTCGGGTGGTAATTATTTGTAAGTAACCTTAAGGCTCAGTGATCAGAAAATTACTTACTGTGTTTATTACAAAACCATAGAGCGCTGGGAACTGGCCACCGGCGGCATATCGGTGTTTCAGTAGTTTGTGTTGATGTATGTACAAAACTGTTTATTTAGAGTTTTAAGCTTAAACCGAAGATTAAATTATATTATAATCTAATCTAAACTAAACCTAGTGATTTTAATATAATCTTAGTTTAAAAAATGGTTTAACAAGGAGTCTTTTTCACATTGGCCACGGCGCCAGGCTTCACGGAATTTTACATTTTCTGTCGGATTTCTTAATTTACATTTTATTTCGAATATTTTCTGGGAATCAGGTTCAAGACTAATTATAAACTATTTATTGTATAAACTACTTCATCAGTGTTTGATAAGACTTGCTCTTGGATTACTTGTTACTCATATTTGAATGTGGCTCTAACGATGATATGTAATACTGTCCATAGAACTTCTCAATCTCACTCAAAATCTCAGGTGTCCTGGAAACGATGCTGCCACGTTCGGTCCTCAGCTCCAATAGTTGGCTCTTTATGGTAGACATATTCAGTTAGTAGAGAGATTGTTATTCACGTCGTCCACTGCATTACATTGCATTGCAGTCTTCTAGGCAATTAAAACTATTTTGTAACTGAACTTGCGTAGAGCACGAGGGGGACGGAGGGTTGATTTCTTTAGATGTGACCACCCCAACTTAACGTTTATGTTCAGTGTATCTCTCATCATTCGATGATCGTTGCCAGTTTTCACCCTCGCAATCACTGCGGCATCACTAAACAGTTGCTGTCTATTCGTCATAACGAATTCAATCTCAGTTTTTATAGAACCTCTAGGGCCCGACCAAGTCCACACCACCACCAGAATTTCTGGAAGAAAGAGTTCATCATAAAGAGTCCCACTTTCTTCATGAAGTCAGCCAACTGATGGCCCCTTGGGTTCCGTTGCTCTATCCCGAATTTCCTTACCTTCAGCTCACCGTTCTCTCTAGTGCGTAGTAGTTTTGCGTTGAAGTCTACCATTAACACCGTATAGTGGGTTTCGGAGTAAAGCATTGCTCTAGAGGTACCGTTATACTGTTACCGACTACGGTAACCTCTCCCCTTTCATCGGCACTCAGCATCACCTATAATAGTCCAGCGCAACTTGTCTATCTCTTCTTACAGCTCCAGGATCTTCTTGTCACTCCTCAAGATGCGTGCGTTATATGTTACTAGGTCGAGTCGTCTTAGGTGGCAACCGAACCTCCACCGTAGATTCTTAGTAGCCCTATTCCGCCATTACCATGATTGCCACCGTAGGCAGGAGTAGTGGGGCCACCGGAGACTGGGGGGCTGTTTTTGGTAGCTCTCGCCATGCGGGATATAGTGCAATAGATGCCATGCTTGGCGAGCGCGTTGGCAACCGCAGATTTTTTATAGTTATTTTGCTGTTATCAAAATCTTTCGCCTCTTACTACACTTATAGGAAAATATGGGGTAGTAGATATCCATAGCCACCACTACACGGGCACAGTGACCATTAATAGATGGCGCTAAATTAATTTCTTGCTATCGTATATTCTGATATATGAAAAGAAGCAGGCCATCAACGTCAAAGAGGAAACCTTTGGTAGTACCTTTCCAATCCACCTCCTAAACGTGGCGACTGTGGTGTTTTCTTTTTAGAAGAAGGGGAAAACGAGCATGCGGCTGACCTGATGGTAAGTGACTACCGCCGCCCATGAACAACCGCAACACCAGGGGAATTGCAGGTGCGTTTTTTTAAATGGAAAAGGTTCATGAGCTGTTACGATTTGTTATAAAGATATATGAGGAGGGAGACTGGTTGAGAATGTCTTGTTGCATTAAGTCCACCTTTTTGTACTTGGTGTACAAATAATAATGATGTCCTCCAGACCGAATTTCGGTCACGGCGGCTAGCCTCAACGGAGACTAGCCATCGGCGCAGGACAGGATTATAGTGCCCAAGTGTATGCACAAGCACGGGTGCACTCTTTATTCCATCACTCTCATATTCCGATGGGACTGTGAACCGACACGACCGGAGAGACCAACGGCTTTACGTGCCTTCTGAAGCACGGGGGTGATGTACCGCCAACTTCCCAATCTCGGGCAGCTATTTAGAATATCTTGCCGGAAAAACTTAATAACTAATTTTTTCGCCCGACCCGGGATTCGAACCCAGGACCTCATGATCAGTAGTCGCGCGACTACTACCGCTAGACTAACGAGACAGTGAAATGAAGTATAGAAAAAGTGCAAATTAAGCATAAATAAATAAATATATTTATCTAGAAGATAACTATTCTTAATTTTTTAAACATATAAATAAAATTGAAATGTCTGTCTGTGTTATCGAAATAACTGCCTTTTACTGAGCTGATTTTTTTCCATATCATTATAATATGAGTAAATATTTTGTTTTAATTTTTGCATGCCAGTCTGTCTGCTAAGTGTGTCATTACATTAGCGCGGAGTGTGCAGAAAGATTTGTTTCATAATTTCCATAGTAGCCAAGATTAGGCTCGCCTTCTAGTTGTTGTGACTAAGGACGCTGGTTACACGACTTACCATCAAGTAATTTCGGGACATTACTTGATGGGGAAGGCTTGCGCATAGCCAAACGTTGGAAACGAGTTTGGGCTCCACTGACTTTCATGTTAGAAAAGTGCTGGTAGGTTGTCTCGTGACTGAGTGGCGCAAGAGATGACTATATATTTTAATCCAATCATTTAAATCAAAAAAGATAGTCTATCCTATCAGCCTGTCTGGTCTATCTGTACGGGTTAATCTTCAGATTGGATGAACAAATTTTAACGATACCTCACGAACAGCTAAAGAACAATGACAGGAGTGATCCAATAAAAAAAAAAAAAAATAACTAAAATTATATTTTCTTAGCAGCGAAAAGTTATGCTTGTTGTGTATATCAGTAGCTAGCTCTCATATCATACATAAATTTTGTAAAAAAAAAAGTATTTTTATTTAAGAAAAATAAAATAAAATGGACCTCAAAACATTAAGGTTTTCATTTCAAAGTGCTTAATTTACAGAATTCGATATGAGTTATATGCATACTTTATAAATTTTAATTGAATTTAAAAAACATACCCAAACAATTTTTAGTACAGTATAGTTCAATAATAAGAGAAGAATGAGTCGCACTTCATTGATATAGAATCTACTCAAATTGACGTTAAAGCATTGTGATTTATGATATACTTTGCTGATTAAACAAAATTCAACACAGTTATAATGAATATGATAAGAAAAAATAAATAAAAATATATTTTAACGATGTTGTCGCGTTTACTTTTAACATATTTTAAATTTCTAACATTTATAATTATTTCGTCAGTTTAACGGGTAGTATCGCAACTCTGCAGTGTATTTTGTTTGTGGTACGAACGTGTCGACCTGGGAAAGGCCAAGCCACAGAAATCGTAATAATACGATTTCTATATCACACAATTCTTAATAATTCTTAACGAAAGATAGCCGAAGATGTCTATGGTGGCCCAGCAACTACTTACCATCAGGTTACCATCTGTTTATCACCCTTATTCTATACATAACAATTTAGTACTACTCGACTAAAACAGTTAGGTGCATGACAGATAGTAACGAAAACTAGGGTGCAGAATACCAAATTACCAGTACACTGTTTTGTACTTGAATATAGTTCGTACATAGTACATACTAGCGACTTGTACGTAATTAAATTATTTTAATTTATTTGTATGCGAGAAAGATTTTGGGTTCCTACTAGGAAATGTGAAATTCTTAATTGGTTATAAATTGTTTATTTGAAAAATCAAAAGTTTTGTTACATAGTAGAGCCATACTGCAGCTGTATTAGTAGTCGGTGGCGGCCTGCCTCAACGTAGCCTAGCCATCGACGCAGGACAGGATTGCCAAAGTGTATGCGCAATCACAGGTGTCACCAATATAGTTGTAGCACAAATGTATCGTGATACTACTAATATAACTGCAGCACGGCTCTACGAGATAGTGCATATATAATATCATAACCTTATTCCAAAACTGTATATAAACTTTATACTTTATAAACGTAAATGATTACTTTCTAATAAGGATTCGATATGTGTAAAGAATTTTTTTTATAGTATTGGGTGGCAAACGAGTACACAATTCACTTGATGGTAATGGTAATTGGATGCTGTGGCCCATAGACATTCACATTTATCCTCAACTAAGAATCAAAATGCAAATTCGTTGTCAACCCTAAGGACCAAGATTGAATGCCTTGATTCCAGTAAAAGGGTCTCCGGTTCTCTACACTCACCATACAAAATACAGCGAGCAGCATTACGCTGCTACTTTAAGCTGGTATTCTGTGAGAGCGTGGTCATGTCCCGGTCGAGCCGACCCATTCGTGCTACAACTATAATATAGCTGCAGCGCTGCTCTACCACGTAAAAAATATAATTGTATCAAATATTAATACTAATTGTTTTTACTTAAACAAAAGCTGTTACAAAAATATCAAAACAAAATAACAAAAATTCACACTTTCCAACATTCTACTGACGCTTTTTAAACTAACTGCTTTTCAACGCCGTTATTTGCTGTGCTATATTATCGTTAAAAGGTATCGTATCGTTGTAAGAGGGGCAACGTTGCAAAAGTCGACTTGTAGTAGTTATTAACTAAAATATGTATAAAGGCCGACTACATATATACGGAATTCCGTTTCGGGTTTCCGAACGCAGCAAGTCCGTAGAAAATCAAGGACCCGTCACACACCTACGGTGGTTGGTACGGTGGTCACAACACAAAACGGGATTCCGTATGTGTGTAGCCGACTATTTTATTCCGTTTCGGAATTTCGAAATGGAATTCCGTATGTAGTATGTGGCGGGCCTAAGGACTGGGTCGACGGACCCATTAGAAACTCCTTAAGTGTTTAAAATGCGTAATCATAAGATATATAATCATGCATCAAAACTTTGATCATAAGATATATAATCTTATGATTACGCATACGCAGAGAGATAGAAGACATTGTGTGAGGACTATTTTGTGTGAACCAAAAAGTTTTTTTTTAATTACTTTATTCAAATAACCCCCAAAGTTTATAGTATAAATAAGCAAGCCTCGAAATTAAAAAAAAACGACGGGTTGCACTCCGAGAGTGCCGGCAGAAGTGAAAACTTGAATATTAACGTTGTGCATTTTTGATAATATTTTGGAATGGTGTTAGGGAATAATTTTGCACGAGTTGCTTTAATTATCACTATAAAAGTTCTATCATTTATGTGGTAGAATACAATATTTATTTATTGCGCTATCGTACACAAACATGACAATTTATATTACATTAAAAAGTTTATCTCTCAGAAAACGCGGCGTACTATCTAGTCTCCATCCATCTTACGAATTTGCGATCAGATCACGTGTCCTGGTGCGAGTTTAACATTTTATACTCATTACAAAAAAGTGTACAACGCCGCTAAGGAAATTTTACTTCAAAAATTGCTTCTAGTAGAAAGCAGTTATTCCGATATCACAGATATAAAAGACACTTCAATTATATGTATTTACACATTAAATATACGTTCAGTATTTGGTATACAATTATTAATTAATGAATATGATAATGTATGTTGTATGAGCCGTGGTAGATCAGCAGCTAAGCACTCGCCGTAAATTCTACACGCGAGCAGCCCAGGTTGGAACTTCGCCGGCACCAATGAAATTGTTGCAATTTCAAGTGCCGATTTATCACGTGATTGACGGGAAAACAACAACTTTAGGAAACCTGCGTGTGTAAAATATTTTAAAAAATATTTTGAAGACATGCGACGTCCACCAATATGAGCTGGGGCAGCGCGGCGGACATTTCTTTTCATTCAAATTCTGTCAAAAATGAGAGTAGGTCTGTAGACCTACTGCTACTGCTGTAGCAGTAGGATGTGTATGAGCTAAAACTTAACTTTTATTTTATAATGAAAATAGTTTTCTTTTTCAGTTGGTATGCACAACCATCCTTGTCATGAATTGTTACATGGTATACTTTATGTTAGGTCATGGAAAGTTTCTGTTTGAACTTGATGTGGCGGAATACTTGGACGTGAATTTCTCCGACGTCACTTTGGAGAAGATAAAAAAATTGCACACACTCGTATTGAGTTACATGTTCGTGTGGATTATATTCAAGATTTTGTATATATTAGCAATATTTTTAACGTTTTACGCTGTTTACAAGGTAAATCTACATACTAATAATTAATCATCATCAATATGATTGATGACTGAATTTATGGCTGGGAATTTTCTTCCCAATAGTCTTACTTGCTGGACTAGGGAACAATAATGATGATGTATTCCCGATATTCTTATCAAATAGTTCAACATCCAAACTTACTATGAATTTTTCTACGAAGTAGACCTAACTGGTAAGGCAACTGGTACGATAATTCCCTCCTACTTACTAAGTAGTTCTATTCTAAAAAATAGATGGAATTTTATATTAGTAAAGTTCTTACAATTCACGAGTGCGGTCGACCTTTGAATGTGGTTCAAACATACATGACATGCACAGTGTGACAGTGTGCGTGCCTGGCGGGGCGGGCGTCCGCCCGCAACTGACCGCACATTGTCACACTGTGCATATACAAGTTTTTTTTTAACTTTTCTAAGCCAGCACTTAGCTACAATCCCAACTGATGGTAAGTGGTGATGTAGCTTAAGATGGTAAAGCGCACTGACTTAACAAAAACCTATTCACTCTTGCCTTGAAGACACCCACATTGTAATCGGATGGAAAGAAAGATGCTGGAAACTCCTTTGCTGTACGCATGACGAATGACGTAGCAAACCGTTCGAATGCGTGGTAAGTCAACAACGAAAGGGTGGAGACTGACCAAACGTCCGGATGTCCAATGGTGGACGGGATAGGGAAGAATTAAATTATGCCATTCCTGCGCACACTCTCTGAAATGCATCCTGTAGAAGACCGAAAGGCTGGCTATTTTGCACCGGTGTTTGAGGCTAGTAAGATTGGTTTCAACCAAATTTGGGTCACCAATAAGCCTCTTAGCACGCCTTTCCATTGAGTTCAAAGCCGTTAGGTGGCATTTTGCAGCATCAACCCATATATGGCAGCAATACTCCATGCACGACCGGACTTGTGCTTTATATAAAGTAAGCATCTGTCCCGGCGTGAAATATCGCCGCATCTTTGCAAAGACTCCTAGCCTACTTGCGGTCGCTTTGGCCTTGAACTCAATGAACCGTCTGAAGTTCAGATTTGAGGATATCTCAACCCCCAGCAATTAGAGGTGGTTGGTGTATTTCAGTGATACATTTCGGAAAGAAGGAGCCAGGGTGAGCTGGCTCCTTTTTGAAGTGAAGAGATACGCTTGTGTTTTGGAGGCGTTGAATTTCACAAGATTGGCATCGCCCCATTCGGAGACTGCTTGCAGTGTGAGATTCACGCGCTCTACCATAGCTTCTTTGTCGGACTGGATTTGATCCTGAGTGGACCGAGGACCTGGTTGCTATCTCTCCACAACTGTGCTGTCGTCAACGTACCCCTAGATATCGGGCATAAGTAAATCATTTGTATGCAGCAGGAAGAAAGTTGCGGAGAGAACGGACCCCTGAGGAACACCGGCGTTAGGCGTTAGTCTGGATGGAATGAGCAGCCATCGACGACGACCTGGAGAGACCGTTCACTCAGAAAGTCCTTTACTCAGTCAATCAGATCAGGGGATAAGCCGTACGCTGGAAGCTTAGTCGGAAGGCTAGCGTGCCAAACTATGTCAAAGGCCTTTGAGACATCAAGGTAAACGGCAAGTGCTACCCCACTGTTCTCGAGTGCCTCATACGTGTGTGGCATACGCTAGAAGGTCCCCAGCTGACTGACTTCGGTGAAACCCGTATTGCTGGTCACTAAGGAGGTCATTCTGTTCTAGGTATGCCATTAAGTGGGCGTTCACTATACGCTCCATAATCTTGTAGAGTATGGAGGTAACTGAAATTGGTCGATAATTGGCAGGGACGGCACTGCTGCCTTTTTTGGAACAGGCTGCACGTTGGCCAGCTTCCAGGATTGTGGCACTATTCTAGTCCTAAATGAGAGGCGGAAAAAGCACGTCAACACAGGAGACAACTCAGGTACACAAGCCTTTAGTACTATAGCTGGTATACCATCTGGTCCACTAGCTTTATTCACGTCTAGACACTGCAAGGTTTTGAGAACCTCCTTATTTGTGGTATGAACCTCTGACATAGTGGTCCCGCAGTGAGGTAATTTAGGTGGGATGTTGTTGCCAGATGTTGAACCACATCCAAAGTTCGACCGCACTCGTGAATTGCAAGAACTATACCTATATTTATTTGTGTTCTTTTATAGATTAAGTGTGACAAACGAGCACACAGTCCATCTGATGGTAAGTAGATGCTGTGGTAAATTAAAAAAGTGACTTTCAATAAGTATTTGTATAACCTACATTGAATAAAAAAGTTTCTATTTCTATTTCCATAAACATCTACATTTATCCTCGATTAAGAATCAAAACGCAGATGCGTTGTCACCCCTGAGTACTAAGATGGAATGGCTCGTTTTCAGTATAAAAGGTGAGACCCTTTTATACTCGAATCTCTACACTCACCATACGAAACACAGCAGTATTAAGCTGCTATTTTACGCTGGTTTTCTGTGAGATCATGGACCTTCCCCGGTCGAACCCACCCATACGTGCTACAACCATAATTTAGCTGCTTTTCTTCTATCTGCTTATAGTAGTTATTAACATAATAATCTATAGCCCTAAAATTTGACGACATCTTATCTATACTGAGGCGGTAATGTGTTTGGAGTGGTGGTGAGTTTTTTTGCGTCTATTTATTATCCATATACTGTTTAAGCGTCTTAATCAACAGTTCTGAATTATGTTTTTTAATAATGTCCTCCAGACCGAATTTCGGTCAAGGCGGGCAGCCATGATGGAGACGCTCTATCTAGTAATGGAGCTATCTGCGCGGGGTAGCATTATAGTGCCAAAACCTATGCGCAAACACAGGTGCACTCTCTATTTCCTCACTCTTATAGTCCGATGGGCGAACGGACCTGATAGATGAGATCAAGCGTAGGCCCAACGGCTTTATGTGCTTACTGAGGTACGGGGGTGAAACACCGCCAAATTCTTGATTCTGGGCTGTTACTGTCAATTTCTTGACAGAAAATTCAATAAATGAATTTTGGCCCGATTTCTGAGATTCAAACCCAAAACCTCATAATCAGCTGTTGCGTTTACGACCACTAGACCAAAGAGATAGCCAATCAAAGCCAAAGTTGTTTTATAACGACTGTGACCGTTTTCGATCTTCCAATGTCTATCGTAAGATGCAGTAGGGGGAAACTGAAACGAGATGGGCAGCAACATCTTCCTCATAATAACTATAATATAAAAAACTGCGGTAGGCAATCTGCTTGCCAAGTGTGGAAACTATGGCAAAAACTGAGGCAACCAAAATACAAGCGTAATTCTAAGTAAGTCTAGATATATTATATCTTCTGACATTAGTACTTTACCTTGCACACGTATCTAAAATGAATTGATTACACCTAACTTTCATCACCCGTATTCACAAAAATTTAACAAAAAAACACGCGGTAGAAGTGAAACCCGCAGGCTAAATCCTATAGATGTATATGTATGTCTCTTTCCAGTGTCGTTTTTTCATTTCATCGCGTTACAAAGTACTAAGTTTATGCAAAAAATTGATCAACCGGTTGTACTTATGGGTGTTGTCAGCTAAACCTATTTTGTATTTAAAAAAAATATACGAATTACACACACACACTCTACCACTTTAAGTCACTTTGACTTAAAGTGGTAGAGACAGCACGAGACTGATGGCCAACTGCTCAAATGCTACTCAATTTTAAGATGTCGTTAAGTATCGTGCTGTCACAGTCACTTTGACTTAAAGTGATAAAGAAAGCACGAGACTAATGGCCAACTGCTCAAATGCTACTCAATTTTAAGATGTCGTTAAGTATCGTGCTGTCACAGTCACTTTGACTTAAAGTGATAGAGACAGCACGAGACCAAAGGCCAAATGCTCAAACGCTACTCAATATTAAGATGTCATTAAGTATCGAAAATATATTAAAAATGATAATTTTAATTTCAGAAAAAGCCAATGATACTAAAGTATGTGCTATACATTAACACATTCAACTGGATCTTGGACATCTTCTTTTCGGCACTGGGAGCTGCTGTTGCTGAAATCATGTCAAAAGCTGTTTTTGTTATTTGTGTTTGTAAGTAATAATAAAAACTGTTGGTATATAATAATTTTAGAACTATGGGAGATTATAAATATAAGAAATCAACGATGAGGTCGTTTATAGTCTTCGCCACGTTGCAGCTATATTACCGGTCGGCTCGATCGGGGTAGGAAAACGCTCTCACAGAATACCAACGTAAAGTAGCAGCTTATTACTGTTTGTTTCGTATGGTGAGTGTAGAGAACCTGATATCCTCATTACTAGAAATAAGGCGCTCCATTTTAGTACTCAGAAGTGACAAAGCATCTGCACTTCTTAATTGAAGATATATGTAGATGTCTATGGGCGACAGTATCAACTTAACACCTGGTGAACTCTGGTGCAGGTTTGTCACCCTTATTCTATAAAAATATGAAAAGTTATAGCCATAGTTATAGTCAGATTTATTAAAATCGAAAATGATACTGCTCATGATAAGTTGGTTTACTATCTGAATTTGATGAAAAAATACACATAGTCTAACTGATGGTAAGTGGATGCCGTGGCCCATAGACATTGATCATCGATTAAAAATGAAAATATAAATGTGTTGTCATTCCTGAAAACGAAAATAGAATGCTTCACTGCGTGGCTGTACCACGTAAATAAACTAATGCCTATCATATCTCGTAGATAATTGATAGTAAGGACCTTGGATCGCTCTAAATGGCGACTATTCAAAATTGTGTATGGTTACACTTAAGATTACCAGATCGGAAGAGCAAAATATCTGGATAAAATTTGAAAATGTGGAGATTTTGGGATTTTGGGATTCAATAAAAATTAAAAAAATTTAAAGTAATAAGTTTATTTTTTAAATTAATAGACTAGAAAAAGACTTAAAATTGTTGACACATAACTAAAAGTACACTTGCTTTGGTTGCCACATGTATTTGGCACTGGACTATTCTAAGTCCACAAAGGATCCTTTAGTAGTATTCAGTAAAGATTTAAAATAAAAATAATGCACTTCAAAGTTCAGTCTAATTACTAATCTGTTTGTCTGGAGATTTTGAGTTTTGTCGGGAGTTTGAAGATCATTTAAAATGTTGGGAGAATCCAGACGAATCCCGACAATCTGGCAACTTGATCACATGGCCTATCATCATTGTAATAATGTACTCCAGACTGAATTTCGGTCATGGCGGCGACGGCGGTTTCAAGGATGACTAGCGTCTGATAATACAGGATTAATACAGGATCAGCGTAACACTTGATTATAGTGCTCAAGTGTTGAATCGTGTGTGCGCATGCACTTTTGCATTCTTTTTCCTTACACTTTCACTTTTATACGTGGTAGAGCCGTGCTGCAGTTATATTAGTAGTATAGTTGTAGCACGAATGGGTCGGCTCGACCGGGGAAGGACCACGCTCTCACAGAATACCAGCGTGAAATAGTAGCTTAATGCTGCTGTATTTCGTATGGTTAGTGTAGAGAACCGAAGACCCTTTTTACTGGAAACGAGGCATTCCATCTTAGTCCTCACGGGTGACAACGCATCTGCATTTTGATTCGTAATCGAGGATAGATGTAGATGTCTACTATGGGCCACAGCAACCACTAACCATCAGGTGGACTGTGTGCTCGTTTGTCACCCTATCCTAGAAAAAAAAACTTCCATAGTCCGATGGGTTGGTTATTTGAAACAAACGTTGAGAGATTGGGATCAGGACCAACGGTTTTACGAGCTTTCTGAGACGTGGGTGTGAAACAAAGCTGACTTCCCAACTCTGGTCTTCTAGTGAGAATTTCTTAAAAGAAAAACCGTTTACGACCATAAATCAACGAAAAATCATATTGCCGTGTGGTGGCGGTCATTGAGAATCCTTCACTATCTTTTTTGGCATGGTTCTCATAACTGAAAAAATTCTAGAGAGATCTTATAGTTTCTGATAACTCGTATCAAAGCATAATCATCTCTATCTCTGGCGTAGAATATCTGCCGAACGTGGCGATTGTGGCAAAACCTACAAGCTCATGAAGAATCGTATGTTGAAGATCATATGTTCAACTTTTTTTTATACAGTTTCGGTTAATATCATATCTTACATTTTAAGTTACATCACTGCTTAGTCTGAACATATATAATTTTTCCGTTTCAGTATTCGAAGGCTACAACTTAATAGCGATTAGCAGCCAATACAAGCAACTCAGGGGAAAATCGAAATTACTTTGGAATGAAAATAACTCTAACCATAATTTGGAAACGGCTTCTCCAACATCTTCCGTTACTACTATTAATACTACACAGCCTCCTATCGAAACTCAACCGTATTGTCAGACCTGTTCATGTCGCTTAAATCCTGTTTTCACAAGAAATTCGGAGACTGCAAACACCTCCAGCGTTGAATCACCAACAAGCTCAAATCCGGATGCACTCGTTATATTGAATGAATTTCAACAAAAACAACTTAATATTAAAGATATTGATATTATATTTAACCAGGATCAATTAGTACCAAGAGAAAGCACCGTTTTTGAAAATGTACAGTGTGTGAACACAGCTGTAGTTGTTGATTTTCAAAGACTTTCAAGACCAACAAACCTTGAACTGCCACCAGCATATAAGGAGAAAAAGTTAGACTTAACAGATGATCCAGTAATTTACGACGAAGATCAGTTGCAAATAAGTGGAAGTCCAGTCGTAGAAAATAGACGGGAAAATGAATCGACGTAAAATATGTTATAGAAATAGATATAGATGACTATAGAAGATATAATAAACATTTATCTTGAATAAACTTACGAGAATATATACGGATTTTATTTATACGAAACGTCGGGAATTGAAAATTAATTAAACGAAGTTAATTAAACGCGATAAAATCCGTATATATATATATATATATATATATATATATATATATATATATATATATATATATATATATATATATATATATATAGTTTTATTCAATATGTAGTGTTCGCGTAAATTTAAGAAGTCATCATATATCCCGAGTTAATATCAAAATAAACCCGACAGTTAAGAGGATTGTGAAGTTGTAAATTTTCATACAAAAAGCGATAACGTTTTCCCTCCCGTAAACATAGTATAATTTTCATAATTTTTTTAAATGTAGATATAATGAAATACTAGGTACGTTTTTATTTGGAATTGAAGGAAATATTGCGTATGATATAAATTATTAGCATCTAAATATCTATATTTTTGACTTTAAAACTTCCTCTAGCTTTTTATTTTTTTTAATAAACTAAACTGAATTACTAACAAAGAAAAACCTACAGAC
This sequence comes from Parnassius smintheus behrii, assembly GCA_036936625.1. Taxonomy (NCBI): domain Eukaryota; kingdom Metazoa; phylum Arthropoda; class Insecta; order Lepidoptera; family Papilionidae; genus Parnassius; species Parnassius smintheus. The sequence goes on along the minus strand of JAUPFT010000019.1, from coordinate 39,146,111 downwards.
CTAAATAAAGATACACTTAATCTAATGAGACCAAAATTGTCTCATTTCGTAAAGGTTTAGGTGAGTGAAAACGTCATTGCTCAAAGCAATATTTTAAAAAGGAAATGTAGGCAACTACTTCCAACATTTGCAACTCTCTCTATCGCACGACGGCAATACGGAGCGAGCAATGTGAAACAGATAGCATTTTTGAAAGTACCTACTCGCGCCGCGTATCGGCACTTCACAATACTCTTAAAAAGGATGTGTTTGCAATGTTTGGATTCGCGGCACTTTTCTTTTTATTTATCATTGGTACCATAACATCATATCAAAAGTCTACTGCTGAATATTTTTTTTTAATCTTTTTATATTTAGTCAAATGTGGTCAAATTTTAGCCCATACCGAAAACTGTTTAACTTAATGGGACTGTGTGGTCGTTTGTCACCTTTATCCTATAAAAAAAAACACTATCAATTGTGTGTACGTAAACAGATATTCTTATAAAAGGACAAATTTAGTTGAATATGTATTTGATTATGGATCAATTTTTTTTTTAAAGTAATGAAAATTAAAACTACAGTACAGTACAGAACATTGCATGAATAAAATAGTTAACTTTTATATTCAGTCAGATCAAAATTTACTTGACAGTTAACTTTTATATGTATTAAGATTGTAAAATCGAACCCTAGTATTTTTGAGTTGCGTGCCTGCTATTTCGCCAAGATGTGGCAAATCTAGAAATTTGAGATGCTCTGTGCAGTAAAACTGAATTCTATACGTGGTAGAGCCATGCTGCAGTTATATTAGTAGTATAGTTGTAGCACGAATGGGTCGGCTCGACCGGGGAAGGACCACGCTCTCACAGAATACCAACGTGAAATAGTAGCTTAATGCTGCTGTATTTCGTATGGTGAGTGTAGAGATCCGGAGACCCTTTTTACTGGAAACGAGGCATTTCATCTTAGTCCTCACGGGTGACAACGCATCTGCATTTTGATTCGTAATCGAGGATAGATGTAGATGTCTATGGGCCGCAGCAACCACTTACCATCAGGTGGACTGTGTGCTCGTTTGTCACCCTATACTATAAAAAAAAATTCTAAAATAGTCCTTATCGCTTTTTGTGAATATAGAAAATGTAGTTATGTCGATAAGCGATTAAGAGGATACCTTGAAAATGAATCGTAGTTTTTGGGGCGTGGCTTATTCCTTTGTCGGTGAAGCTCACGGACGGCTGAGTGTCAAATTGAAAGTGATGCAATGAATTCATAATACCACAGATTAATAAATAGATAATACGCAAATTATGAGACAGCTATACCAAGCACACGCTCGGAAAAAAGCTAAGTAAGCGCCAAACAACGTTTTTTTTTTTTTGACAAAACTACTTAATGGATTAAAAAAGTGGTTTATGAGAATTTAGATATGATTATTTACTATGCCTTAAAAATAATTCCATGAACTCATTCGTAAAAATATTGCGGTGTCATGGAGAAATGTCACTAATTAGAGCCTACTTTGCAACTTTTTTCTATCGAGAAAGTTTCATGATATCGTATTTTTCTTTTGTGCCATCCAAGGTCATATGCTTAAAAATAATATACCAAAAATTTGGTTTGTAATCTATAAAACTTAAAGAAATATGTGAAATAGAAAAACCACCAAATTTTCGAGGTATCACCTTAAAGATTAGAAATTATAACTTTTTAAAACGTGTTTGTATTTAAATATTTGTTTCCAAAAAGTTATGATTGTAATAAAGTAAATGTTTTAAGTGTTTTATGGTTTACTAGTTTCTTAGAATAATTGCGCATCACTCTAAGATTAGATATTTTAAGAATATAGCCATTTGATAAAGGAAGTCGGTGATACTAATAATGTACATTACATTAAAATAAGTTTAATGGAATTGTAATAATCAGATAGTCTCGCCTATCTACAGGACTGTACAAATAATTTTTTTAATAATTTATTTTTTAATATTAATTTACCTATCTCATTTGATGATAAAAGTTATTCAAATTCAAATTAATATTCAAATTTATTTAATTGTCATAAATAGGGTAAGTGATAGGTTTTTTTTACAATAAAAATAAGTTGCTTAAAGCACTATTTAGCCATGAGATACGGCATGCAAACTTTTTTAAATTACCAAATAATATAGGTGGTATTCGATTCTAAAATGTCAAGTTATTAAATGTAAGTTATATAATTCAAAATGTCATAATTTATTATATCAATGTCATAATTAAAATTTAAATACACTCAATCAAAAATAAAGGTCTGATAAAACAGTGATACCCAGTGATACACAGCAATTACGTCTATCATATATCAACATTTACATAGTGTATCAAATAAATAAAGTATCAAATACCTTTGATAACACCGGTATTAATGTAACTGGGTGATAGTTACCAATTTCAGATTTATTCCGTTTTTTGCGATAGGTTTCATAATCGAGAATTTAAGAGCCTCAGGAAAGCATCCTGTTTCAAAGGATAAATTAATTAGGTATGTTAATAGCTGGGCTAGCTCGTTTTTACAGAATTTTAACACTTTTGTTGAGATTTCATCATACCCACATGAGCTAGAATTGTTTAGTGATTGTATAATACGAGTAGTTTCAGTTGAATTCACCGGTTCAAGAAAAATTGACTTTGATATATGATTGATCGTTGATAGTATCTTTCGCTTTTTATCCATATCATATATATATATATATATATATATATATATATATATATATATATATATATATATATATATATATATATATATATATATATATATATATATATGTACCTTCCATCAGTTAGGTTTACGTAGTAATCATTAAACAATTCAGCTATTTTTGTCCCATTTGTTATTATACTATTTTCGTATTTGATATGTGTAATGCAATTTTGTGGGGGTTCGCTTTCCGTTACATCTTCGATGAGTTTCCATGAAACTTTACAAATATTCTGACTGTTCTGGAGATATTGGATATTGCATTTTTTTTTGGCTATTGATATGCACTTCTTAAGCATTTTCGAATACCTCAAGTAAGCTTTTCTGTCCTCGTTAGTTTTTTGTTTATAATACTTGAAACGCAACGATCTTTTAGCTTTTATGCAAACTTTTAATCCCTTGGAGATCCATTTTGGGTTTGAATTTTTATTGGTAATTTTAATTTTTAATTTCGGAAAGCAAGATTTATAAAGTGTGCAAAAAGGATCATAGAAGCGATCGAATGCTGCATTCGTGCTTTTCGCGTTGTAAACATCTGAGGAAGATAGTGACTGTAAGTAGCCACGAAACTTTAGAAGATTTTCATTGCAATAGTTCTCTCTTGTGTAAGAACCAGTATTGTAGACTATGAGTATTTTCTATTGAGAATGACAATATTTGGGCAGTATTGTGATCAGATAGTAAGCGGCATTGTCATGTCCGTAGCTTGTTTAATATTACTTAAAATGTGGTCTATACAGTTATTTCTTCTAGTAGGTTCATTTATGTGAATTTTTAAATTAAAGTATTTGGCCATATCTTTTAATTGTTGCGATGCTCTAGATTCCACTAATGTATTTTTTTTTATAGAAGAGGGGGCAAACGAGCATGCGGCTCACCTGATGTTAAGTGACTACCGCCGCCCATGATCAACCGCAACACCAGGAGAATTGCGGGTGCGTTGCCGGCCCTTTAGAAAGGAGTAAGCTCTTTTCTTGAAGGTCCCCAGGTCGTATCGGTCCGGAAAAATCGCCGGTGGTAAACTATTCCACAGAGAGGTTGTACGTGGAAGAAAACTCCTTGTGAAACGTACAGTGGTGGACCACCAAGCATCCAGATGGTGTGGATGGTATCGAGACGTTTGCCGTGTAGTGCGTTCACGAAATTTGGCGGCTGGGATTAATCCGAACAATTCCTCAGAGCACTCCCCGTGATAGATGCGATAAAATACGCAAAGAGATGCAACATCTCTTCGCAGCGCCAGTGAATCGAGCCGATCGGAAAGCACTCGGTCGTCGACGATTCGAGCCGCTCTGCGCTGGATGCGGTCAAGTGGAAGGAGCTGGTACTGGGGAGCCCCAGCCCAGAGATGGGAACAGTATTCCATGTGCGGCCGAACCTGCGCCTTGTAAAGTTGCAGGCGGTGTGCCGGCATGAAATACTGCCCCGCTCTGCTGAGCACGCCAAGCTTTTTAGAGGCCAATTTGGCCTTCCCTTCCAAGTGACCACGAAACTGCACGTCACTCGATATGTCGACGCCGAGGATTCCGATACTGGCTGAGGCAACAAGGGGAGTGCCTTGAAACTGAGGGGATACGACAAAGGGGTTCTTTTTAGCGGTTAACGCGCAAACTTGTGTCTTCTGGGGGTTAAACTGGAATAGATTTAGTCGTCCCCAATCCGAGACTCTGTTCAGCAAAGACTCGACTTCAGACACAAGTTTGTCCCGGCACTCGGAGACGTTTTCCCGAGAAATATTGGCTCGGCCGGTGTAAAGAGCATCACCAGTGCTGTCATCCGCATAGCAATGAATGTTACGGGTATGCAACATATCATTGATATGCAGAAGAAACAGCGTTGGCGATAGCACGCAGCCCTGTGGAACACCAGCATTAATAGGCTTGCAATCGGAGCTTGCACCGTCTACAACGACCTTGATGCTCCGATCTGCAAGAAAGCTGGTGATCCAATCGCACAATTTCTCGGGAAGCCCATAGGAAGGGAGCTTCGAAAGAAGTGCTTTGTGCCAAACCCGATCGAAGGCCTTCGCAATGATCAAACTAACGGCCAATGCCTCCCCCTTGAACTCTACTGCCTCCGCCCATCTGTGAGTGAGGTAGACCAGAAGATCACCAGCTGACCGACCACGGCGAAAACCATATTGGCGGTCACTAATCAGCTGGTGATCCTCAAGGTACCTCATGAGCTGGCAGTTTACAATGGACTCCATTGTTTTGGAGAACAAGGAGGTGATGGCGATTGGCCGGTAGTTGGACGGGTCTGAGCGGTCGCCTTTTTTAGAGATCGGGTGGACGAAAGCCGTCTTCCATGATTTTGGGACTACGCCTAGGGAGTAGGAGTACCGGAAAAGACGCGTTAAAACCGGTGCCAACTCTGGAGCACACGTCCTCAGCACAATTGGGGGGATTCCGTCAGGCCCACTCGACTTGTGGATGTCCAGGGAGAGGAGTGCTTTGCGAACCGAGCGCTGTGTGAACTGCAATTCCGGCATGGAGCACTCACACCGCGGGATGGTCGGCGGCGTACTCCCGCCGTCATCGAGAGTCGAGTTAGACGCAAAGAAAGAGCCTAGAAGATCGGCTTTCTCCTTTGCAGTATGGGCCAGTGAGTCGTCCTCCCTGTGCAGAGATGGAAGAGATGGCTGACAGAAATTCCCCTGGACAGCCTTGGCGAGAGACCAGAAAGCACGGGTTCCAGAAGGAAGGCGAACTAGTTTCTCGCCAATTCTGCCTATGTGCTCTGACTTTGCCTTGGCAATGACTCTTTTGAAGGACCTAGAGGCGGAATTATACTTCTTTTTTAGAGCGCTGGTGTTTACATCCCGGGACGCTGATGCATCAACCCAGGCTTGGTAGCACTCCTGCTTATAGCATGATGCTATTTTACAGGAGCGACCAAACCATGGCTGAGATTTGCCTCCAATGGGCACCACAGAGGAAGAAATAAAAAGTTCCATACCCTGAAGTACCACATCAGTAACAGAATCCGCAACAACGTTGGGATCATCCGGCGAGAAGCAAACCCGCCCCCAAGGGTAGGATGCAAGGAAAGACCGCATCCCATCCCAATCGGCTGACCTATAGTGCCAAACACGGCGGCAGCCTGCAGAATGCAACCGCGATTTCAGCGTGAGTGGCACAACACTCCGGATCAGACAATGGTCCGAGGAGCCTAAAGGGGCCTCGACGGAAATCTGATATCCGTCCGGGTGAGAGGTCAGCAGAAGGTCCAACAGGGAAGGTGCATGATCCTCCACATCTGGAATCCGCGTAGGCGAAGTAACCAGTTGTGTCAGACCATATGCCAAGGCAAAATCATGAACAGATCTCCCCGCATGATCGGTTAAACGTGAACCAAGCCATTCGGCGTGATGGGCGTTAAAGTCGCCGAGGATCACGATCTCTGCGGAGGGGATCTGCTGTAGCAACGAATCTGCAGCCATTTGGACTTGGTCGAAGAGTCGGTCTGTTTCGGCATTACCGCTATGGGACCTATAGAGGCACCCGTAGACGCGTGGATGGTCGTCGCTGTCTACGCGTAGCCAAAGGATAGACAGGTCCGAACCTTCAAGTCTGCCGAGGCGTCGAGAACAGATGTCCTCTCTGACGTAAACGCAAACTCCAGCCCGAGGCACAAAGGAGTGTTCCAGTTTGTACCCCGGGTAGGAGAGATACGAGACATCAGCCGGAGAGGACACCTGCGTCTCGGTCAGAAAGAGCAGAGCCGGCCTCGTCGTCTCGAGATGGTAGTGGACGGCGTTTAGGTTAGAGTGAAGTCCCCTGATATTGCAGAAATTCACGGACATGACGGTCACGGATGGAGAAACATGGTCGTGGATGCTCAGCGAGGGATTCTCCAGGGGTGCTGGTACCCTCCTGGGGTAGTCTATTATTATTTAATTCCGCTACCATGTTGATGGGGGGGGGGATTTGTGCCTCCGGCCACCTGCACTCACCAGGCGAAACGCGGAAGCAGAGCTTCCACTTCACGCCGGTATTCTGTGAGGTCGTGGTACCACCCCGGCTTGAGCCGGCCCATACGTGCCACAGCGAAGCTGCCGCATGGCTCTACCACTGTTAAATACTGTATTTATATTAAAATCTCCAGTGATGATAATTTTATAATGTGTAAATGTATTTAACAGTTCATGGGTCACCGCTTCTAGCCTCGTTAAAAATGAGTGAGCAAATCTATTGTTGGAGGTGTAAACACATAATATCTTTACTTTGTATTTAGGGATTCTTATTATGCAGCACTAAAATACTTCTGGTAATAAGTACTTGTCAAAAATTTTGAGTTCGTTGCAAGTGAGGCCCTTCTGCAGAAAGATGCAGGTACCACCCCGTTTATTATTCCTAGAATAGCTTGCTGCTTGTTTGTAATTTGAGAGAGTACCATTTTTCTCCTCACCTTTTTTTATAAATGATTCTGAGAAGCATATTACATCAGGTTCTGAATCACAGTCTTTCAGTTCGGAGAGCGTCACTTCTAAAAGGTCCTTTTTTGAGAGCAAACCCGCTATATTTTGATGCAAAATAATAACACGTTTTTTGTTTAGGTCTTTAACAGATTGTTTGGTGGATGTTTTTGGGTTACTGTGTGGAACGAAAAAGATAATTTTGCCGTAAGGGAAAGAAAAAGTCTAATATGGAAATCTGCTTATGTCTATATCCACAATTTGTCAGTTTTTGTTGTGATTTCTTTAACACTTTTCCATTATATCCGCTCCTCTGAACATGGTTCTTGATAAAAGAATAGTTTAGAAGTGTTTTCTCGTAATACAAAGAATCAATAAACATGTTAATACTATGACAGGCGTTCTTTAAATAACAATGATAATAATTTTTAATAAAGTGACTATTTTTAAACTTTTTACATATTAATTTTAATTGCGTGTTTAATGAATTATTATTTAAATGCTTACTACTAGTTAGGTGATTAAATGTTAAATAAATGGAAAATAAATAAATAAGTTCTATTAAAACCGCAATAATGCTAATAAAGTCATGCGATCCATTCTAATTTTTGTTAATGGGATTTTCAAAAATGCATTAAAGTAAGCCAATATTAAAAATTCGCCCTTACCCCGCTGCACTGATAAAGTTGATGGTCGTCATCCAACTGAAAGATTTGATTTCAGCATTTTCGAATGGATATTGGGTATATCCATTCGAAAATCATCATTCTTACCATCCTTTTCAAGTGCACTGCTGAACATACGCCTCCCTCGAAGAATGGCAAATACAAACAAAAATGCCCATTAGACCATGCTCAAAATCAAAATATTATTAAAAAGAAAAAAAAAAAGAAAACGGTTGCAAAGTGATTCCTACAGGTACACGATTGCCCCAGAGTTAGACAATCGAAATACCTTTATTGCAGTTATTATTAGCCGAAGCTGAATTGAACATTGTGACATTGTAACGTGTGTACGTATATATATATATATATATATATATATATATATATATATATATATATATATATATATATATATATATATATATATATATATATATATATATATAATATAATATTCAAGTTTTACCGGTGATTACCGGTTACTGATAAATCACTAAACAAGACTACATCCCTAGTTGTTATACCATTATCCACTACAGTTTGCTTAAACGCACATACTGATATGATGCTACGCATCTTAAACGACGTGTTCAACAACTTTTTATTTATAAGATATTTAAGAATAAAACAATACTTACTGCGATTGTATTTGCAATTAGTTTGCAAACTGCTAATTCGCTTTGTCTGTCAACACAATTTTTCCTTCTCTTTCTTTTCAGAAAGAGACAGTATGTAAATATTCGTTATGAATCCGTTGTTATTGCCTTGGAATAAAGTCTGATTTTATGTAATATTAAAATGTGTTTGTAACATTTATTTATTGAAATTTATTTGTATGACCACTGAGCGAATTGGGTTTCTAGTAGTGATAATAGGACGTAACTGCTTGTATAAGTGCTCCCGGCGACACCGGTTCTTGTACAAAATAAGGTTGGCAATCGTTCTATTGTTAGTGTATGCCGTATCTATGGTAAGTGGATGCCGTATCTATGGTAAGTGGATGCCGTAGCTTGTAGGCATCTACATCTTTCCTCGAATAATAATTAAAATGCAGATGCGTTGTCATCCCTGAGGGTTAACGTTGAATGCCTCGTATTCAGTAAAAAGCGTCTCCGGTTCTTTACACTCACTTTACGAAACACTGCAGCGTTAAACTGCTATTTTACGCTGGTATTCTACGGCCACATTATGCGGCTTTTCCACTTAAAAAAACATTTTCGTATGAGGTTTTGTTGCGATTATTAATGTTGGAGACATGGATTCGTGTCTCTGATGCGGTATCCTAACGAACCTCCGATCACATAAAGCAGTATAAAATATATAAGTAATAAATATATAAGAATAATTCTCTGATTGCTTACACAGTTTGTTTTGAACTTTCTTTATAGAAATTCGTAGAAAACCGTACCACACCCTTCTATTTACAAGTATACCAATCCAAGTAGAAGTAAGTCACTGTAGTGTTTAGGTTTGAAGTGAGGTACACCAGTTAATTCTCAAGAGGTGATAACGCCCTTTTTTATATTATGAGAGTAACGAACGAGCTAGCAACCTATCTGATGATAAGTGGATACTGTGGCCTATAGCAATATCCCACTTTAGGTCAAATTTCGAGTCTCTACGGCGATTTGCCATGTGCTCAGGAAAAGACTAAATTGTACGGGTGTGTATGCGAACATTAGAGCACTGTATTTTCTCTCGTATCAATATCAATCAATCATGACCAGTGAGAGATTCGTCACAGGGCCAACGATTTGAAGTCATTTCCGAGGCACAAGAATCCGGGCTGCTTCTAAAATTTCTTGGGAAAAAACCCAATAACTGATTTTTGGCCCGACCCCGGATTCGTACCAGGTGGCCATGACATGTACAGCAGTCGCGCTTGCCTCCACTAGACTGAGGCAGTCACCTCTTTACAAATATCTATGGGACGGCGTGATGGACTCCTACATAATGTCCTCCAGACCGAATTCCGATCACGGCAGCCTGCCTCAACGGAGACTAGCCATCGGTGCAGGACAGGATTATAGTGCCCAAGTGTATGCGTAAGCACAGGTGTACTCTCTATTCCCTCACTCTCATAATCCGATGTGACGGTAAATTGACACGACCGGAGAGAGATCAGGCGCAAGACCAACGGCTTTACGTGCTTTCTGAGGCATGGGGGTGAGATACCGCCAACTTCTGACTCCGGGAAGCTGCTGAGAATTTCTTGACTGAAAAACTCAATGATTGATTTTTTAGCCCGACCCGGGATTCCAACCCAGGACCTCATGATCAGTAGTCACACTACTTCTACTACTAGAAAGGAATTTTACATGGTAGAGCCAGCATGAATGGGTTGGCTCAACCGGGGTAGGACCACGCTCTCGCAGAATACTTGCGTAAAATAGCAGCTTAATGCTGCTGTGTTTCGTATAGTGAGTGTTGAGAGAGAAAGGGTCTCATTTTTACTGGCATTCAATTTTAGTCCTTAGGGGTGACAACACATCTGCATTTTGATTCTTAAATGAGTATTAATGTATAAGTCTATGAACCACAGTATTCACTTACCATCAGGTGGACTGTGTGTTCATTTGTCACCACTATTCTATATTAAAAAAAGCACCTTCAAGAAAATAGTCTGCTCCATTCTAAATGGCCAGCAGTATATATATTTAATTTACAAGGGCGGGCGTCACTTTCAGGTCCATCAACGGCTATGACGTCGACCAGGAAGTCAAAATTGACCTTGTGTGGGAATACGTTACGGGTTTAGTAAATGTTAATGCCGGAAAGGGCGGCAAAATCCCGATCGCCATTTTCAACAGTTATCTTTTTAGATTGACCTTTGCACAGATTTTCATTATTATTAAAATATAATCTTTATATTGCGAGCATTACGTTTCATATTTCACTGTGTTAATTTACGTTTGTATAAATTTCGCTTTCAGCGTCATTTGCGTAGATAACAACAAAAATAAACTGTTTTGTAAATGGCTGAGCGTTTCAATACACGGAATCATTATCTGTTTATTTGTATACATTTCCATTTTATATAGAAATTCATAATTGGGGTTTGCCGAGTTGTGTTATTAGTTTAACGATAAACATACGTATAATATACATATTTACTGGTAATATAGATAATAAATATGTTGCAGACTATTTACTAATAAAAAATTCGTTTCCCCTCCCGCTGGGTTTCTTGATGGTTCCTCCCAGGATAGAGGCTTTTTTGCAAACAGGTGGTAATGAAAAAAAGCGACTTTCAATAAGTATTATTTATAATCGATATTGAATAAAAATGTTTCTATTTCTGTTTAAGTATAAGTGAACTGTGTACACAATTTGTTTCTTTCTCTCCCTTAAAACAAATCTCATTAGTCAATAATTAAGGTTTATTATTTGATAATGCAATAAAATTTGCGTAGTCATTATTTAATCAATGTTTTTATGACAGTGCGATTTCCGACGTGCTTACCTTTTTCTCAAACTATGTATCTATCTTCGATCAATAGTACTATTATTGATCGAAGGTATCCATTAATGTTTTGTTGATTTTGTATTCGCATGATAACTATTAAAAATATTGTAGCTCTTAGTTGTATATCTTATTATAAATTATATAACTCTAGGAGCTTCGTATAACAGGGTAGGACAAAGTTGAACTTTTTTATGTATATGTAGCTGACGTCTTTGTAAAACCTATAATCCATGAAATAAATAAATCTTATTCTGATTAAAACTTATTAAAAAGATAAAGCTATCTTCGAGGCAATATAAAATAATAAAATAATTTTCACGTAACATCTTCATAAGTCCGTTACTAAGACTTCAGAAAATGTTATGTGAAAATTATAAAATTTTTAGTCCTTTGAAGTCTGCGTTTACTCCATATGGAAAGCTTAATTTTTAACCCTTTCGAGAAAACTTAGGAATATTTCTAGCTCAAGGTAACAACTAGAATTTCGTCTAAATAGTTATAATAATAACTTCATTCCCTATTTTCCTACACTTATATGTGAAATTTGATCTCTAAATTTTATGGGACCATTCCTGAAGTTACCGTTACAGACTGTTAAAGTCCGATGAACATAGACCTCCCCCATAGATTGCCTCGTTGGGGAGATATTTGCCAGTTATTACGGCTGGCAAGCGGCTTGGCAACCGCAGTTTATTTTTAGATGTTATTATGAAGACGCTGCTATCCATATACTGTCGCTTCTGTTACGACACCCACCGTACCTACCGCCCGACGTACCGTGTAGAGGCGGCGCTAGAGTATCCACTACTCTTATCATCCTTGAAGTATTAATTAAAAACAAAACAATTGACAAAGATATCGCGTTACACGAAAATGAAATCCCACACCGTCCCAATTTTAAACACAGAAAGACACCGATGAAATTTTAGACAAAAAATAACCTGAGAACTAAAATGCTTTCCAGCTATATAATAATGTTCTCCAGACGGTCTCAACAGAGACCAGCCATCTGTACAGGACAGGATTATAGTGCACGAGTGAGTGCGCAAACACGGGTGCACTCTCAATAATCCGATGGGATATCATTCTGACACGACTGGATTAAGATCTGGCGCACTAACGGCTTGTAACTCCAAGCTGCTATCGAGAATTTCTTGATAGAAAAATTCTGTGACTGGTTTTGGCTCGACCCAGTATTTCAATCGAGACCACATGATCAGTAGTCGCGCTAACGACCACTAGACTTGCGGGGCAGTTACACATTACAATCAAAATCTAAAAAAAAGTTTTTTTACGTGGCAGAGCCGTACTGCAGCTATATTAGTAGTATAGTTATACCAGCGTAAAATAACAGCTCAACGCTGCTGTGTTTCGTATGGTGAGTGTAGAGAACCGGAGACACTTTTTACTGGAAGGGAGGCATTCCTCACGAGTGACAGCGCATTTGAATTTTGATTCGTAATCGAGGATAGATGTCCATGGGCTACTGCAACCAATTACCATCCGGTGGACTGTGTGCTCGTTTGTCACTTATTTATTACAAAAAAAGTTAAGCAAACAGAATCTTTGCTTTGACAATGTCAAATGGAGCATCAAGCACAGTCGTAGAGTACTATCGTTAGTCTGGGATATATATCGAAGAGGCTGCGCAGGAATTACAAGATTAAAATCTTCCCTCTCCTTTGCTGTTGACATTCCACGCATTCAAACTGACATATGTGTTTCTTCGTTCATAATGCTTACAGCAAAGTGGAATAGTTTGTCAGCATGTCTTACCATCGAATTACTGTTGGGTTGGCAAGAGTGAATAAGATTTCGTAAATTAAGTTAGTGCGCTTTACATACTATTCGCCCACATCGACCGAACGGGGATAGTAAGTGGTAATAGTAGTTAAACACTAGCTTCATAGTTAAAAAAAAAACTTACTTAATCTTGTAAGAAAGAGGGATAAATGTATAGAACCAGAGAGAAGAAAATCGTGTTCCCTTCTCTTTTCTGCTAACTGTTTACACTGTACGCGGTTTTAGAATTGATAACACTTATTATGATAGTTAACGTCTATAAATACACTGGCTACTCGAACGTATTATAGTCGACAATCGTTTCATGAGCAACGCGTCGCGTCACTTGATTGGTCAGTTGTGTGTCCGACGCAAGTGTGTTTGTAGGGATTTTTTAGGTTTGTGCGTTGAAAAATTTGGGTGCAATGTTTTGCGAGATACCAAAATTGTTGCGATGCTGCTTCTGTCTTCCACTTCGGAAAGGTGCCCTTATATTCGGATATATAAATATTGTAAGTTTGGATCATTACTTTAATCGTTATTCTTTATAGGCGGATTAGCACTTGCAGGATCTAATGTTTTACATCTTTAACGACGCTCCCCGTCGCTGGTTTGGGATTTCTAATCATATACCAGGTGGTATATCGGCACGTAACCTCTATATCATGTCTTTCAGGCTTTGGCATAGAAGCTTTTAACGACACCCACGTTATGTATTAAAGTGACAGATTCTCTTATTCCGCAAAGCTACTGCCAATTAATATTGTCTTTTATTAGTTTTTTTTTAAATTTAACCAAAATTTTCTTAAATACATTTTGCATAGAGTTAATTAAAAACTTACAGTCGTTTGTAAAATTTCCTTGCCTTTGTCAACGTTTACTTAAAATTTAAATTTCACATTAGTCACGCACCACAGTCCCGAAATATAATCTAAGATATACTATATATATATATATATATATATATATATATATATATATATATATATATATATATATATATATATATTTTAATGTAATTATTTACGTTTAATGGTCGCACCTGCCAACAATTGTCCTTGGCACCCAGGGTTCACTGGCAGAGAATGACACATGGCATTAAGTCCGCCCTATGTACCCCTTTAGCTTAAGGTGTTACGTAAGTTTTTAAATAAATAAATAAATAAATATACTGAATGGAAGAATTAAAGCCCAGACTTCAGAAGTAATAATGTAATAATTTTTGCCGTGGGTTAGTCTATTTCATTATCGCGCCTTATCTTCGCCAACGTACGGGCAACACCGAAAGTGACAGTCGTTAGATATTCAAAAACAGTAATCCCATATTATATAACTGCTTATGACTGTCAGTTGCTGATCCGCTCCTCAAAATACGAACTAAATACCTCCACTCAAGGTGTACTTAAATTTAAGGGGTGTCTCAGTAAGAGTGCACTTTTTCATTTTAAAATAAAAACAAGTATTTTATGACAGAGTTGTGATATTTTTATTGTATTGTAAAGAAGACATGTTCCGATTAAGTATGGAATAAAATATCCGGCAAATGACCCCCACGGCTCCGATGACAGGCCATTACTCTTTTCATGAAATTTTCCGTGACTTTTGCACAGAGATGTGGCTGTATCTCACCGATGACGCGTTGGATTTCCGATTTGAGCAGGAATTCACAAAATCCCAAAGAAAAAAATCGCACGACGTTAAATCGCACGATCTTGGTGGCCAGTTGACATCAGAGTTTCGTGAGATAATGTGTTCTGGAAATCGTTGCTGCAATAAGTCGATTGTTTCATGCGCGGTGTGGCAGGTTGCGCCGTCCTGCTGAAACCACATGTTGTCCAGGACCATGCCGTCTAGTTGAGGCCACAAGAAGTCCGTTATCATATTCCTGTAACGAATGCCGTTCACAGTCACTGCAATTTCGGCCTCATTTTCAAAAAAAGTAAGGTCCAATCACGCCGCCTGACCAAAATCCGCACCAGACAGTTACTCGTTGTGGATGCATTTGTTTCTCATGGATTGCATGAGGATTTTCTGAGTCCCAAATTCGACAATTTTGTGTATTCACGAAGCCATCCATATGGAAATGCGCTTCATCGGAGAAAATGACTTTTTCCGAAAAATTGGTATCGACTTCACTTTGCTCCATTACCCATTGAACGAATTGCCGGCGCTTTCCGTGGTCTGCTGGTTTGAGCTCCTGAGTTAACTGAATCTTGTACGCATGAAGGTGGAGGTCTTTACTCAAAATTTGCTGCGTAGTGCTTCGTGAAATTTGAAGTTGTTTAGAACGATGTCAAATTGATGTTTTCGGGTTTTCGGCAACACTCTCGTTTACAGTAGCAATGTTTTCAAGAGACTGACCGGTACGTTGACGCAAAGGATTCTTGTTATCCATGATTGACCCAGTTTCTTCAAATTTTTTAACCACTCTTCGAATGGTTGACACATTAGGTGCACTTTCTCGGCTGAAAATTTGGCGAAGTTTGCGAGTGGTTTCAGCGTTACTTTCCCCATTTTTGTAATGAGTTTTCACAATTATAATGCGTTGTTATTTCGAAAACCTCTCCATTTTTAATAATGGGAATAAACAAAGATGTCAGCTGTCAAATTTCAGAGTTGCCACTTGCATGAAAAAAAATATTCCAATTTTAAAAGGTGCACTCTTACTGAGACTCCCGATATGTAAAAGAGATCTTTATCTTTAGAGTAAAAACGACATAAATTTAACTTATACGTAAAATTACTTTCTGGTCCTCCGAGCCAGATTTATTTTTATTATATATTTTATTTGTATATATCCACATAATATTATATTTTTCGTCTTTAATTTATCAACTAGTTATGCACACGTATTTCTTATATCTTGTAATTGTTACCACATCTAGCAAGTTATTTTTTTCTCTCGGAGATCATCTGCACCTTATACTTCCGTTCGGTCATTACCCACCGACTAACGTAGATAATGATAGTTGACTCTTCCAGTCAAATTCTCATCCTTGAAGCAGTATATTATTTAAACGTATCCAAAAATGAAATCTTGAATATTTAAACACTAACGAAACTGGATATTCATATCACTTTGTATTCTTTAATTTTCACATGATCACAATCAGATCTTAGCATTTAATTGTGGTGTTGAGATCCCGGTTTTGAATACTGGACCAACATCTCTTGGACTAAAATTGGCTTTTTCTGTCAAGAAATTCTAAATAGTAGCTCGGAGTCAGAAAGTGGGCGGAGTTTCACCCCCATGCCTCGGAAAGTACTTAAAGTCGTCCTGTAAAAAAATTCTGCGCCTGATTCTTTCCGGTTGTGTCGGCTTGCCGTTCCATCAGACTATGAGAGCGAGGGAATAGAAAGTGCACCTGTGCTTGTGCATAAACTCGGGCACTGTAATCCTGTCTAGCAAAATGGCTAGTCTCTGTTGAAACTAGCCGCCGTGATTGAAATTCAGTCTGAAAGGCATTATTATTGGCTAAACAATGTATGTACAAATTGTTCACCGTTAATCTAACAAAAAATTGTCGTGAAAGCCTAATAAGTGTTTCCTTGAATGTCGATCGTCTAAAGTAGTATAGAAGTGATAACTGCATTTATGCCGGATCAAAGCAAACGTTCAAAGAACATCTCAAACTTGAACTAAACTTGACCCTAGACTAAGATGCATGTTATGATGTTGTCTTTAATTAATCGATAACATTATTATATAAATCTGAGAGCAGCTGTGGATGCAGACAAGGTCAGGAAATTTACGTAATTAAAACAAATAATATATGAGCATAAATTTCTCGGACGGATTTTCACTATGTGTATTTGTATTTTTTACGAGTGCATTACAATATATACATAATAGTGCATTGACCTTTAAATAAAGTGGTCGTTCATACGTGTATATTATTATTTTCAATGTGGTTATTGTTATGTATACGGCCATTTATGGGTTGGTTGGTAATATGTGGTATTATTTGATGAAGGTCCCGAGTTAGAGTTACTGTTTGTCTTTATAAAACGGGTAGAAAATTTATTTAAATGACTTTTACAGAATTTTTAACTATTTTATAAATCTGTATAATAGGTTGTTGAGATTGATTGAGAATTTCAAAAATTAAGCTTTAAATAAAAAGTAATTGCCGACTTAAAATAAAACTCAAAAAAAATAACTTGGATATTATAAATTATATCCTAGCACTAAAATTGGGTCGAACCTAGTTTGCTTGCGCAATAAGTAATTGAGTGCGAGCGAGTTGCGAGCGCTTAACCTCTCAGCTATCACTATTCTCGAATCCAGATTATTACTAGATTTTGAAACAGCAAGAAAACCAGCATTTTTTTGCACATCGGGTTCACATTTCCGCAATCCAACACGTAAATTATTCATTTTTGCAGATATTTTCGGCGTTCATGATTGGGATGTACAGCTACTCTGTCCACCATGACATTGTTTTCACAATGATATACCACGGATCCACTAGCGAGCTGGAAGATGTAGTGTGCATTGGCATTTATTGCGTAGAGATCGTGATGAACGTGTTATTGGTTTACGGAGCCCATGTGGTAATGTATAACTTAGATGAAGTCTAATATTTCGCAGTTAAGGAGGATCAAACAAATTACCGTATACTTGTGTAGCAAAATCCGTCAAAAAATTCTGTTGTGTTTAATTATAGGTGAATAACAAAATATAAAAATATAAAAAGAAAGGCGGCAATATCCATTAGATTCAAATTTCATTCATTTTCATCATCAATCATTTCATCTTTACCATCTTCAACAGTCGAAGAAGTTCACTACTGAAGATGTGCCTCTCCAGCTTATGGCGGATTTGCTATAATCGTCACTATTGGCAAGTGGATTGACGATCGCAAAACAGACGTGACCTCCTGTGGTACTGCTCCTCGTCACCCGTTTGAGTATTTTATGCCTAGCGTAAGCTTTATTTATTTAAGTTATGCTGCCATCTATCGGCTGCCTAAGATACTTCTTTTTTTAACGATACTCATGGTAAGAAGTGTGGTGCAGAATTTTCGCCACTAGACATTTCATCAATCACTAATGATTCGTTCGTTTGAACTGGTACACTTAGAAAAATTAATGGTTCATTCATCTGTTTTTGAATGTGTTCCGGTATAAACAATCACAAATAATTGACGGAACGTTTCTAACTCCTGATTGGTGTGAATTTTGAATGAGTCGAAAACCGACCGAATCCCGAATGATTTGAATGAATTGTTTTTAGTATAGAGTACTGGAGCCCGAAATGATCAATTTGAATGATCGATACGAGTGTACCGGTACGCGTGACGAAATAGTACTAAAATGATTCGGTCACGAGAAATTAATGATTGACAGATGTCTACTCGCCACAGTCATTGATTTAAAATTGATTGTTGTGATTTAAAATTTTGGTGTTCTTATAGTAGTAAGTAAGCAAGTAGCAGTACGATTTAAAGTACTACGATTATCAATATAAAAGCTGTTATTTCCATTCAACATCGTCGCTTCGATGAAGAAGCTCATTCCCAACAACTTAACGTTACAAGCTGAGGAGAAAAGACAAAATGAATATAAAATTAATATACCTAATGTCATTTCAAATAGACTATAACGTTTCGACTGTATTTCAAAGTATGTTTACGGAATCCTACATTTAAAGTTAGTCTCGTATCATTTTAAGGTGATGATCTAATTTGACACTCAATTTGTGCGACAAATAGAGCGTCCGTTGTTAGCTTTGTATTCATAGCTCCAGAGCACGTAATGTTTTCTGGAAAATTGCTCTAGGATATGACTGTCATCCTGCATACAGTCAAATTACCTTATTTCTACCTCACCTCGTGCTAAAAATCAAGAATGTATATAAAATTTAATCAATATAAAGCCTGAAAACATTTTAGTTTTTAATTTAGAAAGGCTTATGAATAATCGTTAAAAAGTTGATGGTAAAAAACCGTGGAAAGATGTTATTTTGATATCTATATATTGGTAATACATGAAGAAAAAACTTTGTAGCCTTTTTATACAATATGATTTCTGTTGCGCCCGGAGGAGTGTGAGATTTCGCATAGTTAAAGTTTATACAGAGAAGTGCGAAAGCTAAAATTTATATATTACATGTGTTACAAATACATAATTAAGTAAAAAAAATCATTATTTAAGTTCAGACTGCCAATATCGCTTGTCACACACGTAATAGTCTGTAGTCAAAAGTCGCACAGTCGCTAAGACTTTTTAAAATGTTGCCAATAAAGTAATTACTGACGGATTGACCGAATGAGTTGTGAATTTTGTGTGATCACGTAGGAGATTTACACAAAAGCGCATTGCTGGATGTGGGCTTTCCACATAGGGAGAATTACCATGCTTATCAGGTGAATTTTCGATCTCAGTATCAGACCTTTCCCCCCACCCCACTTTTGACGCTGCGCACGCTGTTATCTCAACAGATAAATCATTAAGTATTCTGGCGTAGTTGGCTCTTACGGCGTTCATGGGATGAAATTAGGTGATGTGTTCTCTTACGTCAAAACCAAACAGCAATTTTATGTGCCATGTTCTTAGAAAAGGTTTTATGAATAATTTTTTACAAAAGTTTGTTGACAAAGAACATTGGACAGGCAAGATTTCTTGGCAGTTGGATGGCCGATCGTTACACTCCATCGCATGTCTGGGTATTTAAAACTAGATCATAAATTAGACATTTAAACCATCACGTGTCTGAGGTCACAATTTTAAAAAAACCTAATCGCCACTTATAACGAAATGAGGTGTTTTGCTGGATCCTCACCACATAGTCATAGTCATAGTCATAGTCATTTATTCCTTAGAACAATATTACATTGTATTGGAAAATTAATTAAACAAAATCAGAAATTACGTTTACATGCAATTGACTTAAATAAAACAAAAATCGAATAAAATTTAAATATCATTTGACAATCATTCTATATACTTATATACATTCAATACTTTTCATGTCATAATTAAATATTTTTCATGTCATAATAGATTAAAATATAGTACATAAACAAAAAAAAAATTAACATTCATTAAGTTTATTTTTGTCATTTAGGTATTCGTCAACTGAGTAGTAGCTTTTCTTAATTAATAATGATTTGAGTTTATTTTGGAATTTTCGGTGGCAATAAATAACTTTAAATGAGACAGCACACACAGCAAATTGAATTGTAATTCCTCATACCTACTTAATATTAATGAATTAATGATATGTTTTTGTTTGTTTCAGATAAATTTACTATGTTTAAAAACTTTCTACTATTATGCAATAGCAACTGCGCTTATGACATTCATTGTGGAAATAATTAGTTTAACGAGTGCTGGTCACATTGGATTGGTGATTGAAATGCTAGCTCTGTACGTAGCTGGTCTATGTAAGTCACGTCCTGTTCTTATGCAAGAAACTTAAGAAACGAAACTCAAAGAAAATCTAAAATAATGTGTATATGTTATGAGGCAATTTATTAATTTCTCACAGTCGACATTTACGACCACAACTATATTATAGAGTTTGTGGTAGGCTCTTGGTACAACAGGCCTTCCACGGCCATTTTGATTTAAAAAAGCAATGTTGCTGAATTTTACTACGTGATGGAACTCTTTATCTGCGCTAGAAACCCTTGAGATAAGCATCCTCTTACCTATTTCCACCGATTAGTGCCACTGCTTCTAACATTTTGTTGCGCATTGAATGAAGGGTAAGAGAATGAGTCTAATTGTTGTCTTCAGCATTGCGGTGCTTCTTAGTCTTTGGGGATGACGACGCATTTGTAGTCTTCTTTATTTGAAGTTTTGTTTTATAAAGTCAAAATGGAAAACGAACTTACAGTCCACCTGCCCTGACGCGTGGTCCTGAGTCACATCCATTCATACAGAGAGAGCATCTGTGCCTGCGCACTCACTCCTGCAATATTATCATATCCTGCGGCAATGACTAGGCTTCATTAAGACTGGCCGCTTTAACCGTAATTTGGTCTGGTGCTCATTATTATTAATTAAAATATTTGATTATACTTACGGTTAATAGTATTTTTTTTTATTTTTACTTTTTTTCGCTTTCAACAGGTCTACACGTTTACCTGATAATCGTGGTGAGGAGTTTGCTGATTAAGTTGGAAATCTCAGACTCCCATGCATATGAGAATCAGCTTCAACAAATCGTCAGTGGTGAATTGAAGGTTGAAAGTAATGCAGTGTACCCAAGCACAGTGGTGCCTAACAATGATGCGTAGCTTTACGCAAGAAAGTCGCACTTGGCTGTGTTTAATTTTAAATACATACATACATACATACATAAATTGTATGCTGGTGTAAATATCGTTAAGAGAATTGTTGTAAAATTTTAAGATGTAAACTTAAATCCGCATTTGACTAGCAAGCAGTCATTCAATAATGCTACGAATGAAGATTTAAAATTACATTACACTTACATTTTATAGAAATAGCTTTAATTCGGAGCTTCTTCAATACCGTTATAAATCCTTAAAAACGGTAACTATATTTCTAGCACGTTTAGAAAAAAAAACCCTTAGACTCTAGGAATAAGATGCCATATTATAAGTTGAAAAAGTTGCGCTTGTTCTTTCATCATAACAATGGCTCCAGCAGATACGAATACATTATTGGAGAGACAGACAGACTATCACTACGATTTCGTTGTCATTCAAGTTCTTGGCAGCGGGCATCATTGATAAGGCGTACGGACGTACGCATTCTCTGTAAATAATTTAATGACTTTGAATGCGGGTTCTCCAGTGATAATATTTCTCGAATATGTATTTTTTATACATAATGTTTTAAACTTATTAATTTAAAGACATTTTAAATAGGACTTAAATGTATAATATTCAAAGTGTTAATTGTAACATAGTAATAAAACTATCATATTAAATATAGAGATATGGTAAATAGTGCATTCATTTCCCATATCATTCATTCATTGTCATTTGCCTAGTTAATAATATAATCTATAGTATATATATATATATATATATATATATATATATATATATATATATATATATATATATAGTATTTGCTAGACTACTAGATTGCTAACTTTTAGCGTACAAATAAAATGGAATAAATTTTTTGTACAATAAGTTATGCATAAAAATGCAGTAGTGAAATTTAAAAAATATCTAAAATGTGTGACTGAACAATTTTTGGAAACTATTTTACTTTATTCTTATTTACATTTAATTTGTAAATACTATAAGGTTACAAGATTAAGTATAATTAATTGCCACTAAAATATATTTAGTTTATAACTTATACCTTAAGACAGAAATTTTTGTAGATATGTAGATACTTAATATGTTTCTAGATAAGCTTTCTCATCGATACTGTCTGTTATTATTATTTAAGAATTCTATTAAATCTATTGTTCTTTAAATAAAATCCATGTCAGTGAATTTCTTAGCATTAAAAGTAAAAGTACCTATATATACGTTAATATGTTTTGAAATTATCTGGAAATATAAAAGTTTTACATTTAAGCCTGCTGCGTTCTTGCTCCTGGGAGATCGACCTTTTCTATTGTAGAAACATTATAATAAATAACATTTTTTAACT
Source organism: Parnassius smintheus behrii (assembly GCA_036936625.1). Taxonomy (NCBI): domain Eukaryota; kingdom Metazoa; phylum Arthropoda; class Insecta; order Lepidoptera; family Papilionidae; genus Parnassius; species Parnassius smintheus. The sequence goes on along the minus strand of JAUPFT010000019.1, from coordinate 39,123,474 downwards.
TATTACAAGCCAGTGCTTGATAACAATCCCACCTGATGGTAATGGTGACCAAAGCCTAGTCACTCTTGCTTTGAAGACGCCCAAATTGTGCTCGAATTGAACGATTGACGCCGGCAAATGATTCCACTCCGACGAAGCAAACCGTTTGGTTGTAATAGGTGTAATATTGACAACAAAGAGGTGAAGACCCGCCGACCGCCTGGTTATCCGATGGTGGAAAGGAGAGGGTGAAATTAAAGCATGTATCTCCTGCGCACACTCACCGAAATGGATCCTATAGAATAACTGAACAGGTGTGGCTGACGATATTGGTTTCAACCAAATCAAGGTTACCAATTTGAGCCTCTGAGCACGTCACTCCACTGAGTCCAACGTCGCTAGGTGACATTTTGTAGCACTAGGTCATATAAGATAGCAGTACTCCATATACGACGGGACCTGCGCTTTACATAAGGTAAGAAGCTGCCCTGAAGTGAAGTACCACCATACCCTTACAGTTTCCATGCGGCTGATTTGACCCCAAACTATTGAGTTTAAGGTCAAAGCATTTATTGGAACCGCCCATAGTCGAGGTTCGGAGAAAATTCAACCCCTAACAACTCAAGGCGGTCAGATACTTCAAAGATACATTCCCGAAAGTAGAAACCAAAGTGAACGGGCTTGTTTTAGCGGTAAAAAGACACGCTTGTGTATTTCATTACTGAACATAGGCCTCCCCCAAGGTATGCCACAAAGCACGGTCCTGAGCCACCTGCATCTATCGACTTCCTGCATGTCGTACCAGGTCGTCACTCCATCTGGTGGGGGGTCACCCTACACTACGCCTACCGGTACGAGGCTGCCACTCGAGAACCTTTCTTCCCCATCGGATATCGGTTCTTCGAGCTATATGGCCGGCCCATTGCCACTTCAGCTTACTAATCCGTTGGGCTATGTCGGTCACTCTGGTTTTACTGCGGATATTTTTATTTATTTATTTATAAAAACTTTATTGCACTTAAAATGTACAATTGGCGGACTTAATGCCTTTAGGCATTCTCTACCAGTCAACCATGAGCTAAGCAGAGAACTTTAGCAGGTGCCATAAAATATGTGGATAATTTATACGTAAATGTAAATATATAAATAGACATACCATAAGTGCAAATACCAAAATAAATATACACAACTACAATTAAGCTAAGTAATATATGATACATTTCATACATAATGTTTAAATAGTACATAATACATACATTTTAAGTATACTTACATACGAACATAACTAAAACAAATTAAATAATTTAAAATGTCAAGTCACATATAAGCAGAAACAATTAAATATGAAAGTTACTTGCTGCAAGAAGAAAGGTAGTGATCAGTCACCATCCTCTTAAATGTGGCAACAGAAATCGGTTTTCTGATATGAGGGGTAATTTATTCCATAGCCTTATGGCCTCAGCGGCGAAAGACTGAGACATAAATTTGGTACGGCGAGGAAAAACACATAATGTAGTTCCCTCGGAGGATCGCAGGTTACGATCGTGAGAAGAACCCAAATACTGAAACTTGCATTTCAGGTATTGAGGTGTGCATGGATCATATAGGATTGAAAAAAGCGTGCGAAGAATTTTGATACATCTACGCTGTTGGATAGGGAGCCATTTAAGCTTAGAACGATATATGGATACATGATCGTATTTACGAAGGCCAAAAATAAAACGGATGCAATTATTTAATAAACGATCCAATTTGCACAGAAGTAGTTGACTCACATCAGAGTAACACACATCAGCACAATCAATTAGTGGTAAAACAAGCACACGCACCAACATAGCCTTAGTTTCGGTTGGAAGGAAATTCTTGAAACGGTAAAGGCCACGCAGGGTGATTGTCACTCTCCGGCTTATTTCAGCCACCTGAGAATGCCAACTTAAATTAGCATCAATCATTAACCCAAGGTCTTTAACTACTTGCCTAAGAGGAATAATTGTGCTATTGTAAACGATAGGCTCCAGTGAATTAAAATATAATTTAGCTATACGGCGAGGACTACCGAGAATTATCGCTTGACATTTAACAGGATTGACAGCAATTCCATAATTTCTGCACCAGTCACAGATGGCCTCAAGATCTAGATTTAAAATTTCGATCGCGGAGTTAACCTCTGCTGGATCAATCCGAGCGTACAGCTGTAAATCGTCAGCATATAGATGGTAGGAGCATTTGAAATTTACAGTTATGAGATTTATAAAAATAGAAAATAATAAAGGAGAAAGAATTCCGCCTTGTGGAACGCCAGTAGTAAGATCAGTCCAATCAGAGAAAGACTGTTGGTTGACTTTAACTCTTTGCTGGCGGCCACGAAGATAAGTTGATAACCAATCCAAAACTGACGAAGAGAAACCCATGTATTTACAGATAGCAAGAAGAATGTCATGATCAACTGTACAGAAAGCATTGGAGAAGTCAATTAATACGAGAACCGTTAATTTTGATTCCTCCATACCCTCTCGTACGTCATCAAGAACTTTAAGAAGAGCAGTGGTTGTACTATGCCCAGGACGAAAACCTGATTGCAAAGGACTAAGAAGATTATTTTTATAAATGTAGCTGGATAACTGTTTGTATGCAGCTGATTCTAAAGTCTTTGAAAGAAAGGGAAGTATAGAAATTGGTCGAAAATGGTTAACAGAACTGGGATTATTTAACTTGGCAAGTGGAAGGACAAATGCTTTACGCCAAAAAGATGGAAAAACCCCAGTAGAGAAAGAAAAATTGATGATGTGGGTAATGATTGGGAGAATGTTGTCAAGTATGGGGATAATCATATTTCTACTCACATCATCATAGCCAGTTGCTTTAGATTTAATGGAAAAAATAATTTTACGAACATCTTCATCAGTTATTGGAGAAAAAGCAAAGCAGTTTGCGTCGATTTTGGGAAGTGATGAGATAAGAGAAATAGTTCTATGTTTAATGGAATTATCGACGTTAGTTGCCGAGGAGAAGTGCTTATTAAGATCATTGAGAGATATTGACCCCATATCAGGGCAATTCTTTAGTCTACCTAACCCAAGGGAATTAAGAAACTTCCAAGTGCCGGCCGGCGAAGAGCTTATAATATTCTTATGGATATATCGGCGTTTTGCAGCTCGAACCATCTGATTGCATCTGTTTCTGGTAGCCTTATATACATTCCAATTGGCATCACAGCGATTGTTTTTAAATCTTACAAAAGCCCGATCACGTTTTGCCATTGCTTTATGGATGTTACTGTCCATCCACGGTGCTGGGGGGCGCTTGACTTTAACATTGCGAATCGGCGCTACTGCATCGTATAACTGAAGGATATTATTAGTCAGTGTCTCTACCATATGATTTACATCTGATGTATTAAAAATATCTGACCAATCTATTGAGGCGGCTTTCCGTTTCAACAACTCCATATCCAGAGTCGCAAAGCTACGCAGACGGAGAACAGGTGCGGTAACTTTAGGCGATTTGACTCTATAGGTAATGAATAGAAAATCATGGCACGAGAAACCAGAAGCCGGAAACTGCCCATGATTTACAACATGTTCAGTAGACGAAACGATTATCAAATCTAGCCATGAATCAGCAGTGTTAATATTAGAATGCGTGGGTCCAAGTGGGAGAATAGAGAAATTTACTGAATTCATGATCATTCGTAGTTCTCGCGATCTAGAAGAGTTCTGCAAAAGGTCAGTATTGAAGTCGCCCATAATTATGTGATGTGCGTACTCAGATCCGATATTCATGATAGCTGACTCAAGGTCATGAAAATAGTTAACTGAAGGTGGAGAATATACAACTCCAAGAATAATTTTGTTTCCATTTAAGAGAACTATCCTCATTTCTGAGTCTATCACGATGAGAAACTCCGAGCATAGCCCTCTCCATAGCTCGCTGAGCGACCTTGAGCGTCCTGATACGGATAGCAGTGAAGGACCACGTCTCAGATTCGTAAGTCATCACTAGCATCACGCACTGGTTGTACACTTTAGTTTTCAGAGATTGAGGTATACTTGACGAGAAGATGTGTCGTAATTTCCCAAACGCTGCCCAGCCGAGTTGAATCCGTCGAAGTTGGGCTTACCTAGTCGGACTATTTGTCCAGGTAAACGTACTCGTCAACAACTTCAAGCGTAGTGCCCCAACAACTACCGGCATAGGTGTGACATGGACATTAAACATGATCTTTGTTTTGTCCATGTTCATCTTAAGACCTATCCGTTGGGAGACACCATTGATGTCATTGAGCATAGTGCTAAGGTCCTCCAGCGATTCTGCCATAAGGACTATATCGTCGGCAAATCGAAGGTGAGTGATGTACTCGCCATTGATGTTAATACCGTATCCTTTCCAGTCCAGCAGCTTGAAAACGTCTTCCAACGCAGTTGTGAAGAGTTTCGGGGATATAACGTCACCCTGTCTTACACCTCTCTGTAGTTAGATAGGTTTTGAACACTGGTTCTGTGCTCGAATAGCCATAGTAGCCCTAGTGTACAAACACTTTAGCTCTTCGATATACCGACAGTCAACTTGGCACCGCTGAAGGAACTGTAGCACCGCCCAAATTGCGACGGAATCATAGGCTTTCTCATAGTCCACATACGCCAGGCAAAGTGGCAGATTGTACTCTTCGGTCTTCTGTTAAATCTGCCGCAGGGTGTATGTGGTCTACGGTACTGAAGCCTTTTCGGAAACCGGCTTGTTCGGGAAGCTGGAAGTCGTCGAGTCTGCGAGAGAGACGATTTGTAATGACTCTCGAAAACACTACGTAGACGCGGCTCAGAAGGGAAATCGGTCTGTAGTTCTGTAGTACAGCTGCCTATCATCATCATCATCATCATTACAGCCCTTCACAAGTCCACTGCTGAACATAGGCCTCCCCCAAGTAACGCCACAAAGCACGGTCCTGAGCCAGCTGCCTATAGAACCTCTCAATCTCAATCAAAATCTCAGGCGTCCCGGAAACGATGCTGCCACATTCAGTCTTCAGCTTTGACAGTTGGCTCTTTCTGGCAGACAGATCTCTTGCAAAGACCTTGGAGCCCGGGTTCCGCTCGATCGCTTCTTTAATACGAGCAGTATTAAAGTTGCGTAAGTCTCGCCGCTTGAATTTGAAGATCTGTCTGTTCAGTTGCCTGTATGCTGTCAAATCTGTTGACGATTGCAGCCTCATCTCCCATGAGCAACAGCCATGAGATTAAGAGTGTGATAGGAGAGTTTTTGTGTTCTTCTGCGGTGGGTCTTGCAGAACTTAGCTCCGACCGCATGGACAGTTTCCACAAGCTTGCCATTCATATCGTCCACTGCATTGCAATCTTCTAGGTACTGAAAGCGGTTACGTAACTCGAGCTGAAAGGTTTCGGGATTCTGGATTAGAGCACGAGGGGCACGGAGCGTTGACTTCATTAGACGAGACCTTTCCAACTTAACGTTTAGGTTCAGTGTGCCTCTAACCATTCGGTGATCGCTGCCAGTATTCACCCTTGCGATCACTGAGACATCACTGAACAGTTGGCGTCGGTCATCATAATGAAGTCAATCTCATTTTTTGTCGAACCGTCGGGTCTCGACCAGGTCCACTTCCTGTGGGGCCGCTTCTGGAAGAAAGAGTTCATCATGTAGAGTCCCTTATTCTCCATAAAGTCGGCCAGCTGCTGGCCCCTTCGGTTCCGCTGCCCCACTCTAAATCTCTAAATTTCCCTAACGTTTTGCGTTGAAGTCTTCCATCAACACCGTGTAGTGGGTTTTGGAGGAATGCATGGCTCTGGAAATATCCTCATACATTTCCTCCACCTCCTCATCGGGATGTGCCGAGGTTGGTGCATAAATCTGTACGAACTTCAGCGAATACCGTTTGGTGATTCTGAGTATCAGGTACGCGACCCACATCGACACACTCCCAATCTTTACAACGTTATTGACGAGAGACTTGTAGATGATAAATCCGATACATCCTTGGGACAGATGGTCGCCCTCCCGGTGATATAACAAGTTGCCAGACTCGAGGATTACCGTGTCTTCCCCCTCTGTTCGGACCTCGAATAATCCAATAATATGTCAGCGCAACTTGTCTACCTCTTCATCCAGCTCCAGTATCTTCTCGTCAGTCCTCAGGGTGCGTGCGTCATATGTTGCCAGGTCGAGTCATCGTAGGTGGAAACCGAACCTCCACCGTAGATTCTTAGCACCCCCTGCCCCACCGTTACCATGGCGCCAACGTAGCCAGGAATAGAGGGGCCGCTGGGGACTGGGGGCCGTCTATTCGTGTAATTAATTGTTCATGGGGGGTATATTGCAATAGTTGCCACGCTTGGCGAGCGGGTTGGCAACCGCTGTTTTTTTGTTATACAAATGCTGTTATCACAAAAATGTTGCTGCCCATCTCCTGTTTGTTTCCCTCTGTCGCCTCTTACGACACCTACGGGAAGATATTGGATAGTGGATATTCTCAACCGCCACTACACGGCTTGTGTTTGTGAGGCGATGAATTCCACGAGATTGGCATCACCCCATTCGGAGACTGCCTTCTTTGAGAGATTCACCCACTCAACCATAGCTTTTCTTTCGAACTGAATTTGATCCCGACTGGCCCGCTCATTCGGCAGGTACTTCTCTACAACTGTACAGCCCGTAGATACCGGGAACAAGCAGAATGGACCCCTCAGGAACTCCGCCGTTTTTCACGATAGGACGAGCAGCCATCGATGACGATTCAAAGAGTTAGTTAGTCCAAAAAGTCTTTCACTCAGTCAGTCAGGCCAGGGAATAAGCCGTATTCCGAAAGCTTGCTCTAAAACTGGCGTGCCAAACTCTGTCAAAGGGCTGAGCAAATAATTTTCGAGGGCTTTGCCCAATATGTAAGTGCATACGCTAGAATTGCCGCGGTTGATCGATTTCGGAAAAACGCGTACGTCACTGAGGAGATAATTCTGTTCTAGGTATGTCATGAGGTGAGCATTCAATAACGCTTCATAATCTTGTAGAGTATAGAGGGTATTGAAATCGACTGATAGTTGGCAGGGTCGGCATGGCTGCCCTTTATAAGCACAGGCTGCACCTTGACTAGCTCCAAGATTTGGGCACTATTCCTGTCCTGAATGAGAGGCGAAACAAGCGCGTCAACACAGAAGACAACTCAGACACAAAGACCTTTAGAACTATAGCTGGGATACCATCAGGTTTTCTCGCTTTGTTCACATATAGATTTCGCAAAGTTTTAAGAACCTCCTTGTTGGTAATACGAATGTCTGTCATAGAGGTACCGCAATGGGGTGATTGAGGTGGTACGCTGTTGCAAATAAATTCATTTTCTCCTAAGCTGAATGCTTTAGTGACTCATCTGGTTTTACCAGCGGAAACAATGTGCAGATCGGTAGAAGATTATCTCGACTGCTTTGGCAAGAGAGCAAAATGTTCTACTAACAGATGGTTTGACGGAGAGCTTTGCACCGATGTGTTTAATGCTGTCGAAAATGGCTTGCCGTAATGCTGTTTAGCTTTGCGGTCTCGAGCATCCCTAGGATAAGTACGACATATTCTAGTGCTTTTCAGCGTGAGCATACTGGGTGTTGAACTATGGGCGAGATTTACCACCAATGGGCATTTCAGTTTCGGAGACGACGTTTACGTGGGTCAGACTGGTCGCAATTTCGGGACGCGCTATAAAGTGCATTTGGCCGCGTACAGAAATTGCAATCCTGATAAATCCTATATTTATTTATTTATTTATTTAAAACTTCATATACACAAGTGGTATATAGGCGGACTTAATGCCTAAGGCATTCTCTCCCAGTCTACCTTGGGATGATGCAGAGATAGAATGAAGTAGGTGTAATAAAAAGTTAATATGCGAATACTAAAATAAAATAACAAAAAAAAATGTAATACATGGAAATAAACTACATAAGATATAAATGGTACATCGCAAAAAATAGATAAAATTATATTAATATTCATACACATATATGTATATAAAATATATAATATACATAATTACAATAAGAACAATAAGAATATATATATATATATATATATATATATATATATATATATATATATATATATATATATATATATACATATAAACATACATATATACATATATATATATATATATATACATATACATACATACACACACATACATACATATATACACATATACATACATATACACATGTACAACTAGTGCGAGTTGCCAGTGATGTCTTATGGATCAGAGACGTGGTCCTTCACTGCTGGCCGTATGAGGACGCTGGTTCTGCCAATGATGAGGATGATGATTCTGCCAATTTATTAAGTAAGTGTTCCCGAACCTTCATCTTGAACGCGTACCGATTGCTAGCCGTCCTGATTTCAAGAGGGAGTGCGTTCCAAAGGAGAATAGATTGAATGTGGAAAGAACAATGAACAAGTCCAGAGCTGTGGGATGGACATAGGAGAAGAAGGTTGTTCGTAGAGCGGAGGTTTCTCTCATGACTAGCACTAAGCAACTGAAAGTGAGGAGATAAGTAGGTAGGGGAAGTTGGAGACATCAGGATAGAATAAAGGGTGGTGAGTGCACGCAAACTACGGCGTTGACGAATAGGTAACCATTTTAATTGTGATCGATACGTGGATACATGGTCATACTTTCGAAGATTGAAAATGAATCGAATGCAGTTATTCAGAAGACGGTCATATTTGTTGAGAAGGTCTGCATTCAGGTCGAAATAACACACATCACCATAGTCGATTAGGGGAAAAATTAAACTCTGCACAAGCATTGTCTTAATTTCAGATGGTAGAAAATTTTTTAGGCGATAGAGAGAACGCAGGGTACCAGTGACTTTCTGGCTAACGGTCGTTGTTTGGGATTTCCAACTCAGAGTTGAATCAATTAATAAACCTAGATCCTTCACAGTGGAACACAATTGAATCTCAGTACTATTAAAAAAGATAGGAGGTACAGCTACTGTTTTCAATCTCTGGATCATCGGACGGCTACCAATTATTATGGCCTGACACTTCGAAGGGTTGACCATTAGGCCAAACCTGTCAGACCAGTTCTTAATGTACTCAAGGTCCCTGTTAAGTGTGTCCACCGCTGTAGAAATATCGTCAATACTCGCTTGTGTGTACAATTGCAAGTCATCAGCATACAGATGATACGCAGACTGAAGGTTTTGAGTAATGAGATTAATAAATATAGAAAACAATAAAGGAGATAATATGCCGCCTTGAGGGACACCAGCATGTATGTCAAGCCAGCTAGATGATAGCTCATCGATGCGAACCGACTGCTGGCGCCCTCGAAGATATGATGAAAACCAATCCAGTGCTTCGGGTGAGATCATAGAAAGGGAGAGGATGGAAATTAGAATGTCATAACTAATGGTATTAAAGGCGTTCGAGAAGTCAACCAAAACCAACACAGTGACTTTAGTGTCCTCAATGCCTGCCCTAATATCACCAGTTACTTTCAGGAGTGCGGAAACGGTACTATGACCGGGCCTAAAGCCAGACTGCAAGGGACTTAATAAGTTATTACGAGAGATAAACTGCGAAAGTTGCTTGTGGACACAGGCCTCAAGGACCTTGGATAAGAAGGGAAGGATGGATATAGGTCGGAAATGATTGGGTAAAGTGGGATTTGGGATCTTTTGTAAGGGAATAACGTAAGCCTTACGCCACAGTGAGGGAAAATTACCAGAATCCAAGGAGAAGTTAATGATGCTCTCAGACAGACTCTCTATATTGCTCTGCAGACAGTATGCATTGTGTGCGATCTGACCCAAGAGGCTCTCAGTATTGTGGAGAGATGGTGCAGGGAATATGACCTAACCGTTAATCCAAATAAAACGGTTATAGTAATGTTCACACAAAAACGAATGCTGAATAACTATCATCTTCCAAGTCCTTTCAGCACAAAACTCCAACTTTCTTCCGAGGTAAAATACCTAGGTCTTACCTTGGACAGTAAACTTAACTGGAACAAACACATAGAAAACAAAACCAGCAAAGCTAGTTTAACTTTTTGGCAGCGCAGAAACATGATTGGCAAACGATGGGGTATAACGCCAAAAATTATACTGTGGCTGTACAAAACGGTAATTCGGCCCATGGTCACATACGGATCTCTGGTATGGTGGACCAAAACCAATGAAGCCACCACTATACAAGAGCTACAGCGTTACCAGAGATTAGCTTGTATGGCTGCCACGGGCTGCATAAGGACAACACCAACAGCAGCTTTGGAGGCTATGCTGGAGCTAACACCGCTTCATCTGTATATACAACAAGAAGCAACTTTAGCTGCCATTAGACTCAAGACCCTAAATTTTTTAAGTAAGAGTAGAGTTCCCCATACAGATATAATCGATAGAATTTACTTAAAAATTCCTATCTTACAAGCCAAGTATGATAGGATCCCAAAACAATTTGTATTTGATAAGAAGTACAGAATACAATTGAAGGAAACTGACCATCTGGAAGGATTGGGTCAACGAGAGCTCGAAGTTTTCACGGATGGTTCTAAAACAAATGAAGGTGTGGGGTCTGGGGCTTTCTCTGAAGACCTTAATATCCACATATGCACACCGCTGGGTACCCACAACACAGTCTTCCAGGCTGAATGCATGGGTATCATCCAAGCGGCCATAGCAATAGATGCTAGGAAGGTGAAAGACTTCTCCATCAGAATACTGACCGACAGTATGGCGGTACTACAAGCTCTGAGTTGCAATGTGACGAACTCGGGACTGATATACGAGTGCCATCAACGATTGAATGAGGTATGTAAGCACAATAATGTGACTCTGCAATGGATCAAGGGACACAGTGGATCTAGAGGCAACGATGCAGCAGATGAACTGGCCAGAATGGGATCGGCCCTAGCAACTAGAGGGCCGGAACCAATAATACCAATCCCCTTTGGCTACGTTCGTTCACTGGTACGTAGATACTTCAATAATTTACACGCTCAGCTTTGGAAAAATTTAGTAGACTGTAGACAAGCTAGGGAGGCCCTACCTGAAATAAACAGTCGTCTAACCAAGGTTCTAATGAGACTGAAAAAGCCACAGATCAGGATAGTAACAAGTGCTATCACAGGACATGGCTCTTTTAACAAACATTTGTTCACCATAGGTGTTACTGACAGCCCCCTATGCAGGGCATGCATGGGAGAGGAAGAATCGGCGGCTCACGTGTTGCTGACATGTCCAGAAGTCGCTTCATACAGGGCTAAACATCTCGGCACGCCGGGATCGCTCCCCGAAGTTGCTTGCAACATCAAGGGACTGCTGAGCTTCTTTGGCGAGATTCCTGCCCACACGCAAAACACGCGCTTAGACGTGGAGTTGCGGAAAACAGCCCGTCGTAAACTAAACTAAACTAAATCCTATTTTGCTAAACATCTTTTGGACACTGGACACAACCTAGCCAGCGACCATTCCTTTGAAGTCTTACATACTTGTAGTAAGGGGCTGCGGTTGTGTGTGCTGGAACAGTTGAAGATTTAAAAAAAATAATATTGGTAACAATGTACTGCTGAATGAACAAACAAATGTTTCTAATTCACCTTTGTTAAACATCTTTAAGGCTTATCTTCAATAACAATTTTAAAATTAATAATAATAAATAACTATAATAATATCAATAAAACAATAATAATAATAATAATAATATTTAAAAATATTAATAATAAATATGAATTTTTTATTTTTATTTTATTTTATTGATATTTATGTATATTTAATATTTATCTTTTCATTTTAATTTATATTTATATATTTATAGAACCCAACCAAATGAGAAAACTATATATATACCCCATAATAATATTTAAAAAATATTAATAGTAATAATAATGATAATCGATCGCAGGTTTGTTATGGCACGGCGCGGTCACTCGCTACTCTGGTGGGGAGCGGTTGTGTCGGCGTGTATAAATAGCAGCTGTTTCGACTTGCAGCTCGCTTAGCGGTCAGCCGCCGTAGAGTCTACATCATCTGAGGATGACTCGTGTAGAGGCGACACACGTGTCGTATTATTGTCGATGTGTGTTGTTGGGACTAGTGGTGACGGAGTTAGTGCAAGCAATTGTGGGAGGGCGGGAGGTGCTCATCAATCCAAGTAAGACACATCATTGTATTTAGTTAGCGGAAGGCTGCAAAGTAATTAATATTTTTATTATAATGTATGTGTGCCCATCCACATCGGGTACCCTAGTCGCTTGTTGTACCAAGTAGGAGAGCCAAAGCGACAAGGCATAATTTCACGCCTCTACCCCAGCGTGGTTAATCTTCTGGTATGGGAACAACCAGACCCGATGACAGGCATTAAAATCTCCAGAAAAATCAATTACAGTACTCAACTACAGTAATGTACCTATATAGAGCCAGATCACAGGATTTACTGTAGTGCTCAAATAGTCCAGTTGTCTCCTGGTCACAACTGTGCGACCGGTAGAAACAAGAATTAATTATTTTATCCATTCCTGTGTCTACCAATAACCAGATCCTGGAGAAAGTGTAGACTTCAAATTAACGAAGACGTTTAAAGTAGATGTAATATCGGATATACACGTGTAATCCGGCGAGCTGGTGGAGATTATGCTTCAATGTGTATCCAGGATAGTCAATATATGCCGCATCTAGACAACATCTAATCTGCATCTCAGTCAAGAAGAGTAAGCGCGGCTTGTCAATCTCAAGGTGGCGCAGTTGACTGCATTGAACTTACAGTGCGGACTTTGGATGTTTGGTGTTCTTTGATGGAGAGGGAGTGCGACCGCTGTAAAGATTTACCTATCTTTTTCCTTTTATTAATTATTGGTGAAGTAGGTAACAATGAAACAATGACGGTTGGACGAGGCGTCACGCATATACGCTAAGGAAGTAAACGGAGTACCTAGCACGGAGATCGCAGATCGCGAGAGATACCCCCCTGGAAATCGCCACCAGGCCCTCTACTCCAGTCGCCAACCAGCATGGTGGTACCATCCCAGGATTTTTCTTAAGATAACAGAGCAGCCTTTAACAAGTGGCTGGCTCATTTATTGGGCTTCCGCTTCCGTTTGATTCTTAATCGAGGATAAATGTAATTTCTATGGGCCATACTTACATACACTAACTATCAGGTGGACTGTGTGCTCGCTTGTCATACCTATTCTATAAAAAATACACCAAAATAAGAAAGAAAAATTATGTTCCTTCTTTTTTTCTGCTGACACAATATGTATATGAACATAATTGTGGTAGCGACTATAAATAAACTGGTCACTCCGACGTAATAGAGTCGACAATGTTTTATATGCAACGCGTCGCTTTGTTGGTTAGTTGAGAGTCCGACACAAGTGCGTTAGCAGGGTTAAGCGCGTTTTTTTGAAGTTTGTGCGTCAAAAATTTTCGGTGAAATGTTTTGCGAGATACCGAAATTGTTGCGGTGCTGCTTATGCCTTCCATTACGAAAAGGTGTCCTGATATTCGGATATATAAATATTGTAAGTTTGGATCATTACGTTATTAGAATCTTCTTCTGTCTTCTTATTATCAAATCATAATAGTAAATTCTGAACTTGGGGCTCACATTCAAATAATAATCAGGGTAAAGTCAACCCTACTAACTTAAGTTCTAATTCAAATTAATTCGTTCTTTTAAAACCCGACCATAAGGAAGTCATCTCATCATCTCAGTTCGTACTTATTGTTCAGCTGGAGTAAATGTTATCACTGCTCTTATTTTAAAACATTACAGAGAAATATTAGTACCACCGCTCATATTCATATTTAACCTCTGTTTTACAGAAGTTTTTTTATTCCTCTGGCCTCAAAAAAGCCATAATCAATCCTTTTTTATTTTTTAGACTGGTATCTAGGGGAAACAATATAATTTTAACAATTGTAGGCCCATTTCATTGCTTCCATATTAGTCGAAAGTGTTAGAAAGATATTCAAAAAACACCTTGTAAATTTCTTGGAAGGATATAATCCTTTTATCACACAGGTAGTATGGTTTTCGTTTGGGACAATCGATCAATGGTGCAATACATAGTCTCACTGATTTTGTTGTCAGTGCCTTAGATAGCAAAATGAAACGCCTAGCTATATTTTTACACCTTACTAAGGTTTCGATACCAAGACTTGTAAATAAACTGGAAACATTAAGCATGAGAGGCACCCAACTTGACCTTTTCAAAGCTACTTAAGTTTAAGGACACAGAGTGTAAAAGTAGGCGATTATATATAAATGGTTTTTGTTTTTTTATACGATATTGTGACAAACGAGCACACAGTGCACCTGACGGTAAGTGGTTGCTGTGGCCCATATACATCAACATGTATGAGGATAGATACTCAATTACGAATCAAAATGCAGATGCGTTATCGCCCGTGAGGACTAAGATGGAATACCTCATTTCCAGTAAAAAGTATCTCCGGTTCTCTACACTCACCATACGAAACACAGCAGCATTAAGCTACTATTTGACGCCAGTATTCTGTGAGAGCGTGGTCCTTCCCCCGTTGAGCCGACCTATTTGTGCTTCAACTATACTACTGAAATAACTGCAGCATGGCTTTACCACGTAATAAATGAAATGGTTATGAGATGGTTTTGATGAGATACAGTGTTCCTCAAGGTAATGTTCTAGGTTTAATCCTGTTTTTAGTTTATGTGAACAATATGTGCTAACTCAGCATGGATAAGGAAAAGTTATTGCTTTTGAAGATGATGCTGCCTTGGTATTTTCCGAGAAAACATGGAAATAGGCCTCAGCTCAGCGTGGTTTTGACATGGTATCAGAATGGCTAATGCAAAATGTTCTCCTGCTCAATGTTGGAAAACAAACCTTATGACATTTAGTATTCAGTCTCTAAAACTACCATCCTAATCTTGAAATAATACCCCACAATCATTCTGATAACATTCTGTTTCCTAAAACAAACTGTGACTGTCCTAATCTAGGATGGGTCATTCTCTAAAATATCAAGGAATAATTATTGATTATAGACTCACTTCTCTCTTCTTTTCACTTTTCATCTTCACGTAAGCTTGTAAGTCTAGTAGGGTTGGAAAATTAATATTTGTGCTTAAATGCGTGAGAGATAAAGCAGTAAACAATTTTTTTTGCTTATAAGCCATTGCTTGGCCTGGTGGTAAGTGGGGATGCAGTCTTAGATGATAAATCGCACTGCCTTAGCGTAACCAAAGCCTTGATGACGCCCAGATTGTATTTGGACGGAAAGATAGACGCAAATAGACGAAAACAATAAAGGGGTGAAGACCCGCCGATCGCCTAGTCCCCCGATGGTTTTTTTATAGGAGAGGGGGCAAATGAGCATACGGCTCACCTGATGGTAAGTGATTACCGCCGCCCATGAACAGCTGGCACACCAAGGCGATTGCAGATGCGTTGCCGGCCTTTTAAAAAGGAATAGGCTCTTTTTTTGATGGTCCCTAAGTCGTATCGGTTCGTAAAAACCTCTGATGGTAGTTGATTGTGAAAAGGAGAGAGAGAGAGGAATTAAAGTGTGCAATTCCTGCACACACTCACCGAAATGCATCCTATAGAATACCGAGGGGCTAGCCACTCTGCGCCTGTGCTGGAGACTGCCGAGGTTGGTTTCAACCAAATCAGGGTCACCAATGAGCCTCTAAGCACGTCTCTCCACTGAGTGTAACGCGGCCGGGCGGCATTTTGCAGCACCAGTTCAAATGTTGAGAAACGGTGTGACGGCAGTACTTCATGCACGACCGGACTTGCGTTTTATAGAAGGTAAGAAGCTGCCCCGGCGTGAAGTACCGCTGCAGCCTTGCAAGGAAACCAAGTTTCCTTGCGGCTGCTTTGACTCTGAACTCAAAGAACCGCACATTGTCGAGGTTCGCAGAAAATTCAACCACTAACAACTGAAGGCAGTCAGTTTATTTCAAGGATACTTTCCGGAAAGTAGGAGCCAGGGTGAGTGGGTTCCCTTTAGCGGTGAAATGGCACTTTTGTGTTTTGGAGGCCTTAAATCTCAAGAGATTGGGATCACCCCATTAGGAGACTGCCTGTAATGTGAGATTCACATGCCCAACCATAGCTTCTCTTGGATTGATCCTGACTGGCTCGGGCACTTAGTTGGTATCTCTCCACAACTGTGCTATCGTATGCATACCCACAGATATCAGGCATAAGCAGATCAATAATATGCAGCAGGAAGAGAGTTGCGGAGAGAAGACCATTGAGGAACATTTAAAAAACAGGCTTTAACGAAAATTTTTAAAGGTTCCGTAAAAGGAACTTTAAAAAAGGTTTCAGCATTCAACTTCCGACTTATACAAATCATGTAAAGTTTTGACAGTGAGACAACTTTTTATATTATACATATCAGATCTTTGCCAATGTACATAAAATTGCTTTTATACGTGGTAGAGCCATAAAGTTACAGCCTATATACGTCCCACTGCCGGGGCACAGGCCTCCCCTCATTTCTGACAGGGTTTTAGGGCAAGGAAGTGTCCACCGCGCTGCCTCAATGCGTGTTGGCGAGCTTCACTTGCCTTCGAAATATATTTTGCTTATTTCTCAGACATGCAGGTTTCCTTCATCACCGAGCGCGTGATAAATCAGGCGCTGCCAGCATCAAGGAAATTATTATTGCAATTAACAATTTAATTGGTGCCAGCGGGGATCGAATCCGAATTACCCTTTTAACCCACGAACTACCACGCCTTAACATAGATTTCCAGAGTGACAAAGCAGTTTAATGCTGCTGTGTTTTAGATGGTGATTGTAGGGGAGCCTTTTTATTGGAAACGGGGCATATCGTCTTAGTCCTTAAGGTTAAAAACGCATCGGCATTTTGATTTTATCGCTGATATATGCAACTATATATAGGCTACAGCATTCACTTATCAGGTGGACTGTGTACACGTTTGCTACCCGTATTCTATAAAAAATGTACCTAGTTAAAGTTACAGTCTATACAGGATGTATGATATCTCACTGCTGAAAATATCCACAGCGCTACTGAGAAAGCATCCTCTGAATGTAAATTTATTAACTGATTGACAGCATTGTTTTCGTTACATACGTTAATTTTTTTATTTTATTTATCGTGGAATTGTGCCGGTGATTTAACCTCCTTGTTCAATGCTTCATAAATTTGTTAATTTTGTTTCAAATACTGAACGTAGCTATCTACATCTTTGTAGTAACGTAATAATAATAGTTAAGAAATGAAATACTCGGTTTTAACATGGTGATCATAACATTTTGTCTACAAAACTGACTTGGCATATTAGTGATGGCATCATGTGACGGTAACTTTGCCATGTTTTGTCACAACCAAGGGTTGTCACTTTCAACCTAAATTTTTAACCGATTACGACGATCCAAAGAAATGGTTCTGTACTTGACATTATATGTATGTATGTACCTATAGATGTTTCACCTTAGCAGCCATTTAAACCAATTTCACCAAATAAGTTGTCAATCAATTCATCTTTATCAAAAGTTAAGGAAGAGAAAAGGCAAATCTTTATTACTTTCAATATTTTTCATAATTTCAACTGTGTTATTAATTTGTACCCAAAGAACATTGTCATTTTAATGGTTATGATTTCTGTTGTGTTATTGTGCCAAAAATTATAATTTTTATATCTGATCGTAATATAATAATGATGATGACTAATTAAAAAGCGAATACTTTTTAAAATTCGCACTGGTGATTTCTGCATCTTGACAACAGCGCCACCTATCGATTCCAATTTTCTTTAAATTTATAAAGTAATTAGCGATCCGCCCCGGCTTCGCATGGGTGATTTCTACATCTTGACAACAGCGCCACCTATCGAGTCCAATTTTCTTTAAATTTATAAAGTAATTAGCGGTCCACCCCGGCTTCGCATGAGTGATTTCTGCATCTTGACAACAGCGCCACCTATCGATTCCAATTTTCTTTAAATTTTTATAGTAATTAGCGATCCGCCCCTGCTTCGCACGGGTGATTTCTGCATCTTGACAACAGCGCCACCTATCGAGTTCAATGTTCTTTAAATTTTTAGATATAGACACATAGGTTTTATTAGCATTAATACACTCACGAAATATACATTTAAAAGTAAATAAGAACATAAAAACATACAAGATACAAGATGGTAGACATAATAAAAAATAAGTCTCGGCAAGAGTGAGCGATGTGATGCCAAAAAGGATTCCGTCTCAGCATGTGCTACCACACGCACTGCAGCAGCACTGATTTTCAGTGGAGCCCTGAATGGTATATATTCGATATTTCGCCCGCATCGTTATCGGTGCTAATATTCCATTTAAAAAAAATCAACCATTCACTCAAAGTGTACATTTTTAAGAAAAAAAACGTAAGTGTTAAAAATACATATACATACACGTGCATATATACACTCGCACATAAAGATATATTACATTTTACTTTGTACTATATACATATTAATTATTCGTATATATTTGTTAAATGGTACTTATGAAATAATCTGCCACTACACGTGAAATCATGATTTTTGAAATGCTAAAAGGTGTTTTTTTAGTTGAGCTTTAAAACCGTTTTAAAGTAATTAGCGATCCGCCCCGGCTTCGCACGGGTGATTTCTGCATCTTAACAACAGCGCCAACTATCGAGTCCAATTTTCTTTAAATTTATATAGTATTTAGCGGTCCGCCCTGGCTTCGTACGGGTGATTTCTGCATCTTGACAATAGAGCCACCTACCAGATCCATTTGGATATAAACCATCTAGGGACCCATTTAAACACACACAAAAAATTTCATAAAAATCGGCTGGATGGTTTCAAAAAGATAGATTTAAAATATTTTGGAGTCGAGTATTTTTGTTTGATATTTTAGATTTTGTCTAAGAAATTATATCGAAAAGATTTAAGTAATAAAATTAAGTAAATTACGTAATTAAAAAATTTTTACAACCTTGGGAGGGCAACTTTGCCACAAGGGTAAATTTTGCTATTTGCAGCACAACTGAAGGAGCAAACCATAACTCTGAGTGTTGTGTATTATATTAAGAGGTAAACTTACCTTCAACCTTGAAGTCAAATCCTATTATTTTTCATCATAAATCCTGATGGAAAATTTGTCACAAACTAAGGTTTACTCTGCCATTTTCTACTTTTGAGTGTTTTTCTATTTAATGTTAATGTTTGTTTAAATCACTAATAAGTACCAAATCTATAAAGAATATAGTGTACATTTTAACACTGAGGCCCAATCTGGGATTACCTTTTATGTAAGAAAATTAGTCCTAAAATGTTAAATCGTTCAAAAAGTGGCAAAGTTGCCAGGCTTCATGGCAATGTGACTACTGCATTTATGAGGGAACAAAGCAAACGTTCGAAGAACATTTCAAACTTCAACTATACTTGACCACTGATAGATATGTTGAGCTCAGATATTCGACAAAATTATTATAAATTAAAATAAATCTGTGAGCGGGTTGTTGGTACTTATGAATGAGAACATTTATTTTTGATTTTTCATATAGTAACTTATACTCAAGCTTTTATTGTTTTATAAAATGTAATCAAAAAGTCCAATAAATTAAGCTTTCAATAAGAAGGAAAAGCTGACCTCAAACTAAACAAAATAATAAAATAATTTCACATTTTGAACTGGCTTCAGACATCCGCAAGTCTAACACATAAATTATTTATTTTGCAGATAATTTCGGCGTTTATGGTTGGGGTGTACAGTTACTCTGTTCACCATGAGATTGGTCTCAAAATGGTGTACCACGGTACGAAAAGCAAGCTGGAAGATGCAGTGTGCGTTGGCATTTATTGCGTAGAGATCGTGATGAACATGCTGCTGGTTTACGGAGCCCATGTGGTAATTTCTAATTTGTATGAAGCATAGATTACCGCGAAGTGATGGTGTAGGAATATCCACTGTCTCTTATCATCCCGTGCATGTGAGAAGCGAAAGAGGGAACAAAACAGGAGAGGGGCAGCAGCGTCTTTCTAATTACGACTAAAAGTTGCAGTTGCCAACCCGCTATGAGGTAATCTATGGGGGAGGCCTATGTTCAGCAGTGGACCTTAATCGGCAGTCTAATAACCATGAAGTCTACTACTTCTCAGTTGATGAAAAAAAAATTGTCAGTTGAAACAAATTGCCGTTATACTTGCGTTGAGAAATCTACCAAATAACACTGTTTCGTTACTGTTTAATTACCGGAGAGATTAACCCTATGTTTTATCGTATTTATGATATACAATTTATATTTGTTTCTATGACAAATATCTCAATTGCTTTTAAAAAATATTATTTCGGAATTCAAATAATATGTTCTCAAAATTCAAATGTAAAGGAAGAACAGTGGTTTCGAAACCTATTTCGTGGTCTGTATTGATTGCGACGTTATACGAGTTTATGGTACATACATTACATTATTACATAATATGGGAATAAGTGTTTACAAGCTTAAGCTATTTTACTGCTCTTTCGAATACCTTGAATCTTAAGTTAAAAATATAAAGATATGCAAACCGGAGCTTTCATGGATATATCTATTTATAAAGTTGACACATTCTTATTATTGGGTTATAAAAGGACACATTATTTTTATGAGTTTGCAGGTAAATTGTCTTGCTACGAATTCAATGATTGCGCTTTGTAGTTAAGTTTAATTTACTTGACGAGGTAATCGAAATCGATCTTGTTATGGAGAGTTTTAAATAAATAGATAAGGTTAAATTCTTTGTGGCAAATAAGTAAGGAGATCACTTTTAACTTTGTCGAGTCTCTCAATGTAATTAACGAAATTGCAGCGAGACCACATTTGTAGTTAAGTTTTCTAAGACTTCTTTTTGGATGTTTACCGTACTATCCGAATGGATCGTGCAGTTGAAAGACCAAATGACACAAGCATATTCAAGATTGCTACTGGCAGGGCTGTAAAAGACGGTCAGGAAACCTAATAACTTGAATGTTTTGTATTTCTGAGTATTGTACGCATAGAGCTCACAAAATGTTAATTTAGAGTCAAACAAGACAAAAAGCTAAGACTAAAAAGCTAAAGAGCTAGGCGTGTACCTAGGTCTTTAGCTTTTACTGTCTAATGAATGTTCGTTAATTCTATAATTATAAGTCTGTGTATATATCTTATTAGTTAACGTTGTAATGAAACATTATAAATATTCTTAAGAATTTTTTTAAAGAATAGGGTGACAAACGAGTACACAGTTCACCTGGTAAGTAGTTGCTGTGGCCCACAGACATCTATATCTATCCTCTATTACGAATCAAAATGCAGATGCGTTGTCACCCGTGAGGACTAAGATGGAATGTCTCGTTTTCAGTAAAAAGAGTCTACGGTTCTCTACACTCACCATACGAAACACAGCAGCATTTAACTACTATTTTACGCTGGTATTCTGTGAGAACGTGGTCCTTTCCCGGTCGAGCCGACCCATTCGTGCTACAACTATACTACTAATGTTTTTTTTATATAACTACTAATATAATTGCAGCATAGCTCTACCACGTATAACTGCAGCTTCATTCATTATCATCATCACCAGACTAGAGAACTTGAGGGGGGCCTCTACTGCTTTGGGGGGAATTACCTAATCATCACTCTTGGCAGGCGGATTGTTGATCGCAGTACAAGATGTGACCTTCTCGTTGTGCTGTTTTTCATCATCCAACTAAGCATTTTAGTACCTAGTCTAGTAGTCGTCATGCCGCTATCTATCGATCTCATCGTGATATTTTTTTTTTTTTTTTTTATAGAAGAGGGGGCAAACGAGCATGCGGCTCACCTGATGTTAAGTGACTACCGCCGCCCATGATCAACCGCAACACCAGGAGAATTGCGGGTGCGTTGCCGGCCCTTTAGAAAGGAGTAAGCTCTTTTCTTGAAGGTCCCCAGGTCGTATCGGTCCGGAAAAATCGCCGATGATAAACTATTCCACAGAGAGGTTGTACGTGGAAGAAAACTCCTTGTGAAGCGTACAGTGGTGGACCGCCAAGCATCCAGATGGTGTGGATGGTATCGGGACGTTTGCCGTGTCGTGCGTTCACGAAATTTGGCGGCTGGGATTAATCCGAACAATTCCTCAGAGCACTCCCCGTGATAGATGCGATAAAATACGCAAAGAGATGCAACATCTCTTCGCAACGCCAGTGAATCGAGCCGATCGGAAAGCACTCGGTCGTCGACGATTCGAGCCGCTCTGCGCTGGATGCGGTCAAGTGGAAGGAGCTGGTACTGGGGAGCCCCAGCCCAGAGATGGGAACAGTATTCCATGTGCGGCCGAACCTGCGCCTTGTAAAGTTGCAGGCGGTGTGCCGGCATGAAACACTGTCCCGCTCTGCTGAGCACGCCAAGCTTTTTAGAGGCCAATTTGGCCTTCCCTTCCAAGTGACCACGAAACTGCACGTCACTCGATATGTCGACGCCGAGGATTCCGATACTGGCTGAGGCAACAAGGGGAGTGCCTTGAAACTGAGGGGATACGACAAAGGGGTTCTTTTTAGCGGTTAACGCGCAAACTTGTGTCTTCTGGGGGTTAAACTGGACTAGATTTAGTCGTCCCCAATCCGAGACTCTGTTCAGCAAAGACTCGACTTCAGACACAAGTTTGTCCCGGCACTCGGAGACGTTTTCCCGAGAAATATTGGCTCGGCCGGTGTAAAGAGCATCACCAGTGCTGTCATCCGCATAGCAATGAATGTTACGGGTATGCAGCATATCATTGATATGCAGAAGAAACAGCGTTGGCGATAGCACGCAGCCCTGTGGAACACCAGCATTAATGGGCTTGCAATCGGAGCTTGCACCGTCTACAACGACCTTGATGCTCCGATCTGCAAGAAAGCTGGTGATCCAATTGCACAATTTCTCGGGAAGCCCATAGGAAGGGAGCTTCAAAAGAAGCGCTTTGTGCCAAACCCGATCGAAGGCCTTCGCAATGTCCAAACTAACGGCCAATGCCTCCCCCTTGAACTCTACTGCCTCCGCCCATCTGTGAGTGAGGTAGACCAGAAGATCACCAGCTGACCGACCACGGCGAAAACCGTATTGGCGGTCACTAATCAGCTGGTGATCCTCAAGGTACCTCATGAGCTGGCAGTTTACAATGGACTCCATTGTTTTGGAGAACAAGGAGGTGATGGCGATTGGCCGGTAGTTGGACGGGTCTGAGCGGTCGCCTTTTTTAGGGATCGGGTGGACGAAAGCCGTCTTCCACGATTTTGGGACTACGCCTAGGGAGTAGGAGTACCGGAAAAGACGCGTTAAAACCGGTGCCAACTCTGGAGCACACGTCCTCAGCACAATTGGGGGGATTCCGTCAGGCCCACTCGACTTGTGGATGTCCAGGGAGAGGAGTGCTTTGCGAACCGAGCGCTGTGTGAACTGCACTTCCGGCATGGAGCACTCACACCGCGGGATGGTCGGCGGCGTACTCCCCCCGTCATCGAGAGTCGAGTTAGACGCAAAGAAGGAGCCTAGAAGATCGGCTTTCTCCTTTGCAGTATGGGCCAGTGAGTCGTCCTCCCTGTGCAGAGATGGAAGAGATGGCTGACAGAAATTCCCCTGGACAGCCTTGGCGAGAGACCAGAATGCACGGGTTCCAGAAGGAAGGCGAACTAGTTTCTCGCCAATTCTGCCTATGTGCTCTGACTTTGCCTTGGCAATGACTCTTTTGAAGGACCTAGAGGCGGAATCGTACTTCTTTTTTAGAGCGCTGGTGTTTACATCCCGGGACGCTGATGCATCAACCCAGGCTTGGTAGCACTCCTGCTTATAGCATGATGCTATTTTACAGGAGCGACCAAACCATGGCTGAGATTTGCCTCCAATGGGCACCACAGAGGAAGGAATAAAAAGTTCCATACCCTGAAGTACCACATTAGTAACAGAATCCGCAACAACGTTGGGATCATCCGGCGAGAAGCAAACCCGCCCCCAAGGGTAGGATGCAAAGAAAGACCGCATCCCATCCCAATCGGCTGACCTATAGTGCCAAACACGGCGGCAGCCTGCAGAATGCAACCGCGATTTCAGCGTGAGTGGCACAACACTCCGGATCAGACAATGGTCCGAGGAGCCTAAAGGGGCGTCGACGGAAATCTGATATCCGTCCGGGTGAGAGGTCAGCAGAAGGTCCAACAGGGAAGGTGCATGATCCTCCACATCTGGAATCCGCGTAGGCGAAGTAACCAGTTGTGTCAGACCATATGCCAAGGCAAAATCATGAACAGATCTCCCCGCATGATCGGTTAAACGTGAACCGAGCCATTCGGCGTGATGGGCGTTAAAGTCGCCGAGGATCACGATCTCTGCGGAGGGGATCTGCTGTAGCAACGAATCTGCAGCCATTTGGACGTGGTCGAAGAGTCGGTCTGTTTCGGCATTACCGCTGTGGGACCTATAGAGGCACCCGTAGACGCGCGGATGGTCGTCGCTGTCTACGCGTAGCCAAAGGATGGACAGGTCCGAACCTTCAAGTCTGCCGAGGCGTCGAGAACAGATGTCCTCTCTGACGTAAACGCAAACTCCAGCCCGAGGCACAAAGGAGTGTTCCAGTTTGTACCCCGGGTAGGAGAGATACGAAACATCAGCCGGAGAAGACACCTGCGTCTCGGTCAGAAAGAGCAGAGCCGGCCTCGCCGTCTCGAGATGGTAGTGGACGGCGTTTAGGTTGGAGTGAAGTCCCCTGATATTGCAGAAATTCACGGACAGCGTGGCAGGGGTCGCCTTGGTCTTGTTGCTCCGTTTGCCCCGAACAGTTGTAGTCTTGAGCGGAATTTCGCCCCCCCCCCAGAATACGCGGGGCAGCCTGAGCACCCACGCTCAGGAGTGGAGAAACATGGTCGTGGATGCTCAGCGAGGGATTCTCCAGGGGTGCTGGTACCCTCCTGGGGTAGTCTATCTTTATTTAATTCCGCTACCATGTTGATGGGGGGGGATTTGGGCCTCCGGCCACCTGCACTCACCAGACGAAACGCGGAAGCAGAACTTCCACTTCACGCCGGTATTCTGTGAGGTCGTGGTACCACCCCGGTTTGAGCCGGCCCATACGTGCAACAGCAAAGCTGCCGCATGGCTCTACCACTGTTAAATATCTTTAAATAGATATCTTTTGCCATTTTGTATAGTACGATACCCATAGGTCACAGGAAGAAATGAGGTGATGGCTTCTAGCCACCGCGTCGTCACACGGCGATTTTATTATATTAAATTATTTAAAGGGTATAGAATAAAACCAGAATACTTATTATATGTCATTTAAGATTTACCACTGGTTCAAAAAAAGCCTCCGTCCTCAAAAGAACCAGCAAGAAACCAAGCAGGACATCTTTGAATATTAATTTACAATATAATATAAATTTTACATATGGTAAAGTCATGCTGCAGCTATATTATGGATGTAGCACGAATGTGTCGGCTCAAACGGGGAAGGACCACGCTCTCACAGAATACCAGCGTAAAATAGCAGCTTAATACTGCTGTGTTTAGTGTAGTTTTAGTGTAGAGATCCCGGACCCTTTTTTACTGGAAACGAGGCATTCCATCTTAGTCCTCAGGGGTGACAACGCATCTGCGTTTTGATTCTTAATCGAGGATAAATGTAAATGTCTATGGGCCACATCATCCACTTAGCATCAGGTGGACTGTGTGCTCGTTTGTCACCCTATTCCTATAAAAAAAAATTATTTTTCGTGGAATTGTGCCGGTGATTTAACCTCCTTGTTCAATGCTTCAGAAATTTTGTTGATTTTGTTTGAAATACTGAACGTAGCTATCTACATCCTTGTAGCAACGCAATATATATATATATATATATATATATATATATATATATATATATATATATATATATATATATATATATATATATATATATATATATATATATAAAGCCATAAGGTTATGGAATGAACTTCCACTCCAAATTCAACGTGCACAAACTTTGGAAAGTTTCAAAAGTGACGTCAAGAAGCATTACCTAACACTTTGTGGTTATTGATAACAAATTCTAGCAACAGGTAGTTATTCTGTGTTTTTCTTTTTTGTTTTATATTTATTTATTTATCATCTATGTATATATATGTATGTGTATATATAATTAATTAATATGTATTAATAATATATACACATACATATATATTATTTATTAATATGTATGTTTATTTTATTATTATTATTTTTTATGTATTATTGTGGTATTTTAACAAAATATAGTTTAGTTTATTTAGATATTAGAATGTAAGTGTAACAACATAAAACGCACCACCTCCTACTGTTCTTAATTCCAGTTTCTCCTTAGCCCAAAGGCTGTCTGGAAGAGATCGCTCTTTAGCGATAAGACCGCCTTATTGTACATACGTATATATTAAGTTTCCTCTGTAATGTATTTATTCGTTGTATATGTGTGGTGTACAATAAAGTATATATATATATATATATATATATATATATATATATATATATATATATATATATATATATATATATATATATATAATGCACTCTTTAGTAGTATAATAATTTTTGCTTAGTAAAAAATTTAAACTTTTTTAATGATAGGTCCTGGTCATAGGAATTTGTTGTTAGTGTATACATGGATCAATGAAGCAATTACTGACTCTTTGGAGTTGAAATCGAAATAGGGTGATGTGTACTCTACACTGCTACACCGCTAGCATACAGTAATTTAATTTGCTTAGTTCTTAGAAAAGTTATTACTAATAATTTTTCACAAGATTATGCTACAAGATACGATATCTCGAGTGAGAGAGACATGTCGGTTAGGTTTCCGATCGTAGTGCCATAAGGCAGCCCTTGAAGTTGCGCTGCTTTGCAAATTTGGGTGTTTTATATCTAGATTATAAATAAGACATTTAAAAAGCCATCTGTTGGAGGTAGTTACTCTAAAAATAAATCCCGTGTATTTTTTTTAATAAAGAATTTGTATGACAAACGAGCACATAGTCCACCTGATCAACATGCAGATGCATTGTCACCCCTGAGTACTGAGATGGAATGCCTCGTTTATAGTAAAAAGGGTCTTCGTTACCCTACACTCACCACACGAAACACACCTGCAATAAATGCTGGTATTCTGTGAGAGCGCGGTCCTACCCTGGTCGAGGTAATCCAATCGTGATACAATCATAATATAGCTATGGCGTGGCTCTACCACATTAAAAATATTTTAATGGATCCTTTAACCCATGGCAAATAATGTACTCTCTCTTAGTGGTACCCACTTAATATTAATATTATGTTTTTGTTTGCTTCAGAGAAATTTATTATTTTTAAAGACTTTTTACTTTTACGCAATAGCTACTACGCTTATGACATTAATTCTGGAAATTATTACTTTAGCGAGTTCTCGCTACTATGGATTTATGGTTATGGGAGAAATACTAGCTGTGTACATAACTGGGCAATGTAAGTAACGACCTATAGTGATCCTTTCCTAATATAAATAACGTCACTCAAAGAAAATCTAATCAATATCTCTCCAAGGCCATAAGAAATTTTATAAATTTTTCACAATCGTCCTTTTTACGACAACCACTATATTATTGATTATATTATTGATGATTATATTATTTGATTGATGATTATATTATTGACTGTGTGGCTTTCTGTACCACAGGACTGTCAAGTCAATTTTACGGTGATAAAGGCAATTTTATTACGTGGTGGAGCTTCTTATTGTCGCTACGAACCCTCAAAAAGACCATCATCTCACTTATTTTCATTGCAAGGCGACACTGCTCAATAACATTGTGTTGCATATTGAATGAAGGGTAAGAGAGTAAGTCTAATTGTAGTCTACAGCATTGCAGCAGTGTTTGTTTGTTTGAAGTTTTTTTTAAATTCCCACTAAGAAAATTGAGAATTTTCAAAAATAGGGAAGTTATTGGTTTCACCCCGACTTTCAAAAATCGAGTTTTCATCAGATCTCGACGTTTTGAGATCCCAGGAAGGTATTCCGACTAATTTCACGTGGACGTCCGTACGGATGTATGTATGTATATGTGTGTGTAAGTATGTAAACCTTTCATAACTTTTGAACGTCTTAATCAATTGAGATGCGGTTTCTAAAGATCTTAATGTGGAATGGATTTGGTGATAATTTGAACTGATTCGGACGAATAAATTTTGAGAAACCTCAAAAATAAACATTTTGAAAAACTGTTTTTTTGGAATAACTTTTAAATGACTTTACCCATCGATTTCAAAAACTAATCAGCTATTAAAAAAAAATTGATTCATTCGTTCGTGAGATATCGAAGGAGAAAGAATTTGCAAAAACTTTTTTTTTAACATAACTGCTAGATTTCGCAACATAATTTGATGAAATTTGGAGCGCTTTGCATTTGAAATTAGTGGGAAGTTCCAGAAATGACCTGCAGGGTCAACCAATTTTTTTAAAAGTGACAAACGAACATACAGTGCATCTGTATAATGGTTAATGGCTAATGCACCCCATAGACAACTGCAACCGTTTTCAAACAAAAAAGACTACAGATGCGTTGTCACTCATGAGGATTAAGATGGAATGTCTCACAGTCTGTGATTACAATAATCTTCAGATCGAAACACAGCGGTGCATGCGATGCTTCTGGGCGAGGCAAAGTTAGGAAAGTTGATGGTACATATCCAAACGGACTCC
Source organism: Parnassius smintheus behrii (assembly GCA_036936625.1). Classification (NCBI taxonomy): domain Eukaryota; kingdom Metazoa; phylum Arthropoda; class Insecta; order Lepidoptera; family Papilionidae; genus Parnassius; species Parnassius smintheus. The sequence goes on along the minus strand of JAUPFT010000019.1, from coordinate 39,094,809 downwards.
CAGGCAAAAAAACGGTGCTAACAACTGGTAGTGAGATTAGTTACATGTGTCTATCGGCTGCAGAGATAACTAGCCAATCATCATCATCATCTTCACAGTCCATCGAAAGTCCACTGCTGAACATAGGTCTTCTCCAAGGAATGCCATAAAGCACTGTATCCATTAGTTTCCTTCTTTTACTTATTTTATTGAAATAATATAAAAAAGTAAATTAAAACAATTTTATTGTCCCTTTGGCCTAGTGATCGTAGAGGCGTCTACTGATCATGTGGTTCCGGTTTCGATTCCGATCGGGACAAAATCAGTTATTAGTTTTTTCTGTTAAGAAATTTTCAGTAGCAGCACTCGCAAGGCCGTTGGTTCTACGCTTCATCTATCTCCAGTTGAGTCAGATTGCCGTTTCATCGAAATATAAGAGGGATTAGAGAGAAGATCTGTGCTTGCGCACACGCTCTTATACTATAATCTTGTCCTAATAAATTGTAGTAAATTGTAATAACTTGTAATAATCTTGTCCTGCGCATTTGGCTTGTATCCGTTGAGACTGGCCGCCGTGACCGAAATTTGGTCTGAAGGACGTTACTTCTAAAATATTTGATAAAGCTTCAGGTTAGTAATTATAGTTTTTATAATTTTTTTCTAAATTTTATTTACTTTCAACAGGTATACACGTTTACCTGATAATCGTGGTGAGGAGTTTGCTGATTAAGTTGGAAATCTCAGACTCCCATGCATATGAGAATCAGCTTCAACAAATCGTCAGTGGTGAACTGAAGGTTGAAAGTAATGCAGTGTACCCAAGCACAGTGGTGCCTAACAATGATGCGTAGCTTCACGCAAGAAAGTCATTACAACTAAAAAATACTTAATTTTATACCAACCATTTGAATACGTAACTTAAAGGAGCATTTGGAATATCGTTATAAATCGTGAATGGGGTAACTGAATTTCTAGCGTGTTTCGAAAAAAAAACCTTTTACTTCACCAATAGATGTCATATACAAGGTTATTTTGCAATAACCGGCCAAATTTGCAGAAAAGGTGCAAAATAAGTAATAAGAAGAAGAATCATTTATTTAAAAAAAAACATTCCATCCTTTTTATCTTTTAAATTCAGAACACGTGGTAATGCATCATTTTAACTGATTTTACTTCACACGCACATATTCATAAAGGTCGATCTGTACGCAAAAACGTTGTTCACATTCAATTTGGGATAATTTCAAACAAGTCTCAAAAATTGCAATAACGGTATATCACTATTTATATATTTGAACTTAAGTTTGAAATTTGGCTAATCTTTGAAAAATGATCCTGTATAAGTTAATAAAATATTTAGCGCTTTTTTCTATTCATTTTTTACCACTTTTGTTACTCCAAAAACGAAGATATTACATTATTCTGGATATAGACAGACTCTCACTACAATTTCTTTGTGATTTAAGTTTTTGCCAACTAATAGCAATAAACAAAAAGTGTAAATAATTTACGTGGTAGAGCTACGCTGCAGCTATATTATAGCTGTAGCACGAATGGGTCGGCTCAACCGGGGCAGGACCACGCTCTCAGAGAATATCAACACAAGAATACAAACACAGGAGCATTAATTACGAGCAGCGTAATTAATGCTCCTGTGTTTCCTATGGTGATGGCGAGTGTAGAGAACTGGAGATCCTTTTTCCTGGAATAAAGGGATTCCATCTGAGTCCACAAAGGTGATAACATATTTGCATTTTGATTCCTGTGTGATGATTTGATTATTGTGGATAAATGTGGATAACTATGGGTCACAGCATACACTTACCATCAGATCGACTGTATGCTCGTTTGTCACCCAACGCTATAAAAAAATAATGACCTTGAATGTGGGTTATCCAGTGATTAAACTTTTCGAATAAGTATGTATTTTTAATTATAAGTACTAAGTTTTAAACTTAAAAGACATTTCAGACAAGACTTAAATGTATAAAAAATTGTAAGTGTTATTTATTATAAGTAATTATATTAAATTTAATTATAATTAAATTTATTTATAATTTAATTATAAAGAATTATAATAAAAATAATTATTATAAATAATTGTCAGAATAAAAAAAACTGTTTCAAAAAGTGTTTAGTGAATTCACACATGTACTGATGTCATATAATAAATAATAAATACCTAGTGAGAAATAAGATCTGATATTTGAATTTTTTATTTTTTTAAATTATGAATTATAGCTTAAGATCCAGTGGGTGGCCGACTTACGGCATTTCAATAAGCTTCATATTTTTTTTCAGTTAATCTATATTTTATAATCCGTAACTATTATTAATTGGAAACAATACGAAACATTAGTATTTACTTTCAACTAGCTTGTCAGGCAGACGTTGTTCTGCCCTTTTCGATGACCCTTTATCATGTCCTATTATAAATCCTTAAATTAGCAAAAAAATGGTGGATCACTTATAGGTAAAAAAAACCATCCTATCTCTCAAGTTGGACCAACCTACACACGGTGTGCAAATTTGATTAAAATCGGTTAAGTAGTTTAGGAGTCCATCGCGGACAAACAACGTGACGCGTTATTTATATATGTACAACACGTAACATAATTAACGCACTTTGAGAAAGTAGTTTGTTCAGAATCGTTTACTAAATCGATTCCTATAATTTTTAATATAGGTAACTTTTTATCCCAAAAAGAATTAAAACTACGTAAATTACAGTCACACTAAATCTGTACAGTCAAAACAAACTGAAATGGACCGTAACTTAAGGCAATAAGACTTTTAAGAAGGCAGTTTTATTTGTATTATTACTAAATCTGTCATTCAATAAAAAATAAAGAAAAATGAACTTTATTTCAAGCACGTTAAAGTCTTTGCATTCGTGGATTTGTACTGTGACCATAATGTTCTTCCGGAATTAGTATAACTAATTTTATAAATAATCAGTGCATAAAAATGTAACTAAAAATTCAGTGTATGTGTTATGATTATAACTGAAAAGGAACGGTCACGCGGGGTCGCTTGCTACTTGATCCAGCTGCCAAGGAGCAATTGAAAAAGGACAGGAACGAGGAATCGTTCTTGTTACGGCTCGTTCAGCAGCGGATTTCCTAACCTCCTATGACACCTACGTTGGGTTCGGGAACAACGTATGTGAACCCCGCAACAGAGTAACACACAAAGGCGTCAACCTCTTTCTTTTCTTCAAATAGGTTCAGGCGGAGATTGCGAGTCTTCCGAGGTCGTCCCGGTCCCAACGCCTTAATTCTTTAATATGTGCCGCGCTAGCGACACATATTAAAGAATTAAGGCGTTGGGAATGAACAAAATGAACTGTACCTACTTATTTTAAAGGGGATTCCTTGATTGGATGGGATTCCTTGGGAATAAAACAGTAATTATCTTCAAACCGTTCCGTGAGAGAGTAATTACTTCCCCTACCACTTCCCTATACACTTTTCTTTCTTGATTATTATATATGCTGGTAGCTGGTCCCGAACGATTTGTACGTTGATGTCTTCCGCAAGGACTATGGTGTCCTGCAGGTTTCGGGCCTCGGGGTATGCCCCCATTACCCGCGTTGTCCTCGCGGCCCACCTCTATGGACCGGTCCTGGGAGCCTTCTAATGGCATTGTAGAAGTCAAATACGGATTATTCCGTGATCGGTAAATTTTTTCGTAGTCGGTTAAGACTACGAAAAAAGGAGGTTATCCAGTAAAGTCAGAGTTGGCCTATCAGCGGCATTGAGGGTTGTTACTCGACTCTCTAATCAATATAGAGAGGAGTTCTCTTGGATAGGGTCGCCCGTCCGGAGGGCGAGTGTGTAGCGGCGCTAGTTGATTTAGATGTATGTGTGGCCCGTTGTCTGCACAGTCGAACAGTCCGCGCGCCAACCGGGCGACAAACTCCTGGATGGTGTCAATCTTCAGGTTGGACGCTATGACGTCATTCCGGACGTAGTGACCCGCACCGACGATGGTTCTTAACATCAGGTTTTGCTGGGCCTGCAGTCGCCGCCTCAGAGGCTGGCTCAGAAGCGCGTACCAGGCCGGAGCAGCATACGTAATAATGGATCTAACGTACGTTTTATAGACTCGCACTTTGGTTTTAAGTGGTAACTTGGATGCCAGGACCGGACGGCGCATCGCCTGCGCACATCGTGCTCTGCGGACGACGAGGTCGACGTGCGCAGTCATGCGCAGCGCCCGGTCAATCCAGCACCCAAGGTAAGTCACGGCCTTCTCGTACGCGATCTTCTGGCCATTGAGGGTTAGCTGAGGTGGTAGGTTCCTGAGTAGTAGAGTAGAGCGGTCGTCTTACCAACGTTGACGACCATCCTCCACTCATCTAGCCATGGTGGCAGCAGGTCCAGGAGACGTTGCATCCTGGCAGTGGCAATGTGGGCTCTTCTGGACGAGGTGAAATAAGCGCTACCGTCCGCGTATAACGCCAATTCCACGTCATCCTCCCACTCTTGCAGCCTTCCTGCCAGGGTAGGGATATCGATGGTATACGCCGCGTACAGGACTGGAGACAAACAGCTGCCCTGAGGAACGCCGGCTCTGATGGATCTGGTTGCGGACTCGGCACCCTCTACGCAGACGTAGAACTTCCTGTCTGCCAGGAAAGACGCCACTAGCCGCAACATAGCAGGAGGGACACTGGTCTGTTCTTCTAGTTTATAAAGTAGTCCAGAATGCCACACCCTGTCGAACGCCTTCTCGATATCGAGAAAGACGCCCAACGTAGTGCGGCCACGATTGTTTTCGGCCGCAAGCAGGTGTAGCACTCTGGTCAGCTGTGTTGCTGTAGAGTGACCCCTCCTGAATCCGTGCTGCTCCGCCCGAAGTTGGATGCACGGGCGGAGGCGTCTTAGCAACAATCTTTCAAGCAGTTTAGCTATGTGTGGTAGCAGCGTGATCGGCCTGTAACTGGCAGCTCTACGCCTGTCCTTCCCAGGTTTCGGCAAGACGATCACTTTGCCTTTCTTCCAGTCCTCCGGGAAGTGGGATGTCCGCAATATCCCATTGTAGAGTCGACCAAGCTCTACTAGGACTCTATGGGGCAGCTGTCGGAGTGCAGCGTTGGTAATCCCATCGTGCCCCGGCGCAACGATTTGTATGAAAACCAGTTTACTGAGGTATCACAAAGCTATACGCGAAAGAGAGCCGCGCCCTCTGTGCCATTATGCTACTTAATTACATCAATTTGTACTATCACTCTCTCACGGTTTGCCCAATATCTTTATTTGTATAAGACATACATTTATACACTTTATTTATAAAGATAGCACAAAAATATCTATACTATGATATACATTACATTTTTATATCACAAAAAACCTTTTATTTATTCAACAAAATATGCATATTTTACCACATAATATGTACTAAGTTAGAACTCTTAAATATCTAACATATAAGGCTGAAACAATGTTCTTCATTTGAAAATATAAATATCTTAACTAATACAATAGTTTAATTTACATTTTTCCTATACATTTTACTATGTAAACACTTAAATTTCTTACACAAAACTATCAATATTTCACTAATCCAAAGGAATTTTTACGTGAAAATAACACAGAATTCACCTATTTTGCTCATACAGTCAATCTGAAATATTCAATCGTAGTCAATCGTAGTCAATTTTATATAAATTTCTGAAATTTGCAAATATTTAAATTTCTACTTATTTTGACCTCCTAAGTACAAGGTTAACGCGCGGCTATGAACTCACGCCATTTGAACAACTAATTCTAACACGACTCTAATTTGTTGGTAAAAGGTGGCAAATTTAGCACACACTGCCATCAACCAGTACTAGGTGAACAACTGATTCAGAACAAATTGTAGGAAATTATTTCTAACTAGATTTTTATCAGTTATCATGTTCCTTATCAGATAATACAAACAAACATGGTGAAGTAGAAGCCCACGAATCCCCGTGTTCTTCACTTCTCGCCAGCATTTGGTAGTATACCTTTCGGTTGATACTTCCTCGATTTCGTAAAGGAATTAATACCATATATCCTATTAGAGTGAAAAACTAGCGATCGAAATTTTGCCTGCTTTCTCGATAGCTTCACTACGATAGGCATTGGTTAATTTTGAAGGCAAACCAATGACTGGCGCTCCGTTTGCTTGTAAGAATATCGTAAACACGTCAAGACGAGCCTGCTTCATAATCATCACATAATACAGATTTCAAATTAGCTACAAAAATTATCATTATTATTAAGCTTGTAAAAAATGTAGAGGGAAATATGAAACAGGAAAGTTAATTTTTTTTCTACTGCTAAATAATCTTAAGAAATCATAACTGACCAGTGTAAGTGAAACTTTGTTTCTGAGTGCATGCATCCCCTCTTATTAAAAATATTATTTTGGGGCAATGAGCACATGCTACGAAATGAACATACATTTCTGACGGTTTTCTCCACGATATTTTCCTTCACCGCGGAACACGTGGTCAATCAGTACTAAAAATTACAATTAAAATATTCGTTGGCGCCGGTGGGAATCCAATTCAGATTTCAAAAAGTAACTTAGGGGATATGCCTTAAAAATTTAAGGCATATCCCCTAAGTTACTTTGGCTCTACCTTGAAATAACTATATATATATATATATATATATATGTGTGTGTGTATATGTATATTTCAATAGAGTTAAAAGTTCATAACTCATTAATCTGTTAAGTATGATAGCTATAAGTAAATGACCTTCAAATGCACTTGAAAACAACCGACTTACGGACACATAACTACCCAGATGACTGAATTCGGGCACTTTGTGCCATAATGTCGCATTTCCTGATACGCGGCCGGCAAATAAGATAATTGTAACAACTCAGATGACTGTAGGACGATTCTTAGTATTGTATGTTTCAATCAGTGAGTTCAAGTCTGCAAACATATCTCGTTGTGGATATTACGATGTGAATGTTTTAGTTTATACACTCGTAAATTAAAGATTAAACCTGTGTCGTGGTTACATAGGTGGGACTAAGTCATGCAGCTGGAAATTCCAGAATGCAGACGATGTTGCTGCTTTATTCCGCTTCGGTACGGAATCATCGTTTTTGGATACCTAAATTTAGTGAGTGTTGAACAAATTAATTTATTTTAAATTCATTATTTATTGAGGAAACACTGCCAGCTATTTTAACACACCGCGTGGACTAGGGTTTAAGGTTTACTTTCCTACAAAACATGAACTTTAATTTTATTCACTTTAAACGTAGAATATTTAATGTATTGAACAAAATATTTATTCATAAAAAGTTAGGTTTATTTGAAGCTACTAAAATACATGAATATTTGCTGTACGACTATATTTCGTAACACAATAAATATAATATGAAAAAGTAAACATAACAATGTCATATACAAAATACATTGAATTATTTATCATAAGCTATTTTAACTCTTACTTGTTTACTCAATTCAAATAAAGGCTAAATGTAGTCAATGAAGGAATCATTGAATTTATTTTATAATTTTTGAGGATTTTGTATAATTTACTCACCAATACTTTTTGAAGATATTTTAATTGTTGGTAAAATTGTTTTGTGATATTTTGATGCGTTTGTTGCTACCTTATTTTGTCGCTTTTTATCGGTTTTTTACTTACCAAAATGAATACAATTTTGGGCACGCTATATAAGCTTTACATTATTTTTTTTTTAAATTTGTAATATTTTTCGAAATCCAATTTGGTTAAAGGATTTGTATTAATTTTATAGCATCATAGTAATTTTCTTTTCTTCTTGATACTAATTTACCACCTGCTTGGCTTTACGTCGGTTTTATGGTAATAAGTCAATGTGGAAACCATTATTTCTATAAAAATACTAATGGCTTCATTTGAATTTGTGTATCATAAGAAAAAGACAAATGTTTAATACAAATGTCAAGTTTTTTGTGTTTTATTTGTTGCAGTCAAGTCGTATAATTTATCAATAGCAAAATGTGCTGTATAGAGCATTTAATTTAATATCTAATGATGATGTTTTTGAAAATTATGTGCAGATAATATAGTTATCGATACACTTTAGTGAATTTCTTAATTTCAAATTAGTTCAGATTTCAAATTCCTGGACAGCAATGTGATTACAAATATATTACGCCCTAACATGGCTTATCACCAATCATTATAAAAATTAGGTATTGTATTAATTCTCGGAAGTATATCGTTATTTATTGTTTAAAAAACTCCACGAACAATAACATATTAATGTTTATTATTTTAACTTTATCAATGTAATGAGAATTATAATAATTTATTTATCTACCATGTGCTATTTGCCAGATGCCTTTTAAAAACAAAACCCCGGAATGTTATTGATAATGCGTAATAATTGGTTTTTACTAAGAGATAAAACAGTTGGATGTAATGTTACGATTTCTTTTGTTTACAAGCCCAGTTATATTTCAAAATATTATACCAAAGTAGCACTTGTCAGCTCCAAGCTTTCGTGATATGAATATGCTCGCTGTAGATGAAGACCTATCACATTGCTCGCTTTCACTACTTTTATAGTAGCTTATGTTGTTATGGTATTCCCCGGTCGAATCGACTCATTGATGTTGCATAATACAGCCACAATGTAAGTTTTTGTCATAAAAATTTCATAAACTAAATAAATCTAAACGGAATAAGCTACAATGATTGCAATGGAAATATTTTCTCTTTCTTTTCTTATGTTTATTACTGATACAACGTAAGTGTCATAACGGAAGCAAAAGAGAAGTCAATAGTAAATTTTAGCAGAAACAGAAACAGAAACGGATGCAGAAGTGTAAATACTGTATAAAGGTATAATTTATGACAAATATAATTTTAGTAGCGGTAAGTTATATTTTATGAAAAGTAATTTGGCGGCTTTTACACCTAGAAATCTGTTTCGGTGATTTTCATGTATAAGAATAGCTTCGCTAAATAATTGCTCACTGGTGACGCTGCTTGGAGGAATTGATAAATATTGGCGAACTAATGGCAAAAGATTACAATTTGTGTGTGCATTGCATTTCCACACACACTAATACATACATCATACAATATGAGGATTACGTCTAAAAAAGAGATTGTCACTCTTGTTACTGGTGCAACATGGTTTCTAGCATTTGTAATGATGAATTTGAGGTCGGCACCTTTGGAGAAATTTGCCATCAAAAGTTGCGGAAACCGAAACAGTAACGGATGTAATCAAGCGTTCAGAACTTCCGCAGTTGCGGATTCAGAAGCAGAGGTCTGTTGCATCACTAATATTTATGAGACTCCCAAAATTTGACGAAAACACAATAAAATTTGAAAAAAAAAATTAATTTACATTTTTTACTATTTTTTTACTACCGTGCCTTTATTTTGATTCATAATGTTACTACTTACTTATTAAATAAAATTTGTAAACTCTACATTATTGGCTTAAGATATTAATCTATTTTAGTCTTAGGCATTGATATTTTTAATCCCTTATAAGGTTAAAAACGGTATCGATCAATAAGACTAGTTTTAACCGCGACTTCGACCGCGTAGAACTTAAACGAAAAGTCTGCGGATCTATAATATTAGTCTTTGGGCAATTACTTTGCCGTGTAGTGGCGGTATAAGAATATCCACCATCCCATATCATCCCGTGGGTGCCGTAAGTGACGAGAGAGGGAAACATATTAGGATATGGGCAGCAGCGACTTCTTTATAAAGACTAAAAATAAAAAGCTGTGGTTGCAAACGCCCTTGCCAAGCGTGGCAAATATGGTGACTTCTGCGCCTGATCTCTCACCGGTCTTGTTGGATTACTGTCTCATCGGACATCGGATCCTGCGTAAATATCTAGTCTCCTACGATGAAACTAGCAGCCGTGACCGAAATTCTGTCCAGAGGACATTAAAAGAGCTGAAGTATATTTTTTTAAATTCAAGTGGTCTTTAGTACATTTTATGTTATACGTAGTAAAGCCACGCTGAAAATTTTGAGCTTCAGTGTGGCGTTGGTCGGTTGGCCCCGGGAAGAGCAACGCTCTCGCAAAATCTAAATTTAATATTTCACTATAATACTGCCGTGCTGACTATGGTGAGTGAACCTTTTCAATCGTCCTCATGGGTTACAACGTATCTGCATTTTTATTATTTGTCGAGAATAGACGTTGGTGTCTCTATGTGCCACAAGAATTTCTTACCATCAGGTGGTCTGTGTGGTCGTTTGTGACTTTTATTTCTATAAATAAAAATGTGCAGTAAGATTGAATTTATAACTTTATCTCGTCCTGTTTTCATCAACACTGACTGAGGAATATAGAAGAACCAGAAATTATTTGATAGTAGCGACCTGTCTACCAACTGACGACGGTTTCTTTTTGTTCAGATATCTTCACTCCTGATCCTGGGATTGGAGATATGGCTCACAACTATCGATAGGAAAATGGAGCACACGATGGCGCTGTATAGAGGCACGTCGTTCATCACACAAGCGTGGCTTACTATAACGCTGTATTTGCTGGAAGTAATCTTTGACGTTGTACTTCTTGTCGGTGCTCATTTGGTACGTTTTCAGTGTTTTTTTACTTTCTAGTGTAGCGGTAAGGTAACTAGATTGCATGCGTTCTACTGCTGGGCCTCCTCTGTGATTGAGATGTAGTGATATAAGGTGATAGTATAGTAAGTTGATGGACTTTACATCATGTCGAATCATATTTTATAGTATTTATATAGAGCTTTTCGTGGGCACATATTATGTTATTATATTTATATAAAGGTTCCATACAATAAATTATACGGTATACGTCTTTTATTAAACACAAAAAACTTATAAATATGTAGACATTTAATAGTTCAGCCGTTGGAATGTTATTAGTTTGTATAAAACAAAATAAAGTAAAATAAATAAATAATATCTTTTCACTAAGTGCAAAGATATCGAAGTGTCGGAATTTGTATATTGAAATCGCTTGTACAAATTTTTTAACTTTACAACTTGTTTATAGACAATCAGTGGCTTTTTTCTGCATGAAAAGAGATGGCAACCCGTGTGTTTCAGTTTTGATGTATCGTTATATTTCCTAGTTTTATTTGTCCCATTTTATTACATATTTATCTTTATGTAGTTCGCGGAACTGTCGTTACACTATGTAATGAAGTAAAACGCTTGGCTTTTTGAATTTTTATAGTACACAAACTGACTGTGCAAACCGAATTATAAGCTTGTGGCCGGTAGTGGGAAGTACATACGTTGCTATTTTAGTTATAATTATCTTTTATGTATTGTACTTGGGTCGTTCAATAAAAATATAATGAGTAACATGTTATCACTAACCTTTATCAAATAATTTTTTTTTCAATATTGTCATAACCTTTTAGTGAAATACCTTTTTTCTGAACACCAAAATGTACTCTACTGCAGCGAATATTGCTTAATCATCTTCAAATCTCTTTCCTTTTAGATATTTCCATAATCTCGGAAATAGATATCAATCATTAGGTGCTAGGTTTTATGAATGTGTAATATACGAGGTGTGTTCAAAAAGTAAGGTGACTTTTTGAATTTCGCGAGAAGCAATACGTAAGAAACGTCCCGAATTGTGGGTAAACAATTCATGGTTTTTGCATCACGATAATGCACCTGCTCACTCATCGTTGCTTGTGAGAGGTTTTTTGGCCAAAAACAACACTACAATCATGCCTCAGCCACCATATTCACCGGATTTGGCCCCATGTGACTTTTTCCTGTTCCCAAAACTGAAGAAACCTATGAAAGGACGAAGATTTGCAACGATTGAAGAGCTCAGCTCTTTCAGCGATAAAAACTGCATCGCTGAAAGAGCTGAAGGCTATACCAGAAAGTGATTATCAGAAATGCTTTGACGATTGGAAAAAGCGTTGGCACAAGTGTGTCATATCTGAGGGGGATTACTTTGAAGGGGACAACATAAATATTGATGAATAAATAAATAGTTTTTCATAAAAATATAAAGTCACCTTACTTTTTGAACACACCTCGTATGTATGTAACGAAACAAAACACAAATTAGTTTTATTTACCAACGATGGAACGGTTATTAAAACTTTTATTTACAAACGCATGCTACGAGTACCAAAATTTTCTACAATTTGGTATTGACTCCACTTAATTGGCTAAAAGAAAATTACTTCCAAACTAACATAGCAACAAAACTTAATGTTACTATTTTTATAAATTATACTAACGCTAAAAATTTTAATTTAAATTTGAAAATAAAGTATACGAGATAAAATTTCTAGGAATTATACTGAGCTTACACTGCGTTTAGAAGTTTCACATAGTTTTTTCTTTTTTGTAAGAAGCTGACCCTATTAGTATTTGCCGTAAAACTCTTTAGAAGAATAACTAACGAAACTATTGCTTTTACTGTATATTTTTGTTAAAATTAATTACATTAACATTTTTACAAATTTTTCAAATGAGATTTTTTTCTTTAAGAAAATTTATTAAATGTATATAATTAAAAAAATATAAAAACTAAACTAGTAAAAAGCAAATTACTTTAAAATATCAATAAAAACTAATTTAAATGTTTAGAGCAATGTGCACATTATTTTACACCTGCCGTCAAAAAAATTTTTAGAGAATCTTCAATAAAACCTACCGCGATGATCTACTTGACATATTTTTTTTATTTTTTAACCATATTATCACTGCTATCGTACCCGAGCCAGGGTCAACTTTAGTAGATCTTCTTGTCTTCTTCCACGTTTAGCTTCGATGTACAACTGTAGAATATGGCAGAAACTTTACTCTAAAAGATTCCCCTAAATTGACATGTTCCGTAGCGAATTCGAGTTTTTTAACTTTGAAATAGTATTGACAATTGAGCATCCCTTATATTCATCAGACCTCGCACTTGACCTAGTGATTTTCTCTTTCTAGCATTCAAAGAGCTTCTAAAAAAAACCGAGAATTTTTAGGTGTTCAGGACGAAGAGTTCATTGCAAAGGAATTATAAAGCTTAAAAAACGCACTCCTAGTGAGTTATACTAAAAGGTGACTATCAATTTTTGTTGAATGACCCCAGAATATACACATTGGGTTGTATGTATCATTAAACATTTTTTACTTTTAGTTTTTATAAACCGCGTCTTATATGTTTTTCTTTCTTAGTCTGATCATGTCTAAAAAAGGTTAAGCAAAAATAAAATAAAATGCTTTGATGTCTTTCTAACTTAGGATCATTTATAACTTTCTAAATTCCCGATATATAAATTTATACCCTAGAAAAATCCAAGTCTACTTCGAGTATATTATTACTACGGAATAACAACCACTTCAGCTATAGCTTCATTGGTAATATTCCTGACGGTGAAACATTATGAAGCACTCTATGACTGGAATACTGCCTTGTTTGAAGGATGTTTTATATTCTCTGGATTTGGTAAGCAATTGGTTGATTATTAAAACCCCTTTTTTAATAACATACTGCAATACATCATATACGTGGTCTCCTCTGAGGGCTAAGATCGAATGTCTCACTTGGCCTTTTTCCTTAAGTTTCCAATATGATTGCTTTTAAAACATTAGTCTAGGAATTGGGAACATTTTTCGAAAACATCAAAACCGACTTCAAACTGATATAAACGGAAATATTATATTATGTTCAAATAAGTAAAGATAAATATAAACACATACATTTTACAACAAACTAGGTTGACTGTCAGATAATGTCAACTGGCATTCATTTCAACTTTTATTAAATTATATTGTCTATAAGGTGAACATAATAAAGATCCAATTAATAGTTAAGGACGTAGGATTCTGGGAGTTGGTACGGGTTTATCCCATTCTCTGATCCATAGAAACCTGTTCAGCCTGTTACATGGCAGTATTTGAAAGTGTTTTGAAATTTTTTTTTATGTAAATATGGTTGTTGGTTCGAACCTTTTATTCAGTTAACAGAGGAGCATAACAGATTTAATCTTGTATTTGTTAACAAATGACAATCTCTATGCGAGTTATTAGCCCATTTATTAATTAAAGTTACCGTTGTTGTAAATTGCTTTTATGGTTTGTATATTTTAGTCTTAATTTTTATGCCAATGTTTTAAATTGACGTCATGTTGTATAATTTTTTTACAAATATATGCTCGTGAAATGTCTGTTACTGGACATATTCTTCTGCTGAACTGCAAGTGCACTGCTGTTTTTTTTTATAGAATATGAGTGACAAACGAGCACACAGTCCACCTGATGGTAAGTGGATGCTGTGGTCCATAAACATCTACCATATCTTTAAGCATTTATCGTTTAAGTATAAATTTAATAAAGTAATAATATTTTAGTATTATCAATTAAGAATAAAAATGCTGATGTGTTATCATCCCTGAGGACTAAGATGGAATACTTCGTTTCCCGTAAAAAGGGTCTCCGGTTCTTTACACTCACCATACGAAATACAGCAGCATTTAAGCGCGTGGTCCCTCCCCGGTCGAGCCAATCCATTTGTGCTACAACCGTACAAATATAGCTGGCTATATAGGCTCTAACACATATAAAAATGCTGTTGTCCGGTTTGAAGGTTATAAAGAGCCTGTTTAATGAAAGGCTGTACGGCATTCCTTCTTAGTCCTTAGAGCTGACAGTGCATCTGCAGCCGTCTCCGTTTGAAGTTCATCAGAATTTTCTTACATTCAAGTTCGTTCGTAACTTCAGTTTAAAAAAAATATTGTGTGAATGAGGTGTACGCAGAAACTTATAAAATTTTTCTTCTAATGTCTACCGTACCAGCAACAGCTGCACTCTGTGCTATGCTAGACGAGACCGAGCCATTTGAGTGACTTTTGGGCTCATGATAGCATTATTACTTGATCGAGGGTACCTCTCTGTACTTACCACTGGTATATCTTTTCAGAACAGCATAACTAGGATTAGTTTCTGAAAGACCTAAGATCAGCTTGCATTAAAAAATTTGACAAAAATACGTTTCGAGTGCATGCAAACTAACGCATTTTTAGAATAATAACTTTTAAAAAGTTATTGATTTGTATATTACGTAGAGTATATATGAATTTAAAGTAATTCCTCTTTCAGCGCTGCAGATTTATCTTCTGCTGTTAATACGAACGGAGTTGAAAAAGTTAAAACAGAACAGTCAGTTGAGCTTCATCAACCATGCTGCAGAAGTTGTTGTGGTCGCTCCTCAAGGAGGGGAAGGGAGGAATCCTTTTTAAGATTTTTACTTAAGTTTTTCAATAAAATTTAAAAACCTAGAGTTTTGTGTTAATTTAGCTATTCCCATTTCTATGTAGATTTTGACGTTTCGTTTTACGGATCAGAAAATATGCCGAGACTGTCCTCCGAGGCTCTAAGGCTGAGATCTATAGAGCGTTCTTTGAGTTTGCTCAGACTACTTAAGAAAAACTTAGCATAATCTTTGATTCTGAATTTTTAATTTTGTATCGGGCCAAGTTCAAACAAAGCTTATAAAATTCGAACAAATTAATATTTGAAATAGAAAATAATCCAAGTTGTATATCATAAATAAGTTATTTTTGAATTTAAATAATTTTAGTCTTTAAGAATGTTAGAAAAAGGTACGTATGGCAATTCACAATGCTATGTTGGTCCCTACTTTAACGTATGGTAGTGAAAGTTGGGTGTGACAGAAGAAGCACGAGAGTAGAATAAAGGCAGTAAAAATGCGTTCGTTAAAAAGTAAAGGCTGAATCTGAATGACAGGGTGAGAAATTGTGCGATAAGAGAAGAGTGTGGTATGCAAGGTGATGTTGTGACCAGGATTAGGAAAGGAAATCTTCGGTGGTTTGGTCATGTGGAAAGAATGAATGAGGAAATAGTGACAAAGAAAATTTATGTTGCAGAAGTGAATGGCAGAATCGGAAAGGGACCAAATTAACGATTTATTGAAAACGGGCCAAATTAGGAGTACCCTTAACTGACGAGCATGTATCCGTAGGTATATGGACGTGAAGGAGGCGAGAGAGGTATGTAAGGATCGTGCCAAATGGAAGTCTGTAGTCTCTGCCTACCCCTCTGGGTGACAGACGTGAGTGTTTATGTATGAATATGAGAAAGAAATCGAACAGCCGGCCAGTCAAGCGCTGTCTAATCACGGTTTTAAACTTGCGAACTATTGGTTTATTCATGTTTTGTGCATTTTAGTTCTTTTTTATATTTAAATGCCTGATCTTTTTATTACGCCTGGCTTTGGAACTTGGACACCTTATCCCAACTATATACCTACCAGCTACCTATTCTACCTACGCTTCCGCAATTTGGACCCGACACATTTGGGCTTTTCTGTAACCTAAATTTGTTTAAGGTCATTGTGATATAATGGAGAATGTAAACAGCGACCTATCTATTTTAGAAATTGGATAATAATATAAAAAGGACCAAAACTGCTCGATTTTTCTGCTGATTTGATGATTGTGAAAGGGAATGGATGAGAAGAATGGAAAAATTACAAAGAAATATGAATATTTTAATAAATTCCAAATAAATTTGAGTTTACGTAAAGGGAAAACTTATAAATGCTATTTAAAACTACATATTTATAGTAATCAATACTTATAATGTCATAAAAACAACAATTTAAAATCAATACGACGGTTTTTGTTATTAATAGCTTTTTCCGTAAGTCGTCGATTTCGTTGACTTAGGCACACTATATTATAACGCTATTTCTAGAGCCATGCATTCCTCCAAAACCTACTATACGGTGTTGATGGGAGACTTTAACGCATAACTAGGCACAAGAGAAAGCGGTGAGCTGAAGTTAGGAAAATTTGGATTTGGAAATTAGGGCAACGGAACCGTAGGGGCTAGAAGCTGGCCGACTATATGGAGAAAGAGGGACTCTTTATGATGAAATCTTTCTTCCAGAAGCAGCCCCACAGGAAGGGGACCTGGTCGAGCCCCGACGGTTCGACAAAAAATGAGATTGACTTCATTATGACGACCAGACGCCAACTGTTCAGTGATGTCTCAGTGATCGCAAGGGTGAAAACTGGCAGCGATCACCGAATGGTTAGAGGCACACTGAACCTAAACGTTAAGTTGGAGAGACTCGTCTAATGAAGTCAACGCTCCGTCCCCTCGTGCTCTGATCCAGAACCCCGCAATATGTCAGCTCGAGTTACGTAACTGCTTTCAGTGCCTAGAAGATTGCAATGCAGTGGAAGATATGAATGACAAGCTCGTGGAAACTATCCATGCGGTTGGAGCTAAGTTCTGCAATACCCGCCGCAGAAGAACACAAAAACTCTCCGATCACACTCTTAATCTCATGGCTGTTAGACGGGAGATGAGGCTGCAATCGTCAACAATTTTGACAGCATACAGGTAACTGAAAAGACAGATCTCCAAATGCATGCGGCGAGACTTACGCAACTTTAATACTACTCGTATTGAAGAAGCGATCGAGCGAAACCAGGGCTCCAAAGTCTTTGCCAGAGATATGGCTGCCAGTAAGAGCCAACTGTCAAAGCTGAAGACTGAGTGTGGCAGCATTGTTTCCGGGACACCTGAGATTCTGAGTGAGATTGAGAGGTTCCATGGGCAGCTGTACACATCATCGTTAGAGCCACACGCAAGTGTGAGTAACGATCCAAGAGCAAGTCTTATCCGACACTATTCCGATGATATCCCGGACGTCAGTCTGAGTGAGATTAGAATGGCTCTCCAGCACCTTAAAAACGGCAAGTCCCCGGGCGAGGATGGAATTACAGCGGAGTTTCTGAAAACGGGTTGAAAACCGGTACTTGAAGTCCTTCAGAGGCTCTTTAATTCTGTCCTTCATGGTGGCACTACTCCGGAGCCGTGGAGCAGAAGTGCGGTGGTTTTGTTCTTCAAGAAAAGTGACAACGCCCTTGATGAACTACAGACCGATATCCCTTCTGAGCTGCGTCTACGTGCTGTTTTCGTGAGTCATTACGAATCGTCTCGCACGCAGACTCGACGACTTCCAGCCTCCCGAAAAAACCGGTTTCCGAAAAGGCTTTAGTACCACAGAAGAGTACAATCTGCCACTTTGAATGAATGAATGAATGAATATACTTTATTGCACACCACAAAAAAATTTACAGAGAACATAACAGAGAGCAGATTACATGTACAATTTGGCGGCCTTATCGCTACATAGCGATCTCTTCCAGGCAACCAAAGGTGTAAAGGAATAAAACAGTGAGTACTAGGTAGGTGGTGCAATATAAATATACCTAATATAATATCGATACATGCAATAAAATGACATATAAATAACTAATACATTAAAAAAAATATGATACACATATACATACGTATATACATAAACATACATACATATACACACATACATATATATATACACATATATACATACATATACATATACATACATATATCCTCAAATATATGCCACTAACAACAACATAAACAAATAAATACAAAACTACATAATCACATAATTTATCCTAATGATTTTCGAACGATTGAGACAAGTAATGCTCTTTAAGAAGACGCTTAAAGACTACAATACTCTGAGCTTCGCGTATATACAAAGGTAGGGCATTCCAGAGCTTAATAGACTGTACAGTAAAAGATTTATTAAAGGAAGATGTATAGTAAGTTGGTACCCTTAAAATGAGTTTTCTTGAAGAGCGTAAAGGTTCCCCTGGAAGCCCAACAAAACTAAATTTCTCCTTAAGATAAGGAGGAGTAGAAGGGTGAAATAAGACACAGTACAGAATAGAAAGAATATGCATGTTTTGGCGAAATTGGATAGGTAACCACTTGAGACGTGAGCGAAATTGGGAAATGTGGTCAAATTTGCGCAATACAAATATGAACCGAATACCAGTATTTTGAAGTCTCTCAAGCTTAGTTAGCTGGTCTTTAGTTATGTCTACATAGCTTGCGTCAGCATAGTCGAGAATCGGAAGGAGAAGAGACTGTGCGAGCATAATTTTTGTAGGAATGGGAAGAAATGATCGAAGGCGACGCAGTGAACTAAGAGCGACAAAGGTTTTCTTACTTACCTCATTCAGTTGGCGTTTCCAATTTAAGGAACTATCAAGGTAAACACCAAGATTTTTGACATTGTCAAAGTAAGGGATCACAACCCCATCGAATGCAACAGGTGAGAACCAGTCAATTCTTGAGATAAAGCTCTGACTACCAAAAATGATAGCCTGTGACTTTTTAGGATTGACATTTAGGCCATATGATTGACTCCACTCATGAATCATATTTAAGTCGTTGTTTAATGTAGCGATTGCATTCGGCAAATTCTCAAGAGTTGACTGGGTGTAAATCTGGACATCATCCGCATACATGTGGTAGAGAGAAGAAATTTTATGAGTAATTGAATTAATGAAAATGGAAAAGAGTAAAGGTGACAACACGCCACCCTGTGGCACGCCTGCAGTAATATCACACCAAGATGAGTGAGTTTCATCAACATTAATACACTGCCGACGGCCACAGAGATAACTTTGAAACCAGTCAATTACTGATGGAGATATGTTAAGGGAATACAACTGACTCAACAGTATATCGAAATCAACAGTATTGAACGCATTACTGAAATCTAGCAAGGTCATGACTGTGAATTGTTTATTATCCATACCCCACCGTATGTCATCAGTAACTTTAATTACTACTTTGCCTGGCGTATGTGGACTATGAGAAAGCCTTTGAATCCGTCGAAATTTGGACGGTGCTACAGTCTCTTAAGCGGTGCCAAGTTGACTGTCGGTATATCAAGTGCTGAAGTGTTTGTACAGTAGGGCTACGATGGCTATCCGAGTACAGAACCAGAGTACGAAACCTATCCAACTGCAGAGAGGTGTAAGACAGGGTGACGTTATTTCCCCGAAACTCTTCACCGCAAGGATACGGTATTAACATCAATGGCGAGTACATCACTCACCTTCGATTTGCCGACGACAAAGTCCTTATGGCAGAATCGCTGGAAGACTTAAGCACTATGCTCATTGACCTCAATAGTGCCTCCCAACGGATAGGCTTGCACAAAACAAAGATCATGTTTAATGTCCATGTCACACCCATGCCGGTCGTTGTTGCGAGCACTAAGCTCGAAGTTGTTGACGAGTACGTTTGTACGTACGTAAGTCCAACTTCGACCGAAAGGTCAATCGACGGATTCAACTCGGCTGGGCAGCGTTCGGGAAATTACGATACATCTTCTCGTCAGGTATACCTCAAAACCTGAAAACTAAGCTGTACAACCAGTGCGTGTTGCCAGTGATGACCTATGAAACCGAGACGTGGTCCTTCACTGTTGGCCGTATGAGGACGCTCAAAGTCGCTCAGCGAGCTATGGAGAGGGCTATGCTCTGAGTTGTGAAATGAGGATATCTGCAGTAGAACCAGAGTGACCGACATAGCCCAACGGATTAGTAAGCTGAAGTGGCAATGGGCCGGCCATATAGTTCGAAGAACCGACAACTGTTGGGGAAAAAAAGGTTCTCGAGTGGCAGCCTCGTACCGGTAGGCGAAGTGTAGGGCGACCCCCCACTAGATGGAGTGACGACCCGGTAAGACATGCAGGAAGTCTGAGTCAGGATGGATGCAGGTGGCTTAGGACCGTGCTTTGTGGCATACCTTGGGGGAAGCCTATGTTCAGCAGTGGACTTGTGAAGGGCTGTAGTGGTGATGATGATGAAGTTCTCATAAACCACTTTTTTAATCCATTTAGTAATTTTTTAATCCATTGGCGCTTACTTAGTTTTTTTTCGAGCGTGTGCTCGGTATAGCTATCTCGTAATTTGCGTATTATGAAGTCATTGCATCACTTTCATTTTGACACTACCTCAGCCGTTCGTGAGCTTCACTGACAAAGGAATAAGCCACGCCCCAAAAACTACGATTCATTTTCAAGGTATCCCATTGAGTTATACAACACTAGAGGAGCAAACCACATTACCGCGCGTCGAAAAAAGTGTAACCACTATCCAAACGCGACGACGTAGCTTTGAAACTAATAACAATTTTAAATAAACATATATCTATCTCACTTACACAAGTTGCGAAAACAATATCGTCGCTAAGATTAGATAAAGATAGACACACAAACACGCAATGCTGGGTTGGTGGGGCTTACTATATGAAATTTTACCTAAAATATTTTATTTTATTTATAATCTTTATTACGTCCCTTAGAAAAAAAGGATACAAAGCTTATCAGATCAATAGAAGTAAACATAATGATGAAATAAAACGTATTTTATGGTACTTATAAATCAAACGATATAAAATAGGTAATAAAATATAATTAATATAAAATTTATATGAAATTATAAATAATATAAAATTATTAATATAAAATAGGTAATAAAATATATTTAATAGATAATTCATGAATAAACTAAAATAAGAATAATTAATTATTTTGTATGAAAGTAAAACGTAGTTTTTATTATAATTTCCAAAATATTTAAAATCGGAGGTAACAAATTAGCTTACTCCGTTAATTAATATAGTCTCCCATTAATGTAGGATAATCACAAAAGCGAAAAAGTGGCAACATTGAACCTAAATGGCAATATTCGATAATTTTATTTAATTATTTGAGGTATTTTACGTTTATATGAAAACAAGAACTAAAAATTACGTGTTGAAAGTGATTCCGCTTGATTTATTACGTTTTTGTGAACTTGAATAGCATTCTTTCACTACGCATTTACCTATTTTTGTCGCGGCTCAACTCTGTCAGCGTCACATTGAACAATGAACTCACGTTAGCTAGGCATATGGCTGTGGCCATATGTGCAGTGGCAACGCTTTGGTGCGGTTATTACTGATCTAGTGTTATATAAATCAATGAGGTATCCTCTTAAAGTGCTATTGTAAAATAGCTAGCTTGTATTCTTTGAGAACGTGGTCTTTCCCCGGTTAAGCCGACCCAGGCTTTATACAACCATAGCTCTAATATGGATCTACCTAGTCGAAAGTTAATATTAATTCAAAGAAATATCACAAGCCCAAATGCATTTTGATTCTAAATAGATTCAAATATGTAGATGTGTCTGGGTCACCCGTAGACATCTACAGCATCCACTTACCATCGGGAGGACCGTTTACATTTTTTTAAATTTATTTTATGCTCTATTTGCACACAAAGTACAAATAAACTAAAAAAAGGAAGAAAATAAACTTTGATTAAATCGAACCCATCAATTTATTACATTTCACAATATTAAATCGAACCCATCAATTTATTACATTTCACAATTTATATACGATATAAAAGCTTGTTGCGAGATTTACCTATGTACATAAACAAAAATACAATATGTAACTTGATATTGACATACTAGTAAGCAGCTAATTCTACGAAAAATAGGTTTTTTTTATAAAATAGGCAAGTTTCGCGAAAAACAATTGTGTAAAAATGTGTTAGACTTCACGGGCGACAACGCATTTGCATTTTGGGTCACAGCAATCAATTACCATCAGGTGGACTGTGCTCGTGTGTCACCATTCTCCTATAAAAAAATAAAGTTTATTTTCTTCTTTTTAGAGCATTTAACTAAAAGTTTTTTACTTTTAATTTATTTTAATTTTCATTGTTGTAAGTTCAATGCTAGACAATGGGCTTTTCCAAGAATATGCTTATTGGCATGTTATCATAACCACACGGCATATTACAAATCCACTGCTAATCGTAGAGCTTCCCCCAAGGAACGCCACAAAATATAATCCTGATGCCACGGCTGCCACGGTATTTCATCTTACCAATAAGATGGACTATGTTAGTTACTTTTGTTCTATTGCGGATACAGAAGACAAAAAAGGGTCTCCGATTTTCTACACTCATTGTCCTTCTCCGCTCGAGCCGAACCATTCGTGCTACAACCACAATACGTCTGCTGCATGCTTATATGCTTTTTCATACATTTATAATGTTAGATTTATGTGATATATTTCCTCCTCCCTATTAAATTAAATGGTACACCATTAACTAGAGCAAACTCTTTTAAATATTTGAGTCATATGATTACGTCCGACCTCAGGGATAGTACTGACATGGGAAGGAAACTTAGGGCTTAGTCGGTTTGAGCAAATATGATTGCTCGCAGGTTGGAGCGATGTTGGAAGGAAGTTAAACTAAATCTACTTATATTTAGAGCGTTTTACACATCTCTTTCCACGTGCAGCGTATGGCGGTACTACACTCAACGGGGCCTAGGGGCCCTTCAATCCGTTATAACAACGCGTTCCGGGTGCTGATGGGACTGTCCTGAAGTTGCAACGCATCAGCCATGTTTGCTCAAGCCACAATCAGCATCATTAAAATTAAAATTTAAATGATAGGTGACAGAGTGTTCTGTCCTAATCTGCAACATTGTTGTAGAATGCATGTGTCCAGCAGCTAATTAATTGCTGAGCACATTCATTATACAGCATTAAGTAAAAATTAATAACTTTTATGCACGTATCCGTTTGTTTGCGTCGTTATTCATGGGGGGATATTTGCCATAGTTGCCACGCTTGGCGAGCGGGTTGACAACCGCAGTTTTTTATTATATTATTATTAAGATTAGGATTAGTAAGCTGAAGTGGCAATGGGCCGGCCATATAGCTCGAAGAACTGACAACCGTTGGGGAAAAAAGGTTCTCGAGTGGCAGCTCGTACCGGTAGGCGAAGTGTAGGGCGACCCCCCACTAGATGAAGTGACTTCTTAGTAAGACATGCAGGAAGTCGATGGATGCAGGTGGCTCAGGACCATGCTTTGTGGCATACCTTGGGGGAGGCCTAATTTCAGTAGTGGACTTGTGAAGGGCTGTAATGATGATGATGATGATGCATGTATCCAATGTTATGTTAATAATAGATAATAATGTTTTTTTAAATATAATGTAATAATGAGTCCTAGATACTCGAAATTAAATAAATAAATAATAATAATATGCATTAGATATTTATATTATTCAATAACTTAATATAATTTTTTAATAGGTAAATTCTAAAATATTAAATTAAGATAAGTATAATTTTGTAATCTGATAATAACTTAAGGATTAACAAAAACTACATGTTTAAATAAATAGATTTTTAATATTATTAAATAAATTAATAAATTAAACCGAGATACTTATGTGTGTTTTAGTAGTGCTTCGTCTATGTCTTTATTTTCTGTTACGTCATTTGAGTCTTGCATTACGCACGTGGGATCGGCGGCTTGGTTTGAAAACTTGAACTGAGAATTTGCTTTCAGCTTTAGCACCTCACTTCGTACTAATATCAGAAGGTATGTGTGAACAACTGAAACAAATCAGCATTGTTTTGGAAAACAGCAGTAACACATGAACTTACAACCTGATGATAAGTGGCTACTGTAGCCCATTGACACCTCACATTGGTGCGTTTTCACCTCTAAGAACAAAGCTTGAGTGCCTCACAAACTGTAAAACCAATGGAACTAAGGCTCACCAAGCTATTCTTGAGGTCAATATCTTTCTACCCTTTCCGTGTCAGACCACTGATGTTTATGAAGTCGGCAACGTACAATACGACAGCTTCTTATTAAATTAATTATTTCTGCTACTTCCTTACAATTCTATTTTAATTAACATCAATCACAGGATATAAAGTATAAGTCCTCGAACCAAGATAAGAACTAATAGGTGGGTAATAACAATAAGATTAATCGACTTCGTAAGATACAAGTAGTAAAATAAAAAAAAAATTGTACAATCGACTTCAATATAAATTAAATGAAAAGTTCGTCAATGTAGTCGAAGTCAATTAAATATGTATGCGACTCAAAAACTACTGGTTAGATCATGATCATGAAAAACATCAGCTTTCAAATAAAAAAAAATCTGAGGTAACACACAAAAATACAGTCGAATGGAGTACCTCCTTCTTTTTTGAAGTCGGTTAAAAATTGGAGCGCAATAAGCATTTCTCCTATGTTGTAAAGGCGTTTCATATACATAAATTGTACATAAACAAGACCTGAAACAATTAATAGAAATCGAACTGTTTGGGCCCAGCGAGCAGTATCCCAGCCAGCCACTGCGCTACTGATTTCGTTATATCCTATGAAAAGTCCACCGTTGAATACAGTCCTCCAATACACTGTCCCATACGAGGATGTTTGCCATAGTTACCACCCTTGACAGGCGGGCTTGCAACCACATTTTTTATTATTTATTAGGAAGACGCTGCTGACCTCCTAGTTTATTTCCCTCTGGCGCCTCCTACGACGCCAACGGGATACCAACAACGTATGAGGTGATGGTTTACTGGTTGACAAACGAGCACACATTCCACCTGATTGTAAGTGGATGCTGTGGCCCATAGACATCTACATTTATTCTCTATTAAGAATCGAAACCCAAATGCGTTTTCACCCCTGAGGACTAAGATGGAATGCCTCGTTTCCGGTAAAAAAAGGGTCTCCGAATCTCTACACTCGTCATGTACAGCAGTACAAAGCTGCTATTTTACCCTGGTAGATTGTGAGAGTGTGGTCCCCCCGATCGAGCCGACCCATTCGTGCTACAATCATAATATAGCTGCAGCGTGGCTCTACCACGTTTAAAAGATACTTTATGAGTATTAAAAACTTATACGGCCATTCTTGAAGTTATTTATTACTTCACAATCATGAGAGTGAATAAAAACATAGTTCACCATCTTTAGGAGTCCACCACATTGAATTCAGAGTGACCTCATTGTATTTTTGTATTGTTTTTAGCAAATTCTTTCATTTGATACCCATAACATAGGAGTGCATAAAAAAATTACTAATCCGCCGTCTTGGTAGCGGACCGATATTGGATTTAGAATGACGTCACTTAGCTAGCCATACATTGTCATCCAAATTCAATATCCATGCAGAAATTCAGCTCAATTGGTTGAGTATAACTCCTTTAAAATAAAGTTGCAAGATGACCTAGCAAACACAAATATTGCAAGTGAAATAAAAGCTTTTAAAAACATACATAAACATAAAGCCGATAGCACAGACTCGGCTCCACGCCGTGGTGGCTGCGTAAAATATACTACCCCATATTTCGCACCATGACTAACCATATAAAGGAAATGGCCCCGAGTTCCCGGCGCCCCTTTAATGGGGCAGGGGTGCGAAGAATCTCCGGGAGGAAAACCGGTGACGAGGTTCGCCACTCGTCACATTCTGTCTCCCAGAGAGGCGAAAAGTAGATTGCAGAGGCCCGTCTGGCTACGTTGAATGTATGTGGGGCAATGAATGATAAAATGGATGAAGTATGCGAGGAATAGATGTGTTATGTGTAAATGGGACGAAAAGGAAGGGGAAGGATGTCACTACACATGGCATGTATACCGCATACTGGTCTGGTGTAGACGAAATCGAGCGGGCATGCCAGGGAGTAGATGTCATCCCTTCAGAAAGAATGATCCAGTGTGTGAAAGAGTATGAATGTGTAAGCCAAAGACTGCTATGGATACGAATGAAAGTCGGATTAAAAAAGTTGTTTGTGTTTGGGGTCTACGCCCCAGACATGTCTAAGCCCACTTATATCCGAGAGCAGTTTTGGGAAATGGTAAGGATGGTGTTAATGAAGTGTAAGGGAAATGAAAATATTATTATGCTAGGAGATTTTAATGGAAGGGTTGGGGTGAGGAGGCTTGGTTATGAAAGGATATTAGGAACGTTTGGTGATGCAAGTATAAATGAGAACGGTGAAAGTCTCCTCACCGTATGTATGGAAAAGAATCTTTTTGTGACGAACACTTGCTTTCACCACAAGAGGATTCACATGTATACTTGGGAAAGAGGTGATGATAGAAGCATGATAGATTTCATAATTGTGAATGAAAGATTGAGGGGCGCAGTTGTAGATACATATGGAAGTTGAAGCAAAGAAGAGAGCATGGCTAGATTTACTAGCAACAAAGGCTGGTAATTCTAGCGGTACGAATGATGATATTGAAAGGAAAAAAGCAGTCTTTAGACATCTTAATAAGAGAGTAAAAGAAGTAGTTGAAAGAAAAAAGCAAGAAAGAACGGATAAGAATGATAGAAGAATATCGGATAACTTCCAAGCAAATATTAAAATATTCTGGAAATTTGTAAGAACTGCCAGGGGACATTCAATTCAGAATGCTATAAGAGACGAGAATGGCTATATTCTAAATGATGAAGTTTGGAGTTTAAAGAGATGAAAGGAATATTTTGAAAGCGTGTTTATGAGTGAGGAGATGACGTGTGTACTAAGTGAAGTAGAAATTCCGAAAGAAGAGAAAAGAGGTAGCGAGATAAGTATAGATGAAATAATGAAAGCATTAAAAAGCATGAAAGCAGGTAAGGCTGCCGGATACAATAGAGTTTCACTCAAAATGCTAAAGGCTGGAGAAGAAGTGGTGGCAGGCCTGCTGCACCCCTTGTTTAATTTATGCTGGAAACTGAAGCAGGTACCGGTAGACTGGTGTAAAGCGGTGATAGTCCCAGTATATAAGGGAAAAGGGTCGCAACAGGACTGTAAAAACTACCATGGCATCAGCCTTCTTAGCATCGCGGGAAAACTGTATGCTAAGGTACTGATTGAAAGGGTCATGAAAGAAACTGGTGGAAAAATTTGGGATGTGCAAGCGGGATTTAGAAAGGGAATGGGATGTACAGATCAAGTTTTTTCCATGCGTATGATTGCAGAGAAGTTTCTGGCCAAAAAACAAAAGGTTTTTTGTGCATTCATGGACTTGGAAAAGGCCTACGACAGAGTGGATAGGGATTTGCTATGGCAAACACTGAAATCATTTGGGTTTAGCGCTGGCTTGATACAGGCATTGGAGTCTCTTTATAGGGACTCTAGTGCTTGTGTTAGGATCAACGGGGTCTACTCGGACTGGTTTGACATCCATGAAGCTATCAGACAGGGCTGTGTGGCTTCCCCGTGGCTGTTCAACCTATTTATGGACAGTTGGTTGCAAAATTTTAAAGTTGAAGAATGCGAATTAAGAATGGGTGAGTTAACCGTCAAATGCCTTTTGTACGCCGATGATCAAGTTATCCTTGCGTCGTCGGCGGCCGAGTTGCAAATGATGGTTACAATTATGAACAGATCATTAAAAGAAAGGGGTATGAAAGTGAACGCATGTAAGACGAAGGTTATGGTTTTTGAAAGAGAAGAAAGTAAAACGATTTGTGAAATAAGAATAGAAGGGGAGTTGATCGAGCAAGTAGATGAGTTTGTATATTTGGGCTGCGTATTTAGCAGGGATGGGAGATATGATAAGGATATAGAACGACGAGTGAATGCGGGAAATAGAGTAAATGGGGCCTTGCACTCTATTGTGAAGAGTCAAAATGTGTCGAAAAAGGCACGTATGGCAATTCACAATGATGTGTTGGTCCCTACTTTAACGTATGTTAGTGAAAGTTGGGTGTGGCAGAAGAAGCACGAGAGTAGAATAAACGCAGTAAAAATGCGGTCGTTAAGGAGTATGTTAGGGCTGAATCTGAATGACAGGGTAAGAAATTATGTAATAAGAGAAGAGTGTGGTTTGCAAGATGATGTTGTGACCAGGATTAAGAAAGGAATGCTTCGGTGGTTTTGTCATGTGGAAAGAATGAATGAGAAAAGAGTGACAAAGAAAATTTATGTTGCAGAAGTGAATAGCAGAGTCAGAAAGGGACGTCCTAGACGAAAATTTATCGACCAAATTAGCGATTTATTGAAAACGGGCCAAATTATTAACTGAACAAACGAAATTAAAAAAAGAGTACCCTTAACCGACGAGCATGTATGCGTAGGTGTATGGATGTGAAGGAGGCGAGAGAGGTGTGTCAGGATCGTGCCAAATGGAAGTCTGTAGTCTCTGCCTGTCACCCAGAGGGGTAGTGGGGTAGGGGTGAGTGTTTATGTTTATGTTATGTTAAAATTAGTGTAAAAAGATCTTACGCATTGAGGCACAAATAGCCGATGCAAAAACTACAATGTTATGCCATAAATTTGGTTCACCAAAAGGCGCACTCGTTGAAGCAATCGCATAAACAATACATATGAGAGCAGTGGATGTAATAACGAACGCATGTGCGACCCCGTAGCGGTAGTAGAGTTGTAACAACGTAATGTGTTTCTGAAACAAACGAAATATTATCTTTGAAAAATTATACGTAGTAGAGCCAAACTGCAGCCATATTATGGTTATAGCACGAACGGGTCAGCTTGACCATGGAAAGTCCACGCTTTCAAAGAATTTCGGCGTGAAAGGGCGGCTTAATGTTCCGTATGATGAGTACCGTAGTAGCAGAGTAGAAAACCGGAGACTCCTTTACTGGAAATGAAACATTCCATCTTAGTCCTTAGAAGTGACAACGCATGTACCACAGTACATACATAAACACTCACGGCTGTCACCCAGAGGGGTAGGCAGAGACTACAGACTTAAATTTGACACGATCCTGACACACCTCTCTCGCCTCCTTCACATCCATATATCTACGCATACATGCTCGTCGGTTAAGGGTTCTAATTTGGCCCGTTTTCAATATATTGCCAATTTGGTCCATAATCTTTCGCCTAGGACGTCGTTTTTGCGACCCTGTCGTTCACTTCTGCAACATAAATTTTCTTTGTCACTCTTTCCTAATTCATTCTTTCCATATGACCAAACCAACGAAGCATTCCTTTCAACATCCAACATCATCTTGCAAACCACACTCTTAATGCACCATAGTATACTAATATTTCTTAACCAAGGATAGATCTAGGTGACACTGGATCACATCATCCACTTATAACCAGATGGACTGTGTGCTCGTTGGTCACCCTTAAAACTAAGACAATTGATTCATTGACATGAAGTGTTTGAATTTAAAAACTTTTTGTAAATGGTAAAGTCATCAAAGCATAGTTTTGTAAATTTTAAATATCATTTAATTTGACCCAGTATTAATTATTGTAAACGTAACGTTAAATAAAAATAAAAAAATTAAAATTATAATATTTACAATTGGTACCAATTATACACAATACAAAAAAATAAACAATAATATAGTGCCAGGAACGCTGGCTGTGTTTCCTCGCTGAATAGCTATACTAAGCCTTTGAGCAAGGAAAGAACCAGCCCTCTTATCAGCAGAAGCAACGAACAGCCATGGATACAGTTCCTTTAGGAACTTCACTGCTTCTCAAAGACTCATATTTGCGCCATTTACTAAATTCGGCTGCCTCTTATGCCGCCCCGGCTCTAAAAGAGGTACCCTTGAGATGAGAGGCAGGCAAAGTGTCAACGCAAGTAGCATCCCACACTAGGATACCTCTCTCCCAAGGGACCAAAGTCGAACCGTCGGGTCTCCTGCCATCGTCTCTAAATATCCTGCAAGGCTCTAAAGCCGAGGGGGTATTTATGGAGAAAAGAGCTCTTCGGATGACTCCGTTTAAAGAACCGTGACGGGAAAACCTACCTGAACTCTTCTTGCATGAAAGTCCCTGGAGCCAAAACTCATCGACGCTGCTACCACAGGGGCACTGGTGAGGTTGACAAATTGCCGCTCCAAGCCGGATTCCTACGGCGATGCGCAAGCTCTCCCCATCAAGCAATGTGCCGAGATAAAATCAATGTGTAAACTAAAAAGTTCTATGCCAAAAATATTGAAATAGTAGAATTATTCCGAATAAAGAACGATATTTTTGTAAAAAAAATTAAGTAAATTAAACTTTCCATTAGAAGGTCAGTTTCACTATCACTATAATTACAGCCCTTCACAAGTCCACTGCTGGACATAAGCCTCATAAATACATAAATTACCACACAGTAAGGTACTGAGCCACCTGTATCCATAGATTGCCTGCATATTACATAAGGTTGTTACTCCTTCTAGTGGGGGTCGCTGGACACTGCCCTTGCTAGTATGTGGCTTCCACTCAAAAACATTACTTCTCCATCGGTTTTTGGTTGCTCGAGCTATATGGCCGACCCCAATGGGTGGCAATCCACGTCAGGTTCTGATCCACTGTTTTGTATTTTGCATGATATGCATTCATAGTTGAAAGGTGAACATGAGCTGTTTCATACTGTTTTTGTAATGTTTCAAACTTGCGATTTTCGGGGATGAAACGTTGCCAACGTTAAAAAAGAAATATATCCTCTATTTTTCAAGCTCAGTAAATCGCATCTATTGCAGTTTATGTTTCTTTTTATATTCAACACATATTTTGTGAATTTCAAGAGAGTTTTGTTAACAACATGAATGTTGGAACTGGTTGTAATGAGTAGGTACATTTTGTTTTCTAAAAAGGTTTATTAAACATATTTGAATCGATGTCTTAAAGCAAAGGAATGTATATTTTGCAATTTTACAAAATGATTCGTCTCATCTTTTTTGCTTTAAAATAAATAAGAAATAATAAGTAAGAAAATTTAAATAAAAAAAAATTTATATACTGTTACGAGCACATCTAGAATGTTCGAGTACATACCGGTCCCGACCGACTAGATGTAGAAAGTTCTCTCCTAGTTCTGCCACTTGATACTAGATGGCACTAGTGGGAAAGTTTTAGTATGTATATTTCTAGAAAGCTTAGTTCTACTACTCGATACTAGATGGCGACAGTGCCATGTACAAGATATTAATTATGGCGCGCAACATTATTATTCACCCGAAAATGCACAAAACATGAACTTTAAAATGAATTTACAATTTTATTTACTTTAAACGTAGAATATTTCATGTATTGAACAAAATATTAATCCGTAAAATTGTTCAAAACGAAATAAAATTACGAAAAATAACCAAAGAATCACCGTTTGCGTAGCGCTGGTAAACACGCAAACGATCTACTGACTGAGGTATATATATATATATATATATATATATATATATATATATATATATATATATATATATATATATATATATATATATATATGTATAAATATATATGTATTTATATATATATATATATATATATATATATATATATATATATATATATATATATGTATAAATATATATGTATATATATATTTCATTTACTGGTTATGAGAGGAAGAGAGAAAGAAAATGTGCCCGCGCACTGCTCTCTCTTGCTAATATCCCCATTCAACTCCCGTTCGACTCGCTCGATCACACTTTTTATAAAGATTTCGTCACGCGTTCGCCAGCTTACTCCCCAAGTCAAGCGTGCGTAAAGAACTTTTATTTCAAAAGACCTGACGGTAAGTGAATATTAAACGGTATAAAAACGGTATAGGTAATATGTCCTTAGTTCGGATTACAAATTAAAATTGTGTTTTCTAATAAAACTCACCTTATGAACGCCGATTATGAGCACCAAGTTAAAGATAATACCAAATAAATGAATAGATATTGTCGCCACAAACAACGCTAAAAAATGTATGGCATCCGCAATTAAAACAACGGATTTAGTGAAGTTAAGAAGCCATATAAGAACCGATGCGAATATTATTATACTTGTGACCTAAAAATGTATAAAAATATTAATAAATATAGGCATCTTAATAGGAATCACTTCACTCCACCGTTCATCGTTATAGCTCTTCACAGGTCCACTGCTGAACAAAGGCCTCCCGCAAAGAATACCACAAAGCACGATCCTGCACCATCTGCATATCTTATCAGCTCGTCACTCCATCTAGTAAGTGGCTGGCCACACTTCGTTTACAGAACGAGATTGCCACTCGAGAATATTTCTTCCCAATCGGTTGTCGATTTTTCGAGCTATAGGGAAACATGTAAATAAGCACATTGTTTATAAATCGATTTCTAAAATTTATCAAATTCTTTTTTCCTCGAGAGTTTTTCCTAATCTCCTGTATATCCTAATCTCTTGTATAACGCGGGCTAGGCTTTTTTTACTCGTACATTAGTTATGTCGAAATCGCAACTTATCAATGATGATGAAACTGTAAAAATCATCTGCGTAACAAAATAGTTCACCTTATGGTACTAAGGTTAAACAAAAATTTTATTTATATATAAATAATATATAAATTTTAAAATTGGTTACAGTGCGATATCCACCTTTTTTACTCATCTGAGTTTCTAATGTTCAAGATACATAAAAATTAAAACTAGGTATGTACCATAGATATAGTAGGTATACATTGGATTGGTGATGGAGCTTAGACCATTCACCCAATGGACGAGTAATGTGCCTAATGCTACGAACAAAAATTCTGTCACTTTTGGTGCGGGGGAGGAAACACTACATAGACAGTACTGCACACAATTTTGCATATTTATTTATTTATTGATAGAACCACCAACGGAATAACATGTTGTTTTAAAAAAATTTGACAATAGGCTTAGGAACTAAGATTTACATGTTTCCATTTAAAGGTAGTTACAGCATGTTTAAAAAAGACGATAACTGTACGATAACTTAATAATTGTTACAAGTACGAGTAAAATATTAATATAAAACAAACAAAAACAATTAGACAATACGAAATATATGAAAAATAAAAATATATAAAAATAACAACATTTATATCGAGTTTATATAAAGACATGGTATAACTTTTACTATGAGTTTTTAAATAGATTGACAATTTTGGCTCTAAAAGATTTTATATTATCGTTAAATAAGTCAATAGTCTTATCCTTAAGGACACATTCGTTATATAATCTGCTTATTCTCGGTATAAGAGAGTGATGACCAATATTCGTTTTATACAATTTGTGTTTGAGTAAGGGAATCGAAAAACGCGGCACACGGCAGGGAACTTTGAACAATATTTGTGATAGCAATTCTGCAGAATCTATAGTCCCATTTGTAAGCTTGTACAAAAAAACTAAATCATGTAGTTTACGTCTATCCGATAGTGTGTTTAATTTTAGTTTTAGGAGACGAGTGGAATACGATTCCATATGATTACTACTAGAACAATATTGAGTAAATCGTCTTTGAATGCTTTCTATACGATCTTTGTGTATTTGATAATTAGGGTTCCATATGATGATGCCGTACTCTAATTTACTTCTAACTAAGGAAGTGTAAAGAAGTTTTTTTGTTTTGATTTTTTTTAAAACATTTTGAATTCCTGTATAGAAACCCGAGCATTTTGCGTGCCGATCTACAAATATTTTCAATGTGAATATTAAATCTTAATTTAGCATCAATTGTAATTCCTAAGTCTCTGATGGATTCAAGCTTCCAAATTGGATTACTGTTCAACGTGTATTGGGTTTCTGATGCAGTATGCTTACGCGTAAAGTTGATATATAAACATTTGGAAGCGTTAAGATCCATGCCGTTTAACTTGCTCCAACGAGCAATTCTATCGACATCTTCTTGTAGAGATTGTGCATCATAATCGTTTAGAATTGCTTTTGCGAGTTTCAGATCGTCCGCAAAGATGAAACATTTTGAATTATGTACACAATTATGTATTTTGTTACGCAGATGATGGCTACATCAGGCTCGTTTATATGAAAATCATCTTTGCCGTAAGGCACAATATTTTTTAAAGTCCAGAAGCGCTTTAATATTGAATCGAAAAAAATACGTAGTAAAATATGATCATTTGGCCATATAACCTGCACTAGCTGAATTATAAAGGAGTGCAATGTCAAATTTATCACAAATATGCGACGCAAAGATGTTCTTAATAGAGTGAGCTCAGCATGAGATTTGATAGTCCCGGACCGCGTTGTACGAAATACTTTTTTTTTTTTATAGAAGAGGGGGCAAACGAGCATGCGGCTCACCTGATGTTAAGTGACTACCGCCGCCCATGATCAACCGCAACACCAGGAGAATTGCGGGTGCGTTGCCGGCCCTTTAGAAAGGAGTAAGCTCTTTTCTTGAAGGTCCCCAGGTCGTATCGGTCCGGAAAAATCGCCGATGATAAACTATTCCACAGAGAGGTTGTACGTGGAAGAAAACTCCTTGTGAAACGTACAGTGGTGGACCGCCAAGCATCCAGATGGTGTGGATGGTATCGGGACGTTTGCCGTGTCGTGCGTTCACGAAATTTAGCGGCTGGGATTAATCCGAACAATTCCTCAGAGCACTCCCCCGTGATAGATGCGATAAAATACGCAAAGAGATGCAACATCTCTTCGCAACGCCAGTGAATCGAGCCGATCGGAAAGCACTCGGTCGTCGACGATTCGAGCCGCTCTGCGCTGGATGCGGTCAAGTGGAAGGAGCTGGTACTGGGGAGCCCCAGCCCAGAGATGGGAACAGTATTCCATGTGCGGCCGAACCTGCGCCTTGTAAAGTTGCAGGCGGTGTGCCGGCATGAAATACTGTCCCGCTCTGCTGAGCACGCCAAGCTTTTTAGAGGCCAATTTGGCCTTCCCTTCCAAGTGACCACGAAACTGCACGTCACTCGATATGTCGACGCCGACGATTCCGATACTGGCTGAGGCAACAAGGGGAGTGCCTTGAAACTGAGGGGATACGACAAAGGGGTTCTTTTTAGCGGTTAACGCGCAAACTTGTGTCTTCTGGGGGTTAAACTGGACTAGATTTAGTCGTCCCCAATCCGAGACTCTGTTCAGCAAAGACTCGACTTCAGACACAAGTTTGTCCCGGCACTCGGAGGCGTTTTCCCGAGAAATATTGGCTCGGCCGGTGTAAAGAGCATCACCAGTGCTGTCATCTGCATAGCAATGAATGTTACGGGTATGCAACATATCATTGATATGCAGAAGAAACAGCGTTGGCGATAGCACGCAGCCCTGTGGAACACCAGCATTAATACTCTTGCAATCGGAGCTTGCACCGTCTACAACGACCTTGATGCTCCGATCTGCAAGAAAGCTGGTGATCCAATTGCACAATTTCTCGGGAAGCCCATAGGAAGGGAGCTTCGAAAGAAGCGCTTTGTGCAAAACCCAATCGAAGGCCTTCGCAATGTCCAAACTAACGGCCAATGCCTCCCCCTTGAACTCTACTGCCTCCGCCCATCTGTGAGTGAGGTAGACCAGAAGATCACCAGCTGACCGACCACGGCGAAAACCGTATTGGCGGTCACTAATCAGCTGGTGATTCTCAAGGTACCTCATGAGCTGGCAGTTTACAATGGACTCCATTGTTTTGGAGAACAAGGAGGTGATGGCGATTGGCCGGTAGTTGGACGGGTCTGAGCGGTCGCCTTTTTTAGGGATCGGGTGGACGAAAGCCGTCTTCCACGATTTTGGGACTACGCCTAGGGAGTAGGAGTACCGGAAAAGACGCGTTAAAACCGGTGCCAACTCTGGAGCACACGTCCTCAGCACAATTGGGGGGATTCCGTCAGGCCCACTCGACTTGTGGATGTCCAGGGAGAGGAGTGCTTTGCGAACCGAGCGCTGTGTGAACTGCACTTCCGGCATGGAGCACTCACACCGCGGGATGGTCGGCGGCGTACTCCCCCCGTCATCGAGAGTCGAGTTAGACGCAAAGAAGAAGCCTAGAAGATCGGCTTTCTCCTTTGCAGTATGGGCCAGTGAGTCGTCCTCCCTGTGCAGAGATGGAAGAGATGGCTGACAGAAATTCCCCTGGACAGCCTTGGCGAGAGACCAGAATGCACGGGTTCCAGAAGGAAGGCGAACTAGTTTCTCGCCAATTCTGCCTATGTGCTCTGACTTTGCCTTGGCAATGACTCTTTTGAAGGACCTAGAGGCGGAATTATACTTATTTTTTAGAGCGCTGGTGTTTACATCCCGGGACGCTGATGCATCAACCCAGGCTTGGTAGCACTCCTGCTTATAGCATGATGCTATTTTACAGGAGCGACCAAACCATGGCTGAGATTTGCCTCCAATGGGCACCACAGAGGAAGGAATAAAAAGTTCCATACCCTGAAGTACCACATCAGTAACAGAATCCGCAACAACGTTGGGATCATCCGGCGAGAAGCAAACCCGCCCCCAAGGGTAGGATGCAAAGAAAGACCGCATCCCATCCCAATCGGCTGACCTATAGTGCCAAACACGGCGGCAGCCTGCAGAATGCAACCGCGATTTCAGCGTGAGTGGCACAACACTCCGGATCAGACAATGGTCCGAGGAGCCTAAAGGGGCGTCGACGGAAATCTGATATCCGTCCGGGTGAGAGGTCAGCAGAAGGTCCAACAGGGAAGGTGCATGATCCTCCACATCTGGAATCCGCGTAGGCGAAGTAACCAGTTGTGTCAGACCATATGCCAAGGCAAAATCATGAACAGATCTCCCCGCATGATCGGTTAAACGTGAACCGAGCCATTCGGCGTGATGGGCGTTAAAGTCGCCGAGGATCACGATCTCTGCGGAGGGGATCTGCTGTAGCAACGAATCTGCAGCCATTTGGACGTGGTCGAAGAGTCGGTCTGTTTCGGCATTACCGCTGTGGGACCTATAGAGGCACCCGTAGACGCGCGGATGGTCGTCGCTGTCTACGCGTAGCCAAAGGATGGACAGGTCCGAACCTTCAAGTCTGCCGAGGCGTCGAGAACAGATGTCCTCTCTGACGTAAACGCAAACTCCAGCCCGAGGCACAAAGGAGTGTTCCAGTTTGTACCCCGGGTAGGAGAGATACGAAACATCAGCCGGAGAAGACACCTGCGTCTCGGTCAGAAAGAGCAGAGCCGGCCTCGCCGTCTCGAGATGGTAGTGGACGGCGTTTAGGTTGGAGTGAAGTCCCCTGATATTGCAGAAATTCACGGACAGCGTGGCAGGGGTCGCCTTGGTCTTGTTGCTCCGTTTGCCCCGAGCAGTTGTAGTCTTGAGCGGAATTTCGCCCCCCCAGAATACGCGGGGCAGCCTGAGCACCCACGCTCAGAAGTGGAGAAACATGGTCGTGGATGCTCAGCGAGGGATTCTCCAGGGGTGCTGGTACCCTCCTGGGGTAGTCTATCTTTATTTAATTCCGCTACCATGTTGATGGGGGGGGGGGGATTTGGGCCTCCGGCCACCTGCACTCACCAGACGAAACGCGGAAGCAGAACTTCCACTTCACGCCGGTATTCTGTGAGGTCGTGGTACCACCCCGGTTTGAGCCGGCCCATACGTGCAACAGACATACTGACTTTATTAATTGCTTCCTCTGTACTTATTGACCTTGGGCGTCCCGCACGTTTTTCATTGAGAGTTGAACCACACTTTTACTGGTTTTAAATTTGTCATTTAGATCATCTAGAACGTAAAAAGTTTGTAAACATGTTTTTAAATGATAGTTATCCTATCACGCATTAATTACCATTTTGGATAAAATTTGGGTCACAGAGTGACGAAGTCCTAAATACGATTATGGTAAAGTTAAGACGTAATCTCTATACCCGGATTGTCTCCTGTATCTTGGGGGCAGTTTAAACAAAAATGTCGCAAGCGTAAACATCCAGGCCGGGAAGAATTATTTGTAGGCTATACAAATACCGTGCGAGATTTGAACCTGTGACCCCGCAACTCATTGCTAAGCTACTGCACCACGGAGCCGTCAAATGAAAGAAAATGAAAGATTAATAAATAAGATATATTTACGAAGGGGAAATTTTTCATGCAGCCGGAATCCTTTCTATCAACACGTTTGATTATACCAAGTGAACAAGGTATAATCAAACGTTCAACACGTTTGATTATACCATAGAAAGGATTCCGGCGAGGGTGGATTGAAAAGTACTCGGCCTAACCAAGAAAATAAACACATACTAAATCAGTTATATTTTTATTTTTCTACATAATCACCATCAAGTTCAATACAGTTTTGCCACCTCCCCTTCCAAGCATTTAGATCGTTGAAAAAAAATTATTCTTCCTTAGAGTCAAAATATGCGTCTACAGCTGCTTTGACCTCGTCGTTCGTCGAAAATCTTCGACCTCCCAAGTGCTTTTTTAGGTTAGGGAACAGAAAGAAGTCTGATGGTACCAGATCAGGTGAATACGGCGGATGCGGTAACAGTTAAAAGCCACAGTTGTGAATTTCAGCCATTGACTGTACTGACGTGTGAACATGGGCGTTATCTTGATGAAACAGGACTTATCTTCTGAGCATTCCTCGACGTTTTTCTTTTATTTCCTCTCGTAAACGACGTAGTAAGGTGCAGTAGTAATCAGAGTTTATAGTCTGACCCCTTTCAAGATAATCAATCATAATCACACCTTTCGAGTCCCAGAATACTGAAGCCATCACCTTATTTGCCGACAAAAGCGACTTAGCCTTTTTAGGGGGTGGTGAACCAGGTCTTCTCCACTGTTTTGATTGTTGTTTTGTTTCCGGTGTATAGTAATGAACCCATGTTTCGTCCATAGTAACAAAACGATTTAAAAAATCATCTGCATCGGCTTCAAATAACTTCAAACATTCGCGTGAAATAGTCAATCGCGTCCTTTTTTGTTCAACTGAAAGCAGTCGCGGAACCCACCTCGCAGACACCTTGTGGAAACCCAACTCGTTGACAATGATGTTTTGAGTTCGTTCATAAGAGATGCCTGTAATCTCGGCTATCTCTCTAATTTTTAATCTGCGGTCTCCCATTATTAAATCAAGTACTTTTTTAATATTTTCGTCAGTAGTTGACGTCGAAGGCCTTCCAGAGCGGGGTTCATCTTTCACACTCTCTCTACCACGCTTAAATTCTGCTATCCATTTTTTGATGGATGAATATGACAGAGCACAATCGCCTAATGTACTGACCATGTCATCATGGATGGCTTTTGATGATAGCCCCTTCTTATGGAGGTACTTAATGACGGCACGCTGCTCGATTTGCTCCATTCGCGGAAATTATGTCCGATTACTTTGTTAATAAATTTATAAAATCACAACTAATTATCGCACACGTTTCGAACTTCACACAATGAACTAGTCTGAACTGAACTAAATAATGTGGGTAGATTTGATTTTTAGAATTGAATGGATCTGTGTTAGGCCGAGTACTTTTCAATCCACCTAGGTATTTATTTAAATTTACTCTTCTTTATAAATAAATTGTATTTTTTTAAGAAAATCGTGGTTGAGCCTCTTGTTAAATATTGTGGATGATGGTGGTTTCATAAATAACTTCATTTGCATATAAAAAGTTAAACTTACCAATTTAAAGTAAGCCCAGACTAAAAGCCCGTATCTCAAGGGCGCACAGAAGCAACATTTTGTAAATGATGGGATATCTGTATACATTGTTTTAAAATTTTACAACACACAAAATCTCCGAAATACGAGTATATCGGGCAAGAAACTTGCACACAATTGAGTGCAGAGAGCAAATGTCGTATTAATATCATCGTGAAGGAAAAACACTGCTATGATGACTACAGAGCAACCTTACCAGGTCTAAATTATAACAATTTTTTTCTCTCGGTGTAAGAAACAATATACGCTAAGGTAACGGAACCCGTAATTGACAGTGCACCCGTAATGGACATTTCGTTCTTTATGTATCAAAAATAGCCAAACTATGAATATTTCCTATAACTGGCAATATTCTCCACGAGTGATAGACCCAACCAAAGCTATGTTTTTCATTTGCCAATACGTGAGACATTTTGTTCGTTCACAGGAAGAGTTCAAAAACGTGGTCGTGACGTTTAGTTGAATAAATCCTACATTATTGTAAGCATCGTGATGCTGGTGAGTTCGACAATTACGTTTTTTCTGAAATAGTTATGCATATTTTATTAAATGTCTGTTTATTTCGTGTTTTAGGAGTAGATCAAGAATTGTAATATAACCTTGCATATTTTAAAACGGCAAGAATAATAAATAATTAAAGGCTATGTTTAACACTGGATACTCTAACATGTTACTACCCAGTCATGTACATTTTGTTTCTTACTGGATTTTTGAACAAATTCGCCAATTTTTGTATTCTGTGAACTCCGACAATAATATGTTACGTTTTATTCTTGAAATATTTAAGAAATTATAGCGTAATCCAGTAATGTACATCCATGTCCATTACTGCCTGTCCGTAACTGGGACTAAGAATAAAAATGCTATAACAGTACATGCAAAGAGAGAGTACATAAGTACAGACCATAAAAAGACTGAGCACATAAGAAAAGACCACGCCAGAACAGAACACACTAGAACTGAATGCACAAAGAGAGCATAAAGAGGAACAGAGTGCGGAAGTACAGATCCTAACGGAAAATAATACACAAGGACTAAATGAAATTGGGCAGATTATAAAAGTGAACACTGGAAAACAGAATGCAAGAGCAAAACACAAGCATCAAATTTTTATGTACAAAGAACGAACATAGAAGAACAGAATGTACAAGAACAAATCACAACAGAACAGAATACGCAAACACCGAATGCACAAGGACAGGGCAAAAAAAATCGATCAACAAACTGTACAAGGAAACAATGAGCAATCTTTTTAAACAGTATATGCTACACCCCATAAATCTGTTGTAACGAATTCACCAGTGTCGTATCATTCAACCTCTACAACATTACCAAAAAACTGGGTAGTCCCGTCACCTTTTAAACGTGTCTTAGTTTGCCCAAACCTGAAACTAAGAAGCGACGTACCAAGTAACGTGTACCGTCAGCTATAACTAGTGAAACATGGAGATATTACATGAGAAAAAAACTAAAATGAAACGAAAAAAAAGAAGGAAAAGGAAAACGAATAAAACAAAGAAAAGACAGAAAAATGTTATAGGAAAAACAAAAACAGCAACAAAAAGCAACGAAAAATATAAGGCAGCAAGATTTGTTTACCGATGATGACAATGATGACATGGAAGTTGAGTATGCTGAAAGCGGTGACTCCGAATATGCTCAAAGTGGCAAATCAGACTCTGAAAATGAACCTTTGAGTAAAATAGATTCTAACAAGAAAACTTAGTGTATGAAGAAAACTATAGGTGTTACCAATGGCTCCTACGTTAGTGTAAAATATGAGGGAGAATATTTTCCGGGTAAAATAGAAAAAACAGAACGAAATTTATACGAAATAAGTATAACGGTATTATGTGTAGGACACTCTTTCAAATGGCCAGATCAGCCAGATAAAATATAGTACAAGGCAGAAGATGTTATAGAGAAATTTAATGACCCTTTGCTCTTAAATAAGCTATATTTCTTCTCTATATAATCTATATTGCTTCTATAAAATTAAAGAAATGGAAAAATATTTAGAGGGTATTTTTTCTTTTAGAGTTTATTATTTTACTTGCTTTTATATTTCTAATACAAAAACAGTTTTGTGCTCAATAAAAAGTATGAAAGACTGATTAATATAAATTACTTGTTTTATTTTCTTCCTTGCATAAATGTTCAGTGTCCATCACTAGATGTTCATGACTGGAGGTTGTTCCAACATTGGATGTCCAAAACTGGAACTAGCCCTGTCCATCACTGGTGTTTTTAATGGTTTTGTTTTTTTAAGTATATTTCTAAAAGTTGTAAGAATAGTGTAGTTTTCAATAAATGAACTTATTACCAATAAGCTCTTTAATCGTTTGCAACCTCAATTGCATTAACATGAACGTTTATCTACAAAAGATAGTAGAAAACATAAAAAACTGGTCTTAAACTGTCCATTATGGGTTCGGTTACCTTATTACTTTTATTGCGGAAATTACAATAATTTTATTACTGTGACCTTTATACGTGGTAGAGCCAAGCTGCAGCTATTTCTGGTTGTAGCACGAATGCGTGGCCTCGAACGGGGATACCACGGATAACTACGCTCTCAAAGAATACCAACGTAAAATAGCAGCTTAAGGCCATACCTCTAGCGAACGACCTGAGCGTTTGGTCTGCCGACCCTCGCTACGATATATCGCGTAAGAAATCTGCAAGACGCCCTCTACTGGTACGAACGTAGTATTATTTTTTCAATGTCAATGAACTATTTTATGGAAATAGACACGGCGGACAATGATAAATGTATTTTTAATTTTCTTTATTCGGTATATTAGTTGCATTATATTAGAATTATGTATTCTCATATATTATCTAATTAATAAAAGAGTATTTTGATTATTTTTAACTATATACTATACTGCTAATATTGATTTAGCTTTTTATAGTGTAAATTATAATATGAGTCGAAATGTTAATTATGGATTCGAACTTTACATGCCAATGGTGCTTCATTTTTGTTATTTTCATTTACTTACATATTGAAAATATACTTGAATAGTAGGTATTATTATTTTATATAGCTACTGAATTTTAAGATATGTTTTACCTTGAGGTCAAATATAATTTTGAGGAGCAATAGTTAAATACTAATCTTTTATCTGCTATTCCTTCTTTAGAAACAATATTAGTAAATTGAGTTTGAGAGAGATTTACTGTGTATAATGCTACATTAATTATTTTAATATTTATCTACTGGGTAGGTAATTATTAAAATAATAAATTTAGCATTAGTAACTAAATAGATATTTTTTACCCAATTACAATAACTAATGAGGTATTGTGATTATTTGTGTTTAGAAAAAGAAATTGATTACAAATTTTTTAACTTCCTTAAATTATAAACAAACAGCTGCAGCTATTAAATGAACATATGCGCATATATACGCCCATCTTATATATATATATATATATATATATATATATATATACCAGCTTGTCAGGCAGACGTTCTGCCCTGTGCGGCGACAATTTGTCATGTCCTATTAAAAATCCTTAAATTCGCCGAAACAAATTGTGGACAAAAAAACTATCCTATCTCTCAAGTTGGACCAAACTGCACACAGTGTGCAAATTTGATTAAAATCGGTTTCGTAGTTTAGGAGTCCATTGCGGACAAACAACGTTATATATATATACATATATATATATATATATATATATATATATATATATATATATATATATATATGTATATAAGTGGTAGTGGTAAGTTCCGAATTTCCCGTGCCTATTTCAATCATACCCGCGACTACACATTCATTTAATGATAAATAATTTTCACTACAATCATCGTTTACTACTACAAATTTTTGGTTACATAATTGGCATTTAAACGTAAATTTTGACTCTAAGCCTTTTGTGTTTCTCCGATAAGTTGTATTTCGTTGAAGCTGCAACCTAATGGACCATGATTTGATATTTTTATGAAAAGAAGTGGCT
Source organism: Parnassius smintheus behrii (assembly GCA_036936625.1). Lineage (NCBI taxonomy): Eukaryota > Metazoa > Arthropoda > Insecta > Lepidoptera > Papilionidae > Parnassius > Parnassius smintheus. The sequence goes on along the minus strand of JAUPFT010000019.1, from coordinate 39,050,863 downwards.
GACGTCAATTATTATTATTCTTATAATTTTTTCATTACTGCCTTTTTCAACCTCACAAGATATTTGTAACTGCAAAAAAAAAACAACGCATAAGTAAGTAATATAGTGTTATGTATGATTCAGTCTAAATAAAGGTTCCTAAAAATAGACGTAGATAAAGAAATTGCATAAAAAATTACTCAAATAAAAATGCAATAAACTTGTTAAAATAGTAACATTTTTATTGCAAAAAGTTTTTTTTAGGATATTTATGTAAAACATAAAGGTTATATTATGTTCCAACTACGTTCACGCTTGCGCATATAAAACCGCGGAATTTCACTAGTTTTATTATCAAAATAATAATTGACAACCCTACCCTAAGTTTGCCTTGATTTTACCAACTATAACTCGTTTCAGAAGATCAAAACGTAGAGAGAAAAATAAGAGACTATTTTTATTTAATATGGTTCATCAAATCCTTAAAAATAGTTTAAAATACTCACACAATAAAATTTTGAAGTGCAGGTAAAATATCTGCGACCAACATTTGCACAATTCCGACGTTCACAGGCGTTTCACAACTTTTTGCCAGAACCAAAAATAAGCGCTGGCATGCGACAAAAATCGTACCATAAATAAAATAAAGTCTCTAGCTCGAGAGGAGAGGAGACGTGGTAGCTCAGATGGTTAGCGCTCGCTGAAATTTTCACAGGGCGCGAGCAAACCGGGTTCGATCCCCGCCAGCACCAATGAAATTGTAATTGCAATTTTGAGTGTTGATTTACTACGTGCTCAGCGGTGAAGGAAAACATTGTGAGGAAATCTGCATGTCTGAGAAATAAGAAAAAAAATAATTCGAAGACATGCGAAGTTCGCCAACACGCATTGAGGCAGCGCGGTGGACAATCCCTTGCCCTAGGACCCTTTCAGAAATGAGCGGAGGCCTGTGCCCAGGAGTGGGACGTATATAGGCTATATCTCTATCGGAGTCTCTGATTGGGGACGACTAAATCTAGTCCAGTTTAACCACCAGAAGACACAAGTTTGCGCGTTAACCGCTAAAAAGAACCCCTATGTCGTATCCCCTCAGTTTCAAGGCACTCCCCTTGTTGCCTCAGCCAGTATCGGAATCCTCGGCTTCGACATATCGAGTGACGTGCAGTTTCGTGGTCACTTGGAAGGGAAGGCCAAATTGGCCTCTAAAAAGCTTGGCGTGCTCAGCAGAGCGGGACAGTATTTCATGCCGACACACCGCCTGCAACTTTACAAGGCGCAGGTTCGGCCGCACATGGAATACTGTTCCCATCTCTGGGCTGGGGCTCCCCTGTACCAGCTCCTTCCACTTGACCGCATCCAGTGCAGAGCGGCTCGAATCGTCGACGACCGAGTGCTTTCCGATCGGCTCGATTCACTGGCGCTTCGAAGAGATGTTGCATCTCTTTGCGTATTTTATTGCATCTATCACTGGGAGTGCTCTGAGGAATGGTTCGGATTAATCCCAGCCGCCAAATTTCGTGAACGCACTACACGGCAAACGTCCCGATACCATCCACACCATCTGGATGCTTGGCGGTCCACCACTGTACGTTTCACAAGGAGTTTTCTTCCACGTACAACCTCTCTGTGGAATAGTTTACCACCGGCGATTTTTCCGGACCGATACGACCTGGGGACCTTCAAGAAAAGAGCTTACTTCTTTCTAAAGGGCCGGCAACGCACCCGCAATTCTCCTGGTGTTGCGGTTGATCATGGGTGGCGGTAGTCACTTAACATCAGGTGAGCCGCATGCTCGTTTGCCCCCTCTTCTATAAAAAAAAATACATATATACCTTAACTTTAACTCTAGCTCGAATAGCCTACTAATGAAATTCAAATGATCGGTTTAGGCAAAGTAAGGCTAGGTAAGTCAAATTAGGGCATTTTACGGTACTTAGATATCTTTTACCCAATCACAAGCACAAGTATGCGTATCTAATCACAATACCTACTAAAGTATTTTGATTAGATAAGTACACATTTGTGCACCATAATATCTATAAACCAAAAAATTAAATAAACAAACCTTTAAATCTTCAATCATTTCAGTTGAACCAAGACAGGTACACTGTAATTCTATAGTTTCTTGACTCAAGTCGTTTACTGCCGTATCGTCATTGTTCGTATTTAGCCTGCAATAAAGAATAAATTGTATTAGATCTTGCATGACAACAAAACAGAATTACTTGTAATAAATCATTTAGATACATATTTTAGCTATATATTTGAAAAGGTTCATATTATTTATAATATGGTAACCACAAAAATATCACATCAAATTTCATAAATTCTGGTTATAATTTCATAACTCTATGGACTCAAAAGTGCGCCCGACTTACCCATTATCATTTTCAATTATTGGTAACCTTGAATAATTATTTTTGTCGTCAAATTCCCATTCAGGTATTTTTATTCCTCCTAAAATAAAAATATACTATGTAATAACACGTAGGAATTTAACCCAGATAAGCCTGAAACTAAAATTTTCTGAAAATTTTGAAAAAAGTTACATTATTTAGTTTATTAGATCTTATGCAACATAAAAAAAATTATGAAAAAAAATTAAGTGTAAGGCTTTCAGGGAAACAGCCGTCCTATATGTAGGACAGTAGGACAATAAGAGGAAATAAAAGACCATTTATGACAAAACAGAATGTAATTAAAAAGTGTAGTTTATTATATAACTATTGATTATATTACCCATTGTTATATGTAATTTACTAGATTAACACTATTTATGAATGATATGTTTCAAAACACTTGACACACACTCCAACATCACATTTCTTGCAACGTGTCAAACATTTTTTGCGACATTGACGACAGCGTGTTTGCTTCGATTGAGGAATAACCAGATGATTCATTTGGTCTTTACGACTATCAGCATGTTCATGATGGGAGGGTCGGCTAGGCCCTCTTTTGGCATTTTTTCTGTTTGATTCAATCAAAGCAATTGCTACCCTTCTGCGAAAGCCAAGATGATCCAGTTTTCCATGATTTATTTTATATAACTGCCATGCATTATGTTCGGCAAGATCAATCACGTGTGTGAGCAACGGCATGTACCATTTCTTACCTCGTATACCAATTCGGTAATGTGAAATATTTTCATCAGACCGATCCACTCCTCCCATATATTTGTTATAGATGGACACCATATGTGGTTCTCCTATGACAATGTTTCTCTTTTCACTTTGTGAGAAGCGTTTGGCAGATTGTTTAGGATTTATTCCTACAGCATTAGAAGCAATACTGAATATATTATTGTCATGCCATTTAGCAATAATGAACGTGTTGTCATGTGTCGTTCTGTAATCGACAGCATCACGTTCCTTTTTTTTCAGTAACTTCGATGTAATCAGAGGACAACTAGATGTCCTGTTTTCTCGAATTGTCCCAGTGCAACGAAGGCCTTTCTTTGTTATCTCTTCCAGCAAGGGCGTCCCAGTAAAAAAATTATCAAAAACTACGTGGTAAGGAAGGTCGAAGCCACGTGAAATCAGCACATCGCAAAAAGTGAGAACAACGCTTGCACCCAGCCCCAATTCTTTATATATTGGATTGCACATAGTTGTAGCACCTTGGTATGGTTCCATCCATAAAACATACCCTAACCGTGTAGCACCAACCCAAGCTTTGAACCCGTACCTAATAGGTTTACCTTTTATGTGCTGTTTGCATCCATGTCTACCATAGTAGGGGATCATGGCCTCATCTACACTGTAATGCTCTTCAAGAGGAGAAAACTCTAAGAACTTTTTATTTAGAAGTGTAACTAGGGGGCGTACTTTTGTGTATTTGTCTTGCAAATCCAGATTATCATTGACTTGAAGGTGGCGAAAAATAAAGTCGAATCTATCCCTAGTCATAGCCGAGCTGATCAATTCATTCTTTGTATCAGGGGAGTTTTCCCAATACATTCTTCTACGGGGGAGCCATGAATAACCACTAACCAACAATATGCCGATGAAACATTTCATATCTTTGGTGGTTATGTCTCCAGGCAAATTCTTTTTGACAGCATATTTATTGCTCTCTGACACCAACAACGAAATAACATCTTCATCTAAGAAGTTTTCAAACCACTCAATTGGGCGCTTATCTTGGCAAGCACCTTGAACATCTGGCCAATTCACGGGATTTTTTGCCAAGTCCCGTTTTCTCCATGCGTAGGTACGCCTACGTTTAGTTCGACCTGTAGAATCAGAAGGTTCTTCTTCTGTATCACTCACCATAATCTGCCCTTGAATCATTACTTCAGCTGGTTGAAGCAGAATGTTTCGTGGCAAATTATTCAAAGTTACATTATCTTCTTCACCCGAATCTTCGTCAGTGAGACAGTCAGGATCAACAGGAGGAGGTAGAATACATATCAGTCGTTCTCTATAATCTTCTTCATTATCAGAAACATTTTCTAAAGCATCTAAAATTTCATGCGCAGCTAACGGTCTGTAAAGAAAAAGTTGTATTATTGTACTAAAATCATGTATATTATCCTACTGTCCTATATATAGTACGCTAGTATTTGTAACAAGTTATACGTAATTTATTTATATTATTTTGCTAGAATATTTATTTAGTACAAAAGTTAAGGTTGTTCCGGCTGATATTGAAAATAAGACAACAACCAGTCAAAAAAAAATTTATATATTGGTAAAAGAAAGGTCGTGGGCGTGGTTCCGATAATTTTAAAAAAATGCCCATCTGGCTTCACTGGCGGGGTCAGGTACTCCCCTATGTGGCCGCGAGGTGGTCGAGCAGGGCCGGGGGGTTGGACTGTTCACGGGGAGCGCCGTGGGCAGCTGGCTGTGGCGGTGGCGGCGTCGAGGGGAGGCCTAGGCCCTCTTAAAAAAGGACGACCGCCACGGTTGTAGTCGTAAAATTGCACCCTGGAAACAACGTCGTCCACATTTAGGTCCAGGTAATAAAATGCCGCCGATTATGAACCCCCGGTATATCGCAGGCTAGCAGTAGATGGGAGCACAGAGAGTAGCTGGCGGGTGTTCATAATCAGAACGGAGTTACAAGGCGGAATGGAAGGCAAGCGTCATAGCGGTGAGGCGCAAATTAAAATACACATGAATTAAAATTACGGCAAGTGTAAAATACTGTTTAAATGTACCAGGATAACTAATTTAGGCTGTGCATTGGTTGAAACATGATGGTGACTTGCGATATTTGATCGCGGTGCGAAATGTATGAGACGCCATTTTGTAACGGTACTTTTTCCAACGCGCACAGCGGCTACATACATTACTTACATGCAAATAACACTAATAACGTGGCAATTAAATAGCTAAAAGCAAATAGCCTGGCATGATCAAATTACACTACCTATAAAACACTTTCACTACTTAAAACTAGGTAACGTTTCAACACTTACCCTTACGGGGTGCAAGACGATACGGAGGTCTCGGTGACGAGAATTAACGAAAAAACTATACGGCCACAGTGCCGGAATTATTATATTATTTTAAACTTTTTCCAAAATGGGATTAAAATTTGCAAGCGCGTACGAGGACACAAAGCAGAGCTTGTGAACGCGGCTGCAGTGGTAGTGTGCGCCTCCCAGGGCGCTCGGGCGGAGAATGATCGGGAGCGCGACGCCGTGGAATAATACCGGCCGGGTAAAACTCTGACGCGAGAGTTGCAAAGCGCATAGAGTAACGAAGCGTCAGGGTGTTTGTTCGAAATACAATATTTTAATATTTGATTTATTATTTAATTCGTTCTTTTAGTTTACTGATTTGTTTTATTAATAGGATACCTAAGTTAATTATAGAATTATTTTTGTTAATAACTTTTATTTTATTTTTATTTAGTTTATTAAATGTTTATTTAATTTTAATAAACCGTTTAATTATAATTATGCATACATGTACGTGCAACGTTACAGTACCCCGCGCGCTACATAAGGATTTTATTACTCTTAATTAATAAAATCCGCTCTAAATTGTTATGTATTCGCATTATCCTTTTATACAACATCTCTCATACTTCACGCGATTATATCAGCGTCAACGAACATCAATAGGGTAGTTGACGCATCCTGTCATTTGGCAAGGTGTTCCAGCATCGGCTAGACTGGAAGATCCATACGAATACCTAGAGCTAAAGATGTAAAAGTGTGACCAGGGTAAAACGAGCACCATGTATATATATAAATATAACGCTAGTGTATTCCTAAGTAACAAGCAGAACACATGCAACTTAATTAAGTGTACTTGTAGGTGTAACATGGAGATCTTGTGATATTGCAGTGATGGTTGCTAGCCCATCTCCCACAACACACTACTACCCTATCCCTTAGTCGATTTTTACGACACCCACAGGAAGAAATGGGGTGGTGCTATTCTAACCCGACACCACACGGGGAAGTACACACTTTAAAAAAAAGTGTATACATATATGACTAAGTATTGTGTCCTGTTAATTTCAAATCCTTGATGTGCCAGGTGCCAATATCTTTCCCAGACATGTCAGCCAGGATGTAAACTAGGGGTGACTTTTTACCGATGACGCGACATTTAATAAATTTTGGCGCAAGTTTTTTACTAAAGAACTTATCCTTATCACTTAAAACATATGCGCGTTTCATTACAGTGTCACCAATGTTAAATTCCATAGGCTTGCGCCGAAGGTTATAGTGGGTTGAGTTTTTAGCATGAGCATGCCACAATTTGGCCTTTACAGTATCGAAAACTTCCTTAAGACAACCCAAATCTTCCGCGTAGATGTCACGGGGAAGGAATAAAACCTCATCGCCTAAATCGTTATCTAAATAATGCGAGCCACATGTAACGAGCTCCCTGCCGAACACCAGGAAGGATGGAGTGAAACCAGTCGCCTCACTCACCGAATTGTTGAGGGCGAACTGAACCTTCGGAATATATGTATCCCAACTGCGATGATCGTTGTCCACGAAAGTTGAGATACACGTGATAATTGAACGATTATGTCGTTCTACCAAATTAATTTGAGGGGTGTACTTTGGCGTGAAGAACACGTTAGGGACCTTATAACGATGGAAAAGTGACTCAGTGACCTTCGAAATAAACTGGGTGCCATTGTCCAAAAATATGGTCTGAGGGACACCATGGACGAGGAAAACAGACTCTTCCAGTAACTTCGTGACTGTAGTGGCAGTAGCACTTCTTAATGGGAAAATTAGGCAATATTTCGAGAAGCAGCATGTGACTACGAAGATATAAGTGTTCTGCTTCCTAGTGACAGGCAAGGGGCCCATCAAATCAATTGAAATCATTTGAAATGGCCTAGAACACTGCTTCGGGCGGCCCATTTCTCCCAAGGTTTGGTGATTTTGAGCCTTGTAAGACAAGCACTTCTCGCAGGAGGCAACGAACTTCACCACGTCCTGGTGCATACCAGGCCAAAAGTAGCGCAAGGCAATACGATGGTATGTTTTAAAAACGCCGAGATGTCCAGCCGTGGGTTCCGCATGATTCTCGTTGATCACCTGCTCGCGAAGCTCAAAAAGTACCACCTCCTTCCATAAGAACTCGGATGAAAGTGAGTGATTATTCTTGGTACGCCTGAATAACTTGCCATCCTTGATAATGAAATTCGGGAAAGTTTGCGGCTTAGAAAGGCAAGAATTATAAATATTTTTGTACCAAGAATCCGATGTCACCATGTTCGAACCGGAAGTACTAATCGCCGAGACGGGAAGAGCTCTAGAGAGGGCGTCGGGGATCACATTGTCCACACCCTTACGATGCTTGAATTCTAAATGAAATGAGGACAATCTTACACCCCAGCGAGCTAATCTACCGGTAGGGTTCCTGAGAGACAGAAACCATTTTAACGCACTGTGATCAGTATAGACAGTGAATGGCCTACCGTTCTCCAAGTAACACCTCCAGTGCTCCAGAGCGATGACGACAGCTAATGTCTCACGCTCCGTTATACTGTAGTTCCTCTCTGCTGCTGACAACGACTTGCTCATATAAGCAACGGGGTGCTCCTTACCATCTATAGTCTGCGTCAGCATCGCACCCACGCCGTAATTGCTGGCATCGGTGTATACTTCGAATGGCTTATCGTAGTCAGGGCAGGAAAGAACAGGAGCGGAAACTAAACACTCCTTAAGTTTCTTGAAGGCAGCATCAGCTTCGGCAGACCAGACAAAAGGTGGTCCGCCCTTCTTACTCGAAGTTAACTTGTTTAAGGGGCCTGCAATGGTACTAAAATTGGGGACGAAACGGCGATACCAAGTAGCAGTCCCGAGGAAGCGCTTAACGTCCTTACGACATGTAGGTGTCGGGTAATTGAGGATTGCTTCCACCTTCTCAGGATCGGTACGTAAACCACTACTATCAACGACGTAACCCAGGTATTTGAGCTGACTGCGGAAGAATTGACATTTCTCTAGGTTTACAGTGAGGTTGGCCTGTTTCAGCTTATTAAGAACCCGAAGTAACAGGGAAACATGGGAATTGAAGTCGTTTGAGACGATAATAATGTCGTCTAGGTATGCAAAGACTTTGAGGTCAAATTCCCTAAATAACAGATCAACCAACCTTTGCTGTGTAGCCGGGGCGTTAGTTAAACCAAAAGCAGTGCGCTTAAAACGATAGGTACCGCGATTAGGCAAATAAAAAGCAGTCTTGTCCCGGTCCTCCTGTGCTATAGGTATCTGCCAAAAGGCTTTGGATAAATCGATACTAGATAAGTAGCGAGCATCGCGAAGATTATCCAAGATCTCGGAAATGTAGGGTAGACTATAGGCGTCGCGCTTCGTGATGGAATTGAGCTTGCGGCTGTCGAGGCAAAACCGAGGCTGACCGTTTTTCTTCGTAACAATGAGAACTGGTGATGACCAAGCACTTTCGCACTGCTCAATTACGTCCAGAGCCAGCATCTCGTCGACCTGTTCGGCAAGGATCCGCTGCTTCTCTGGAGACAACCTATAGTACCTTTGACGAACTGGCTCAGCATCTCCCGTATCAATACGGTGGGTGACCAAACTCGTCTCGCCCAAACCCCGACGTTCGGCGGAAATGTCGCTAAATTGAGAAATGATGTCATCCGCCACTGATCTCTCCGAAACAGTTAAGTGGTCATACGCTTGTATGAAAGTGGTAGAATCGGTACTAAGGCTAGCATTCAATACTGCGGCATTAGAAAATGTAATGCTTGAGAAATGTCTAGGAAAAATGTTAAACTCGCGCCAAAAATCGATCCCCAACACGAGATCAATATTGATGTCTGGCACAACAAATGACTTAATTATATGGTACTCATTCTCAAAGTTTATAGGGAGAAACATATAGCCAATGCTGGTCATAGATTGACCCCCAGCAGCCGTGACTGTAATTAGGTTGTCCCTATGCAGCTGTAAACCCCGTTCCTCTAGCTTCCTATAAGCTTTATCACCTAAAATGGACACAGCTGAGCCTGAATCTAAGAGGCCAAATAGCTTAAAATCATTGATTTGTACACAAGCGTAAGGTCTAGGATCCTGCAATGGTTTGTCCAGCAGAATTGTATCAACTTTATAAGAATTGAAGAAAACGTTAACAGCGTTAAGCCAGCTCTGCCAATCCTCTTGGTCAAACTTGGGTGGCAGGACTTCAATACAATTCTGCTGGTCTATCAGTTTTTTGAAGTGCTCGGTTTATCCTTGCCACACTTCGGACAGTCTGGTGACTTGACGCCTTCCTGGCCACAAACAAAACAAAATATTCTATCCCTTTTTGCTTTGCATTGACGAAGGTTGTGGGTGTTATTACGACACCTCGGACAATAAGGAGACTTTTGGTACTGCTGTTGCACCGCATGCACATAATTATTATTTTTAGTATACGTTTTATTACCTGTATTGTAATTATTGTTGCTTTTATTGTAAAAGTTATTGTAAGGTCTTTTATTGAAACTTTGGCCGCTGCCTTGATTAAACCTACTTGCAGACTGACCAGCGTAAGCAAACTCTGGCGCCAGTGTTCCTGAAGAGACCTTCGGAGGTTCGTGGAATCCCACTAGGCGAGCCTGAATGTTCTCGTAATTACGACAGAGCGAACGCAAGGTGTCGAGGTCTGAGATCTTCGGGACAGAAGCTAAGGTGCTGGCGTAGCATGGGCGGATGTTATGTAAAATTATCTCAAGTTTGTCTTCGTTAGACAGGCTCTTGGACAAACGTGAGAATAGCCCAGTCATAATAGAAGTGTAAATAGTTATATTTTCAGACTCGCCCTGAGTTCTGGCCCGAATCTCCGACAAGAGTCTGTAATCATAATCGGCCTGGTCGAAATCTTCTCTGAGAAGGGAAACTAACTCGTCCCAATTAGATACCTGGTCCCGAATGGCACGATACCAATGCAAGGCATCGCCGGTAAAAATCTCAGCGTAGTAAGACAGCAGTTTTTCCCCCGGTATATTCCTCGACTGGCTGTATTCATTGATGCGCTGGATAAATGCACGAACGCAAGATTTGCCGTCGAACTTAAACTTAGTGAACTCACTAGCCACGCCGCGCTCACAAGTTACGTTAACGTTGAGAGGTAAAGCAGCAGTAGACTGAGGGTCTCTAGATGCCAGAGAAGGGGTGGAATCAGTAGCAGTAATAGCATTATAGCGTTCCAAAAGTTGCCTGTATTCCGAAACACACGTATCCACCACCCCTTGCTGGGTCGTGCTATCACAAACTATACGGTTGAGTCGATGATGGAGGTGGTTAATGAGGTTGCGAGCACGAAGCAACGCATTCCCATCGCTAGGCGCCTCGATATATGCTCTTAGCTTAATTAAAGCATCGCTGACTCCCTTTAAATCATCGCCGACAGACAAAACGCTCTCGAGAATGTCCTCCGAAGGAAAGAGTGGACCTAATTTAGCAATCTGCTCGCGTAACTCTCTGACTGTGTCAGCCGGGGTGGCACCTCTAATGGCAACTTCGTATTCTAACTCCGACTTTTGCAACGATAGGAATTTAACCGGGTGCGCCATTATAACACGCGTATAACCGCAAAGAGGTAAGTGTTGAGTCGTTGCTGACTTAATCTACTCCGTTCCGTTACAATTACAATATCAGGTACTAAGAACGTTCTGGTTGACTAAAACGATTGGCGTATAAAAGAAGCAGTAAAAAGAATAGAGCAACTGCCACCAAAATAAAAGAAGCAGCGCAACAAAAAATTAAAATACGCAACTAATATGTACTCGAACAATTAAATAAAACAACAACAAGATAATAATAATAAGCCTAAGAATTAAAATAAAAAACAATTGATTGAATAATTTAAAATACTACCAACGCATGCGTGACTCACTGAACTAGAGTTCTGCAGCAACAATAGGGAATAGTTACAATTCATAAAATTTCAATAATAATAATTTCACATAAAAGAAAAAACCACGAGATAAAAAACCTACTGCAGAATAGAATAGTAATACCTCGGAACAATATTAATTTTACCCTATCACAGATTACACAGTGACCACTCTGCACGCTAACTACTCTGTACAATGATAGAACGTAAACAACATAGGGTAGTGCACGGCATAGAGTGATTAAGAAAAGTTGTTCGAAACTAAACAAATTCTTAGTTAGGAATTAAAGTTTATGATCTCTCAAATAATAAAAGTAAATAATTAAATCAATTGAAATTCAATAAAATTCCTAAAACAAACACAATAATGAAATTCGTACACATTAGTTGCTGCAACCAAAAACAAAAAAAAACAAAAACGTTTCACAAACACAAAACGACACAAACACCAACTACTCCTACGCAGTGAAACCAGACCTTTTTTACCACGTTTATGGGCGCCAGTGTTACGGCTGGTATTGAAAATAAGACAACAACCAGTCAAAAAAAAATTTATATATTGGTAAAAGAAAGGTCGTGGGCGTGGTTCCGATAATTTTAAAAAAATGCCCGTCTGGCTTCACTGGCGGGGTCAGGTACTCCCCTATGTGGCCGCGAGGTGGTCGAGCAGGGCCGGGGGGTTGGACTGTTCACGGGGAGCGCCGTGGGCAGCTGGCTGTGGCGGTGGCGGCGTCGAGGGGAGGCCTAGGCCCTCTTAAAAAAGGACGTCCGCCACGGTTGTAGTCGTAAAATTGCACCCTGGAAACAACGTCGTCCACATTTAGGTCCAGGTAATAAAATGCCGCCGATTATGAACCCCCGGTATATCGCAGGCTAGCAGTAGATGGGAGCACAGAGAGTAGCTGGCGGGTGTTCATAATCAGAACGGAGTTACAAGGCGGAATGGAAGGCAAGCGTCATAGCGGTGAGGCGCAAATTAAAATACACATGAATTAAAATTACGGCAAGTGTAAAATACTGTTTAAATGTACCAGGATAACTAATTTAGGCTGTGCATTGGTTGAAACATGATGGTGACTTGCGATATTTGATCGCGGTGCGAAATGTATGAGACGCCATTTTGTAACGGTACTTTTTCCAACGCGCACAGCGGCTACATACATTACTTACATGCAAATAACACTAATAACGTGGCAATTAAATAGCTAAAAGCAAATAGCCTGGCATGATCAAATTACACTACCTATAAAACACTTTCACTACTTAAAACTAGGTAACGTTTCAACACTTACCCTTACGGGGTGCAAGACGATACGGAGGTCTCGGTGACGAGAATTAACGAAAAAACTATACGGCCACAGTGCCGGAATTATTATATTATTTTAAACTTTTTCCAAAATGGGATTAAAATTTGCAAGCGCGTACGAGGACACAAAGCAGAGCTTGTGAACGCGGCTGCAGTGGTAGTGTGCGCCTCCCAGGGCGCTCGGGCGGAGAATGATCGGGAGCGCGACGCCGTGGAATAATACCGGCCGGGTAAAACTCTGACGCGAGAGTTGCAAAGCGCATAGAGTAACGAAGCGTCAGGGTGTTTGTTCGAAATACAATATTTTAATATTTGATTTATTATTTAATTCGTTCTTTTAGTTTACTGATTTGTTTTATTAATAGGATACCTAAGTTAATTATAGAATTATTTTTGTTAATAACTTTTATTTTATTTTTATTTAGTTTATTAAATGTTTATTTAATTTTAATAAACCGTTTAATTATAATTATGCATACATGTACGTGCAACGTTACAAGGTTATCAACTAGATATTAACACAGAAAAAAACAACTCACGAGTAAAATATAACTTTTTATACATACCTGTCATTTGCCATGTCTGCAACGCACTTTTATTACACACTTATAAGGTAAAATATAAGGTAAAAACTGTTAAAATAACTGTCTTTTTATTTTTTCTAATAAAGCTGACACGTTTCTTACTGCAAATCATAAGACTAAATAATCTTAGATAAAGAGGGTATTCTGATTTTTTTTTTATTTCTACTGTCCTAAATATAGGACAGTAGGCTTATCTGGGTTAACGGAATAAAAGTAAGTGAACTTTGCATAATACGTCAAATTACTTACAGAATTTCATTCATCATTAGAGCATTTTGACGTCGTTGACGTTTATTCTTCTTGAATTTAGGCATTTGCACTAATCAATCCACAAAATTATATTTTCACATTATCGCAATCGTAGCGTCCTTTTGTGGTAAAAACACGTAAGCGCATCGGTTGGTAGGTACTCAAATAATTTTTATTTTATTTTATTTTATTTTATTTTATATACATACAACATACACAGTCATTACAGGATGAGCACCCTAATTCGACAACGTAGCCAACGATACAATACCATACGCCACTCTACTGAGCTCACTCAGCGAACATGAAAACAAATCAGTTTGCTCCGACATGGCGTTGATCATACGCAGCGCGCGAGCGAGCGACGCCTGCTGCATCAGTGCGGTGTGCGCGCGCGGCACCGCCAGCAACGGCGGCTGCCACCGACGCCCCGCGCACCCATCCGGCGCGTTGAGTCGCACCATCTCCAGCACTCTCGGGTTGTGTATTCTACCCCTCATCACCTTCAACATGTACATTGCGAGAGCTACTTCTCTTCTGACTTCGAGCTTGTAGTATTCTACCATACCGAGCAAAAATAGAGTAGGATACAACAAGGGATAGCCCGGGTACTCGTATATTCCAAATAGTTTCAAGTACATGAATCTAATAAATTTATTTTGGATCCGCTCTAACATAAATTTGTATTTGACTTCATGAGGAGCCCAAATGACGGCGTTACACTCTAAGTGGTTCCTTACGAGTGCATCATATAGCGCTCTGAGAGCCCTGACGTTTGTGAAATTATTTGCAAGACGCATTATCAATCCGAGGTTACGGTATGCCTTTATACAAACATTACTTACATATAATCCGAAATTTAAGCCTGCAGTGAAACGTACACCTAGATCTTTAACCTCCTTAACTCTATGAAGCAGTTTCCCGTCCATCACGTATAGGTGATGAATTGGAGCGCGTGAGTGGCTAAAGAACAGTACTGAGTATTTAGAGACATTAAAGAAAAGTTTATTATCAATGCTCCATCTTAAAACTTTATCAATATCATGCTGTAAAAAAACAGCATCGGATTTATCTCTAATTTCTAAAACTAATTTTAGATCATCGGCAAACAATAATGGAGTACTAAAATTGACTATATTTGGCAAATCATTTATCATTAAAATATTATGTTTGCGGCGAAACATGGAGCCGTCGACGACGGCGACGAGCGACACAGCCACCTCGTACGAACGGCGCACGCCCCTTTATCATAGAATTCACACAATTTTTGGAATTATTTCAATTAAAAAAGAAAAACAAACCTAAAAAATTAAATGAAACGTGGAGAATATAGATTTTTAAATTAGCACATATATAATAATAAGCACATAAAAACAAATTAGAACGTGGAATGTGATGATAAGATATCGAACAATAATAATGTGCTTTTAGATAGTAGTTTTAGATAGTAGTTTTAGTAGTTTATTTTCATAACTAATGAGGTAATAGAGTCTGAAAAACGCACTATCGCAGCATTTTACACCTTAATGCTGCTGTGTTTCGTATCGTGAGTGTAGACAAACGGAGACCCTTTTTACTGGAAACGAGGCATACTGTATTAGTCCTCAGGGGTGACAACGCATCTGCATTTTGATTCTTAATCGAGGATAAATGTAAATGTCTATGGGTCACAGCCTTCACTTACCATCAAGTGGACTATATGTTCGTTTGTCACCTTTATTCCATAAAAATATAACCGGCGTGTTTTCCCAGGTATCCATAAGAAATGTAAATTGTTTTGGAATAAAAATTGTGTTATTTACATTTTCCTCTTTAGATTCAATCATTATTAAAGTTAAGTACCTGGTTGACCGAGCTTTGCTCGGTATTTTTCGCTCGATTTTTTTAATTCGTGTGTTTTGGAAATTATATTTAGATACAAATTACATACTGATGAATTATAAATAATATTTTTTGATCTTAGCGACATAACAGAAAAAACTGAACTGGTTATTTGAATAAAAAATCATGAGTGCAATTATTTTTATTTAAATTTTCGTGTTTTCAAAAAATACTAAAAAAAGGGCTCAAAAAAATATATTTTCTCAAAAAAGAAAGAAACTTGAAAAAATAAATAAAAAAGTCGGTCGGTCGGTCTGGGCTCGAACCGGGGTTTTACGATTTTGTGACCGCCCATTATACCAATAAGCTATTTATAATCATTACCAAACTGTCAAAATTTACCTTCTTATTCTAACTATATTGTAGCAGTTTTTAATTGCCTAAAAACACGGACAAAAAGACATTTTCTAAAAATAAATCTTAGCTAGATCGATTTATTATCCCCGAAACTCCCTGGACACCAAATTTTATGAAAATCGTTGGAGCCGTTTCCGAGATCCCGATTATATATATATACATATATACAAGAATTGCTCGTTTAATAGTATAGGATTTAGTTTAAAAAATAATGATGAATTTATGGTCTTTTAACTAAGGGTATAAAGTTTATTTGAGATATTTGATGCATATCATTAGTCCCATTTAATATTGATTGGCACCATAAAATAGAGGTTGATATTTTTTTACGTCCGAGTAGACTTCAATATTTCATAATTTAAGTTCTATATTTACGCGAGCACTACATCACATGGAATAAAATTAATTCGTTTATTAATCCTATATCTTTGTAATTGGTCTACTGGAAGAAATTTCTTTATGAGATAAGTAGAGTCCACTCCCTTGCCTGTGTGTACATAAATTATTAAATAAATAATAATAATTATACTGTAGCGGCGCTATCGTCGCGCCGCAAGCGAAACACACCGAAGCTTAAATCACGCTATCAAAATTCCTTACCATAAACAGTATATATAGACCATCTCCAAACTATCACATGAAGATGGAGTGTTGACCGCTCCCCGGGCAGAACACTTTGCCCGGCGGGAGATCTTCCCTTTTCCTTCGGCGGCCACAATACCGATTTTATCGCATTTAATTTAAAAAAAAATTGTTTTTATGGATCTTTGGATGAAAGAACATATCGCTAATGTGAAGCACCGATCCTCCGGGAAACCTGAAGTATGTCAATATATTCAGTACCGTGATTTAATTGTGTAATTTGTCTATGAATCTCAAAATTTGATATAATAACCATTATATCAAATTTTGAGATTGAGAGATTCATAGACCACAAAAAGCTTCGCAAAGAAACACCGATTCTTACCAAGGATTAGTGTTGCCCAAGTGCAAAAACAAAACAAGACTTAGCCGGTCTTGGTCTTGGTATTACGCCAATACGTCTGGTCTTAGTCTTGGTCTTGGTATTGCGCTCCCAGTCTTAGTATTGATCTTGGTCTTGGTCTTGCAGCAAGAGTCTCGCAAGTCTCGCAATTACGTATTAGCCTATTGCTATTTATCAAACGTTACTTTAGATCGTAGAACAACTTAATAGAGTAGGTACATTTTGAGGATGAATTAACACAGCCATAGTAAAGACCAACCGAATTAACAAATGTCTAAACATTTAATGAAAAATTTGAAAAATCAACTGACACCGGGTGGGGTTTGAACCCACGACCTAAGCTATCCGTGTCGATGCCCTAAGCTTTAACCAACTGAGCTATCTACCGTATCCCACGGCCACGGGAGTCAGTCGGTTTTTAATAAACGTTTACATTTAATCAGTTTACATGTGCTAAAACATGGTTTATATTAATATTTAAATACAAAATAAAATTACATAACAGTACACAATAGCTTTAATATTACTGTACTTTATATTAATTCTTTTGACCAAGAATTAATATAAAGTAACCATTTGGCTGACTCATCACTTAACCTCTTTCTATGTTTTCTAATTACTAATGATGCTTTAGAAAATAATATCTTAGCAGGTACTGAAGTTGCAGGTATTGAAAGAAAATCACGGGCAATCTTCGATAAAGTCGGATATTCTGCCTTATGCGTCCTCCACCACTCTAAAAATGTCTTCCGAGCTGGCGGCTCTGGGTTTACTTAGGTACTCGTCTAAGTCGTCAATAACTATGCCTTGAAGACAATATCCAGATCCAGATGACGTCGAAGGAGATGCATACAGTTTCTCAGTCTACTATGTCTTCATCTTCATCATATTCACATACTTTCTTTTGATTTCTTGGTGATTCTAGAGATTTATTCACTGAGTGTAGACTTTTATATTCTTTATAAAGTTCATTAAATTTCCGCAGGCTTTCTGTTTTAATTTGCTTCCCCCATAATGTCATGTCAAAAGACTGAGCCTTATACCTCGGGTCTACAGTTAAAGAGGAACAAAAAATCCAGTATTTCTTCATATAGGAAACCCAGAATGAGCCTGTCATTCACTTCGGATCGATTAGGTTTCTCATCTAATCGTTTTACCATGGTTTTAATTTTATCAAGCAAGAGATTGAATGATACAATGCCTCGCGGTAATTTATCATATTTTTCTTCACCAAGTTTCGTTGATAAAAGTTTAAAGTTTATTAGATACTTATGTATTTTTTCGAGTATTAGCCATTCACTATCTGTGATTTGGAAATCATTAAATTCGGTGACAGAAGTGCACAATTCGTTAATGCCAGTTCTCACTTTTAAACCAAATCCATTCATAACCAACCAAATCAAATTCCATCTCGTTGGACAGTCGAGTATGGGATTTATAGTTGATGGCAGGACAGCTGCTTCACAAGCAGACTGAAACTTCCTCTTTAATATTTCACTTCTTTATATTTTACAGCAAATACTGCGTAATTTTGTAACATATTTATTTATTATGAATATGTTTATCTATTAGGGAATAATAATAATAATAATAAAAGTGAGTAATTATGATAATTACTTACTAGAATAAATTATTATGATATCTACCTATCCTTATCATTATCTAATTACAACATTCCTTGCGAGATCAGCATAATGTATTCGTGTCCATTCTGAGCACCCGGAAACTTATTTTATTCTTTGGAACATGTATTCGGTGGTGGCAGTGTCAAATGTTATTCGTACGGTGCGGCGGCGACAATTGTATGCGATATCAATAGAAGCCGCCGGGACGTGTATCGCGCCTTGACCTTGTACTACCGAATAACTACAAAATTTCTCTGACAGGTCAGTATCCGACCTTTGATGATAACGACAAGACGTCACGCACTATCTATCTCTATATATATATATATATATATATATATATATATATATATATATATATATATATATATATATATAATCATCACCATCATTACAGCCCTTCACAAGTCCACTGCTGAACATAGGCCTCCCCCAAGTAATGCCACAAAGCACGGTCCTGAGCCACCTGCATCCATCGATTTCCTGCATGTCTTACCAGGTCGTCACTCCATCTAGTGGTGGATCGCCCTACACTACGCTTACCGGTACGAGGCTGCCGCTGGTTCTTCGAGCTATATGGCCGGCCCATTGCCACTTCAGCTTACTAATCCGTTGGGCTATGTCGGTCACTCTGGTTTTACTGCGGATATCCTCATTTCTGAGTCTATCACGCAGAGAAACTCCGAGCATAGCCCTTTCCATAGCTCGCTGAAACGACCCTGAGCGACCTCATACGGCCAGCAGTGAAGGACCACGTCTCAGATACGTAAGTCATCACTGGCAACACGCACTAGTTGTACACTTTAGTTTTCAGAGATTGAGGTATACCTGACGAGAAGATGTGTCGTGATTTCCCGAACGCTGCTCAGCCGAGTTGAATCCGTCGATTGACCTCTCGGTCGAAGTTGGACTTAACTAGTCGGACTATTTGTCCCAGGTAAACGTACTCGTCAACAACTTCGAGCATAGTGCTCCCAACAACTACCGGCATAGGTGTAACATGGACATTAAACATGATCTTTGTTTTGTCCATGTTCATCTTAAGACCTATCCGTTGGGATACACCATTGAGGTCATTGAGCATAGTGCTAAGGTACTCTATATATATATATATATATATATATATATATATATATAGATAAATAAATAAGTTGTGAGTTATAAACGGATAAAATAAAGGTGATATGCTGTAACATAAATTGTATTATGAGCTAACACAGTATCCAGCATAACATAGTCAGTGTATATGGCCACCGGTCTGCGTATTCAAAATTATGTGTATTATACACAATCAAACAACGTAAAATACTTTCGTTTTTTAGTTTAAAAGTTCAAAACACAGATTTTTTAAATAAGACAATTTAATTAAAACAACCGACTTTGGCATATTATACCAATTTTAGTTATATACGTAACATTAAATAAAAATAATAATTGAAATTATAATATTAAATTTACAATTAAAACTAATTATACACAATATAAAAAAAAAACTATAATATAGAAAAACTAACTTAAAGTTTAAGTAATCCAAGTAATTATTTGGTAATATATTTTAGTTTCCAAGACGACCATTAGGAGTGATTCAAATTGGCACAGACATTTTGTATGGTATAGCCCAGGGGTCGGCAAAAAATTACAATTTAAAAAATTTCAAAGTATTTAAAGAGCCACAAATTTTTTTCTTGCCAAGCATAAATAAATATATATAATATATATAATAGTACTTGCATAAATAAATATTTTTGAAAAAAAAAGAAATATATACATTCAAGAACTTCCGAGCTTTCGATGGATTTACGACAGTGATGACGCGTGTCACCGGGGAGGGGTGCGGTGAAAAGCGAGTACAAGTGGCTGAGAGATAGAAATGGTGCCTAATACCTACTCATTAATCGATTCAGAACGATTTTAAATATTTTATTGTATAAAATAAATAATATTTGCGTAAGGAACTAAAGAGCCGCAGCTTCACATCCAAAGAGCCGCATGTGGCTCTCGCGCCGCAGGTTGCCGACCCCTGATCTAGTGTAATATATAAATCAATGGAAGGAAAGCTCGACCGCATCACAGGCTACGTTTCACAACTACATTGCACCGAATATTCGACTCTATATCATTATAATATGAACAGGTATAGTCAGAGGAGGTGCAAACACACGTGTGTCAAAATTCGTCCTATTGTTAATAAAAACCTTCATAGCACGCGTGTGACGACACCGAAAATCAAACGTGGATCATTACCAGTAACGTTCATGACTGAATTATATCAACTGATCAAGATTTATGGTTTTAGAATGTCACATTGAAGTCTTTATTCATAAATTAAATGAAGGTTTTAGTCATTCTAGATGTTTGGAGAAAATATATACTAATTTACTGATCAGTCTCAAAACTCAAAATAATGGTATCTCTATTATATCTGATGGTAAAGAAGCTACTGCAAGCCCATGAAAAACTATTACTAATTGATTGTGAAAAATAATTCATATTTTTACAAAAATATTTGCAAAATCCGTAGTGGTTAAGAGCTGAGGCAGCAATTAGAAATTTAATATAAATCAATATATAACATCCTTCAGACAGAATTTTGGTCACGATGCCTCTCATTTCAATCATTTCAACAGAGTCTAGCCATCTGCGCAGGCAGACAGGGTTATAGTGCTCAAGTGTGTGCGCAAGCACACATGCACTCACTGTTTCCTAACTCACATGCGAATCCGACACGACCTGACAATGAGAGAGATCAGGCACAATTTCGTTGACAGGAAAACTCTAACTAAAACTCGACGTGAGATAGTTCAGATTAAAATGCTTAACTTTATATTATTTTATTTTTAATGAGTTTGTAAGTAAGACTTACAAGCTCACGGTTCATCACTTAACCAATAACAGTTTTGCCTTTTAAAAGGCCTTTCTAAGTTCGTAACACATTTTTCTTTAAGAAATTGCATAACCAAAATATAAAAGTATATTGAAATCATAAAATAAAGTTTCGTTCGTCAGTTACTACACATCTCTATAAAAAAGTCTTAAGAGGGAAGAGGAAGTCAGCTCAAATTCTAATTTCGCCCCCACTTCCCCGCGCGTCGTATGCTATGTACCGATATGTTTGTAATCACTAATACTGTAAGTAGATAGGTCGTTAGACACTTATTTCATTAGGTTTATCATATTTATGCCTGTTTCTTAACGCCAAGCCAGCCGCTTCTTATTTTTATCACGGTTATTTCCCATTTTAATTTTACGTCGTACTGTTGCGTAATGTATATTCTGATCGTAAACGACACAACCCCCCCGTTCAAAGGCCACGGCGAAGTGACCGTGCTGCAGGATCCCGCTTCAAAAGGCCGATAGTTTAGGTAATTTCTTTTTACA
The DNA here is from genome assembly GCA_036936625.1 of Parnassius smintheus behrii. Taxonomy (NCBI): domain Eukaryota; kingdom Metazoa; phylum Arthropoda; class Insecta; order Lepidoptera; family Papilionidae; genus Parnassius; species Parnassius smintheus. Next base: position 39,029,192 of record JAUPFT010000019.1, on the reverse strand, counting down.
GTGAAAATAATGGTATTTTAAAAAAAGTAAATAACATAAGCACTGCTTTATAGTTGGTTCAGTTAGTATGCAAAGTTTCATGATCTTATTTAAAGTATTTTATGAATAACAGCGGTTTATTGTTTATTTTGGAGGTAACTTTGGATTTTTTTTCTATCGAGAAAATTTTACGAAATCGTGTTTTCGTCTAACATAATCACTAACATTAATCCTCAACTTTACCATATATTTATTTCAAAATTAATGCTGCAATATTTTCGGCATAACGAAGGATCTTGTTAAGCCATTTGACATTATATTTCCCCTTAACGGAATAAATTTTGATAAAGGGGGCAGGGATAAACTGATAAAAATAATAAACTTAAAAAATTGAGTGGGTTTTAAGATCAGAAACCAATAAGTTCTTATGTAGTGCACGTCTTATTCAATATAATTTTATAGTATATAAAATGAACACATTTATTAAAGCACTGATTTTATAGTTGCCGCAAAAAAAGTTGATTCGAAGATCTCATTAGATATAAATGTTGGAATAAACGATAACGATGTTACAATAACACATTCCGGTTTCGGAGTCGACATTATTGGTCATCGGGAAATTGAATTATTTAATATCGGAAACGCTAACATGAGGAAGGCTGTAAAGATAGACTACCATTGGTCTCCCAGCAATGTTTACTTAAAAAGTCTGACTCCCTGGGGAGATTTGTTCCGAAAATATAACTGGGAACAGGTATTGTGAGTTTTCACTAATTAAAAAAGTAAGTAAATAAAAAAGTTTTTTTAATTAGAAATAGAACATTCATGGGAAGTTGATGGTGTAGCCTGACCGAATCGAACCAACGCCCATATTTATTCAAGATGTTAACGGAATTTTCTACTAGCAAGCAAATTTTTTTTATAGAATAAAGGTGAAAAACGGCGGCCACGAAGACTAGCTATCGGCGCAGGACAGGATTATAGTGCCCAAGTGTACGCGCAAGCACAGGTGCACTCTCTATTCCCTCACTCTCATAATCCGTTGGGATGGTAAACCGACACGACCGGAGAGAGATCAGGCGTAGGACCAACGGCATTACGTGCTTTCCGAGGCACGGGGTGAGACACCGCCAACTTACTAACTCCGGGCAGATACTGAGAATTTCTTGATGGAAAAACTCAATAACTGATAGTTTTTGCACGACCCGGGATTCAAACGCGGGACCTCGTGATCAGCAGTCACACTACTACAACCACTAGATCAACGAGGCAGTCAGTGACAGAAATAGGTCCTGTGCCGAAATAGAGTCATACCATCTATGAAAGTGTATAGGGCTTATTAAGAGTTATGTCTTAATTGATGTTACGCTTTATGCGTCATCAATATTATTACAGCCCTTCACACGTCCACTGCTGAACATAGGCCTCCCCCAAGGAATGACACAAAGCACGGTTCTGAGCCATCTGCATCCATTGATTTCCTGCATGTCTTAACAGGTCGTCACCCAATTTAGTGTGGGGACGTCCTACACTGCGCCTACCGGTACGAAGCTGCACTCCCGAACATTTTTCCACATCGGTTGTAGGTTCTTCGAGCTTCGAGCCGGCCACTTTAGCTTAATAATCCGTTAGTCTGGTTCTACTGCGAATATCCTCATTTCTAAGTTTATCACAGCGGAGAATCCCCGGGCATAGCTCTCTCCATAGCTCGCTGAGTGACTTTAAGCGTTCTCGTACGGCCAGCAGCATTGTACGTATTACATACATAAACTTTGGAACGCCCTCCCCAATGATATTAAGAATGCCACAAATAAAAAACTCTTCGAAGTTCTTCTACGACAACATTACCCGGGGGCAACTACTAATTGACATTATTTTCCTTTATTCTTTTCTTTTTCCTTTTACTTCAAATATTTATGAAATAAACTATATACTATATGCATATATTTGAAACATTATATATATATATATATATATATATATATATATATATATATATATATATATATATATATGTATGTATGTACTTTGTATATATATTTTAATATATGTAAACTTTATGTATTATGTACATAATACCGAATACACACAGAATACCGGCGTGAAGTGGAAGTTCTGCTTCCGCGTTTCGTTTGCTGAGTGCAGGTGGCCGGAGGCCCAAATCCCCCCCCCCCCCATCAACATGGTAGCGGAATTAAATAAAGATAGACTACCCCAGGAGGGTACCAGCACCCCTGGAGAATCCCTCGCTGAGCATCCACGACCATGTTTCTTCACTTCTGAGCGTGGGTGCTCAGGCTGCCCCGCGTATTCTGGGGGGGGCGAAATTCCGCTCAAGACTACAACTGCTCGGGGCAAACGGAGCAACAAGACCAAGGCGACCCCTGCCACGCTGTCCGTGAATTTCTGCAATATCAGGGGACTTCACTCCAACCTAAACGCCGTCCACTACCATCTCGAGACGGCGAGGCCGGCTCTGCTCTTTCTGACCGAGACGCAGGTGTCCTCTCCGGCTGATGTTTCGTATCTCTCCTACCCGGGGTACAAACTGGAACACTCCTTTGTGCCTCGGGCTGGAGTTTGCGTTTACGTCAGAGAGGACATCTGTTCTCGACGCCTCGGCAGACTTGAAGGTTCGGACCTGTCCATCCTTTGGCTACGCGTAGACAGCGACGACCATCCGCGCGTCTACGGGTGCCTCTATAGGTCCCACAGCGGTAATGCCGAAACAGACCGACTCTTCGACCACGTCCAAATGGCTGCGGATTCGTTGCTACAGCAGATCCCCTCCGCAGAGATCGTGATCCTCGGTGACTTTAACGCCCATCACGCCGAATGGCTCGGTTCACGTTTAACCGATCATGCGGGGAGATCTGTTCATGATTTTGCCTTGGCATATGGTCTGACACAACTGGTTACTTCGCCTACGCGGATTCCAGATGTGGAGGATCATGCACCTTCCCTGTTGGACCTTCTGCTGACCTCTCACCCGGACGGATATCAGATTTCCGTCGACGCCCCTTTAGGCTCCTCGGACCATTGTCTGATCCGGAGTGTTGTGCCACTCACGCTGAAATCGCGGTTGCATTCTGCAGGCTGCCGCCGTGTTTGGCACTATAGGTCAGCCGATTGGGATGGGATGCGGTCTTTCTTTGCATCCTACCCTTGGGGGCGGGTTTGCTTCTCGCCGGATGATCCCAACGTTGTTGCGGATTCTGTTACTGATGTGGTACTTCAGGGTATGGAACTTTTTATTCCTTCCTCTGTGGTGCCCATTGGAGGCAAATCTCAGCCATGGTTTGGTCGCTCCTGTAAAATAGCATCTTGCTATAAGCAGGAGTGCTACCAAGCCTGGGTTGATGCATCAGCGTCCCGGGATGTAAACACCAGCGCTCTAAAAAAGAAGTATAATTCCGCCTCTAGGTCCTTCAAAAGAGTCATTGCCAAGGCAAAGTCAGAGCACATAGGCAGAATTGGCGAGAAACTAGTTCGCCTTCCTTCTGGAACCCGTGCATTCTGGTCTCTCGCCAAGGCTGTCCAGGGGAATTTCTGTCAGCCATCTCTTCCATCTCTGCACAGGGAGGACGACTCACTGGCCCATACTGCAAAGGAGAAAGCCGATCTTCTAGGCTCCTTCTTTGCGTCTAACTCGACTCTCGATGACGGGGGGAGTACGCCGCCGACCATCCCGCGGTGTGAGTGCTCCATGCCGGAAGTGCAGTTCACACAGCGCTCGGTTCGCAAAGCACTCCTCTCCCTGGACATCCACAAGTCGAGTGGGCCTGACGGAATCCCCCCAATTGTGCTGAGGACGTGTGCTCCAGAGTTGGCACCGGTTTTAACGCGTCTTTTCCGGTACTCCTACTCCCTAGGCGTAGTCCCAAAATCGTGGAAGACGGCTTTCGTCCACCCGATCCCTAAAAAAGGCGACCGCTCAGACCCGTCCAACTACCGGCCAATCGCCATCACCTCCTTGTTCTCCAAAACAATGGAGTCCATTGTAAACTGCCAGCTTATGAGGTACCTTGAGGATCACCAGCTGATTAGTGACCGCCAATACGGTTTTCGCCGTGGTCGGTCAGCTGGTGATCTTCTGGTCTACCTCACTCACAGATGGGCGGAGGCAGTAGAGTTCAAGGGGGAGGCATTGGCCGTTAGTTTGGACATTGCGAAGGCCTTCGATCGGGTTTGGCACAAAGCGCTTCTTTCGAAGCTCCCTTCCTATGGGCTTCCCGAGAAATTGTGCAATTGGATCACCAGCTTTCTTGCAGATCGGAGCATCAAGGTCGTTGTAGACGGTGCAAGCTCCGATTGCAAGCCTATTAATGCTGGTGTTCCACAGGGCTGCGTGCTATCGCCAACGCTGTTTCTTCTGCATATCAATGATATGTTGCATACCCGTAACATTCATTGCTATGCAGATGACAGCACTGGTGATGCTCTTTACACCGGCCGAGCCAATATTTCTCGGGAAAACGTCTCCGAGTGCCGGGACAAACTTGTGTCTGAAGTCGAGTCTTTGCTGAACAGAGTCTCGGATTGGGGACGACTAAATCTAGTCCAGTTTAACCCCCAGAAGACACAAGTTTGCGCGTTAACCGCTAAAAAGAACCCCTTTGTCGTATCCCCTCAGTTTCAAGGCACTCCCCTTGTTGCCTCAGCCAGTATCGGAATCCTCGGCGTCGACATATCGAGTGACGTGCAGTTTCGTGGTCACTTGGAAGGGAAGGCCAAATTGGCCTCTAAAAAGCTTGGCGTGCTCAGCAGAGCGGGACAGTATTTCATGCCGGCACACCGCCTGCAACTTTACAAGGCGCAGGTTCGGCCGCACATGGAATACTGTTCCCATCTCTGGGCTGGGGCTCCCCAGTACCAGCTCCTTCCACTTGACCGCATCCAGCGCAGAGCGGCTCGAATCGTCGACGACCGAGTGCTTTCCGATCGGCTCGATTCACTGGCGTTGCGAAGAGATGTTGCATCTCTTTGCGTATTTTATCGCATCTATCACGGGGAGTGCTCTGAGGAATTGTTCGGATTAATCCCAGCCGCCAAATTTCGTGAACGCACGACACGGCAAACGTCCCAATACCATCCACACCATCTGGATGCTTGGCGGTCCACCACTGTACGTTTCACAAGGAGTTTTCTTCCACGTACAACCTCTCTGTGGAATAGTTTATCATCGGCGATTTTTCCGGACCGATACGACCTGGGGACCTTCAAGAAAAGAGCTTACTCCTTTCTAAAGGGCCGGCAACGCACCCGCAATTCTCCTGGTGTTGCGGTTGATCATGGGCGGCGGTAGTCACTTAACATCAGGTGAGCCGCATGCTCGTTTGCCCCCTCTTCTATAAAAAAAAAAAAAAAAATGTTCGCACCTGGCAACAATTGTCCTTTGCACCCAGGGTTGACTGGCAGAGAATGCCACATGGCATTAGGTCCGCCCTATGTACCCTTTAGCTTAAAGTGTTGTTTTAAATAAATAAATAAAAATAAAATAAACTATCACGCCCGTCACCTAGAGAGGTAGGCAGAGACTACGGACTTCCATTTGGTACGATCCTGACACAGATCTCTCCCCTCCTTTAGTACTTTCTTTTAGTACTTAGTTTAGTACTTCTAATCTGCCTTGTTTTCGCCACTTTGGTCAATAAAATTTCATCTAGAACGTGCCTTAGGTAATGACTCTACCGCTCACATCTGCAATATTAATTTGCTTTGTCACTCTTTACTCCTTCATTCCTTCGACATAACCAAACTACTGAAGGATTCATTTCCTAATCCTGGTCACAACATCATCTTGCAAACAACACATTCTCACTCTGTCATTCAGATTCAGCCCCAGCATACTTTTTATAAATATTTTATAAACGGTAAGTATAGTATTCTATTGATTCAATCACGATGTTTTTCTTTACAGCCGATTATTATCGAATTTAAGATAATTAACGATTGGTAACGAATATAGGTTCATAGGGATCGAACCCGGGTTAACCACGTTCACGTGCTGTGAACTTTACAGCGAACCCTTGGCCCTATCTTACTAGAACAGCTACTTAAGATTCACTCGTCACAAGTTTGGTAATAATTTCTGAGGTGACAGTTTATCCGAATATCAAGAAAGAGTAGACTACGCTAGACATACACTTAGTCAATTTTTTTCCGGGGTGAGTCTAAAGGGGACGGACTATACCTGTTGAAATTGAGCCAGCGTTGGAATTATTTCTCGTGTAGTGGTAGGGTAGATATCAAACCTTCACCTGATTGCCTAGGAAAAGAAGGGATCGATCATTCAAAGTGTTTATTCAAATGGATCATTTCAGGCTCCAGTATTATGCGAGTCTGTGAGATCCATTGGGAACCGGAAATTTTCTATTTGAGATTTATAATAGCGCCATCTACTACATGCTATAGGTAATAAAGTCATTTTATCGAACTAAAACTTATTGACCTCCAAGGTGGTAAGTATAATGACGGCTTAAGTGATTCAATTGATTTGATTTGACTTCGATTGGTAACTTTATTCAATATATATATTATTTTAAATATTTAATAAATTTGTTTATTTTTAAATTTCATTCCTAACAGTACACAATTTCATCTTACTTTACATGTCTAAAAATAAGGATTGTAACATTTATTTGCAAGAAAATTAAACTTTTATCTATTTTATACTTATATAAGGTGGTTGGAAATTATCATATTAAATAAATCTTTTGCCATGAAATCTTTTGAAGTTTTATATTTAGTAAACTCTACGAAATGATATTTTTAACTCATAGACTTAACAAATAAATACAATAAAACGTAAAATAATTTTTAATTTAGGTAACAATATAATAATAAAAAATCCTTAAATAATAAATACTCCTGATACTCTGCAGTCTGCATTGTTTATTCGATTGGCCTGTTTATTCAGATCATTCGGGATTCGGTTGGTTTATGGCTCATAACAATTCATACAAATCGCAGGTTAAAAAGGTACCGTCAATTGTATGTGATTGGTTGTACTGGTACATTCAAAAACAAATGAATGAACCATCAATACTTTTAAGTGTACCAGCTCAAACGAACGTATCATGCGTGATTGACACATGTCTACTTATGTTTGGAGAATGGGCCTAGCACAAATTTTAAGGATTTTTAATGAAATATGCAGGTTGATTTGGTCCTTATAATCTATAGATTACAATAGTGTTATTAGTTTTATTGCATCTAAACGGAGTCCTGAGAAATTAACAATTAAATTATGAATCTAACAACGTCCTAAAAACAAACTGAAAGCTATTTTCTAGTAGTTTTCACCGGTATTATAAGTTAAAATAGAACACTGTTGAATAATTATAGTACATATAAAACCAAGTTGTAGGTATATTCAGTATTTATAGGTACTTTAAGATCGATTGAAATTCTTTTCACTTCATCATTATCATCATTACAGCCCTTCACAAGTCCACTGCTGAACATAGGCCTCCCCCAAGTAATGCCACAAAGCACGGTCCTGAGCCACCTGCATCCATCGACTTCCTGCATATCTTACCAGGTCGTCACTCCATCTAGTGGGGGGTCGCCCTACACTACGCCTACCGGTACGAGGCTGCCACTCGAGAACCTTTCTTCCCCATCGGTTATCGGTTCTTCGAGCTATATGGCCGGCCCATTGCCACTTCAGCTTACTAATCCGTTGGGCTATGTCGGTCACTCTGGTTTTACTGCGGATATCCTCATTTCTGAGTCTATCACGCAGAGAAACTCCGAGCATAGCCCTCTCCATAGCTCGCTGAGCGACCTTGAGCGTCCTCATACGGCCAGCAGTGAAGGACCACGTCTTTTCACTAATTCCGGCAAAATATAGTGCCTGTCTGTGCATAAATGTCGTATAGATTCTACTTTTGACATATTTTGATTGATTGTGAGTGTAAATTCCAAATACCAGTAAAGTATTATGATTAAAACCAAGATGACTAAGGGATAGTATGTCCATTTATATTATTTATAATATTACCAACACACGGTAAGAAATATGTTTTAAAGTTGGTTGTATTACAAAAAAACAAAATATAATCGAACTCTATTTATTACTGTAACTCATAATTTCTGAAGTATTCTATTAATAGTGGTACAGAAAGAGAAACTTTTTATTCAATATAGATTATAAATAATACTTATTGAAAACCACTTTTTTTTCAATTTACCGCTGGTACGGAAAACCACTGTCTTGGGGAGAACCAGCAAGAAACTCAGGGGAAAGTCTTTTTAAAGAATACCTTACAATCATGTATGTTACAATTAATAACACATAACAAATTAGAAAAAGCTTGGTAGCGATCACCTTACCCAGGGGTATTATCATCCATAAATTCCTTATAATATATACAAACTTAGTTTAATAAAGTTTTTGAACTTTGATGATGGATTGAGATGGACAGACAGGAGCAGTGTCAAGACTGTTTTAATATGTTTTGGTTGATTACTAAGTATCTCTAAACATCTCATATATCATAATAAAATAACTGGGTAAAAACATGCTTATCTACGTAACCTTTTCAGAAATGAGAGGAGGCCTGTGCCCAGCTGTGGGACGTATACAGGCGTGACTTGAAAGAATATTTGAAAATGTTGTGATTATAATAACATATTCTTTTATTATAGAACCAATTACGAGAAAAACACATTTCTAATTTATTTAATCTTCTATAATCATATAAAATCTAATTTTTTATTCCATTATTTCAAATTGCCGGTTTTAAATTATATAAATATTAAATTTTACAAAAGTGTGTCGTCTTTTCTATAGGATTATGGAGTTCTGTTAATAAGACCCGTCACCTGCGCGGCTAGATGCAGTGTCGGCTGGTATTAACGAGATCCTTGGCTTGAATCCATCTTCATCAGCCTCATACTCTACCACCTGGAAAGAACAGAATGCATGCCATGAAAATGTGTTAATTTTACCACGTTTTCATCATGTCACTTTCTAGTTTTTCTGCCGTTCCGGGTGGAATCTTGCAATTCTAATTTCGAATATTTCCCGATGGACTAGGGACTTGAAATTCTGATCATAGCTCAGAATCAGAAATTGTAGGTGAAAAAAACGTGGTATATTAATTTCTTAGGACAAAGTTTAAAAAAATATACTTGTTTGTACACTTTCGTTTGTTGATAAATTATAGCAACTAGCTACTGTAGTTCAAGGATAAAAAGTAAGAGATCAAAAACAGAAACAGAAACTTTTTTTATTCAATATAGATTATAAATAATACTTACTGAAAGTCACTTTTTTAATTTACCACTGATTCGGAAAAAAAACCTCTATCCTGGGAAGAACCAGCAAGAAACCCAGCGGGATTTTTTTTAAATAACAGCTTACAATCATGTATGTTACAATTAACACACAATAAATTAGAATCAGCTTGGTAGCGATCACTCTACCCAGGGGTTATTATCATCCACATCTGAAGTGTATAAGAGATGTAGAGAAATGTAGAAGAAACCCAGTATAATAACAAGCCCTGAGTTATTCCATCTTAGTCCTCATTGAGGCTAATTCTTTATTTATGTTGGTTGCAGGTAGACCGTAAGTTTGTTTTTCAATTCAATTTTTTATAGAAAAATGGTGACAAACGACACGTTCCGCCTGATGACAAGTGCGTGCTGTAATCCCATAGACATGTACATCTTTATCAGATGATGAATCATAATGCAGATGCATTGTCACTCTTAAGGACTAAGATGAGATGTCTCGTTCCCAGTAAAGAAAGAATTAACATTCACAACCTCTTACAATACTGACCGTCTTACTATAAAGTTAGTTACAGCCTACATACTTCCTACGTAGTGGGACGTATATAGGCTGTAAGAGAAATGAGAGAACTCCACACATCTTCGAAATATTTTTTCTCAGACATGCAGGTTTCCTCACGATGTTTTCCTTCACCGTGGAGCACGTGGTAAATCTCTCGCGTACTGTGAAAACTTACATATTGTATTTCAGTGCGTCTTACTACACTAAAATACAATAGTATTCGCATTTGTGTTTGCAGAAATAGATAGGTGGAATTTACTCGGGTTCCAAAGCAATAGAGCTGATGAAGATGATTTCAACGTACCTGCTTGGTTCCATCAGGAAGTACGACAAAGTACGTCCCTTCTGCTTTATCGTCCTGCCGGTTTTCCGCGTGGCCAAAGTCACTTCCGCTCTCGTAGTCGCTCACTTTGTAGGAGAACTCGTAGTTCGCTGGTTCCTGTGTATTTTGATTAGTAACTTTTAGTAATAGAACGTGTAGTAGCGTGTAAGAATATCCAGTACCCCATATCGTCCCATGGGTGTCGCAAGAGGTGAGACAGAGAAATACAAAGGCAACAGCGTCTTCCTAATAACGACTAGAAAATAAAATAAACTGCGGTCACCAACCTGCCCACCAAGCGTGTCATCTGTGGCAAATATCTCCCTTATCAGGAAACCTATTAAGTGACCCCCCCCCCCGGGTATGTTCAGCAGTGGTCTTCGATAGTCTTTATTGAATGAATAATTAATGGCATTGATACATTTAGTAGTATTTATCAATTCCCTTAAGTTGCGTGTTTATGTAAAAGGAAGCGCTAGTCGTTTGTGACGTTTTTAGGAGCTATCTACTTCTTATTAAAATGATATATCAACTAATAAAAAAACCTATTACATTTCTACACAATCTTGATTCCATATTAGCCAATTCCAGTTTTTTTAAAGGAGTGATTGATGAATCTTCCTACAACTAAAAAACAGAAATGCGAATTAATTATTAATAATAAAAAATTATTATATAAAAATTATTGATGATATACATCTCCTCATAAAGTAAACATAATTACACGTCTCATAAGCGAAGCGTTGAGGTTATACTCTACTCTCACCTAATGGTGTTAAGTAAAATCGTTTAATACGTAAGTAACATCATGAAACCTATTACATTTCTACACAATCTTGATTCCATATTAGCCAATTCCAGTTTTTTATTAACTGCATAAAATATCATAAATCTAAACAAGGTTATAGATATTCATAATAATAACAATGTACATTTTAGACACACAAATAACAAGGTAGAACAATAATTATTATTACTCACAATTTATCTTCCGTGTACGTCACAGAATACATTTACCCTGACGGGGTGTACGTATTCTCTACTCAACAGTTTTGGTAGGGCTGCCGCTCAAACCGACGACATCTGTCTTTTATAGGCTTGTAATTTAACAGTACTAACCTACAGATGGCGTTGCTTGTGTGGTTTCCGCTACAACTTTTTATAAAATTGGATATTAAGCCGAAAGTTTTTACATTATAAAACTTTATTTATATTTCTTATAATTATCTTAAACAGTTTTACATTCTAGTTATTAATATAAGCAAAATTAAATAACTAGACATAATCTAAAACATTAACGTACCCGCAGACTTTATAGGATGAAAATAATTAATTACCCACCATGTTAGTTACAACAATATAAATACGCTAACAATGGAAATCCAGTAATTTACTGAGCTAAACATGTATTTGTTTTTTAACTACCGCACTTTAAGAATAATAAAAATACACATATATCGAGAAAAATGCCTCGTTTTCATGTTTCTATTATATTTAAAAGTAATTTTTTGTATTTAGTGTAAAAACAAACTGATTGAAAATATTATCGAGGGTGCCCGGAAGCCTGTATTCAAAAGGTACCGTAGTCGTTAAAATTAATGTATCAAAATAATTCTTTTTTTATTAGGTTTAGAATCTCAACGCATAGGTTCCTTTAAAAAATCACTGAGTAATTTGTTCTCATTTAATTGTAATTAATGAAAATGTAAAAAACAACTGGTACTTTTCTACAAAAAAATATTCTCATGGATCTCTTCGTTCGTCTCAAATATAGAAAAAGAGATATTTTTCTTTTATATAATCAAATGAGATTATAAGGCGTGCACTTTTGGATTTTCCAAGCTTTTTTATTTTACGATTGCCACTAATGGATAGGCATGGTATTAATGAACATTTTGATCTGTTTAATTTTTTCAAAAGATAAATATTCGATTTTATAAAGAAAATATTTTAAAATTTGGGCGAATTTCTTACGCGATATATTATTGTAGAGAGAGCGCGTGGAATGTATAGAACCGAATGCTGCGGGTCGTTCGCTAGGAGTAGCGCCTTAATTGGCCTCCCCTTTAGATTGTCTTGTTGGTTGGCTTTTGCTATAGTTGCCACGCTGGGAAGGCGGGATGGCGAAAGAACAATGCTGCTGCCTATATTCTGTTTCAGTTTCCCTCTATCCCCACTTACCACACCTATAGACAGTCCAGCGTCCACATGTAGAGGTCAGTGAGATAATTATATTTTATTTGGTTGTCAGTACTAGGGATAAACAAAAACTACACTTAAAAATATAGATTTTTAATACTATTCATTTGTTTGATAATCCGTTGTCATCCCCGAGGACTACAGAATGGCTAGTTTCAAGCAGAAAGGGTACAGTCAATGTAATTGCCTACACTCATTGTCTTTTCCCGATCGAGCCGACTCATTCGTGCTACAACAATTATATAGCTGCTGCATTCTCTACAACGCGTAGATATATTATAATACTAGTTGTTACCCGCGGCTTCGCCCGCATGGTCACTGGGATATGAACTATCCATTGCTTTTTGAATTGAAAGAAAACTGAGTTTTATAGATTTGTCAGAGATGCAGCCATTAAAAGGAAACTGAGCAAAATTGATTCGTCAGCCTATTTAAACATTTTGAAACGCAGCGTATAGGAAAGCAAGAAAATAGCCTGTTTATTCCAAACGGAAATGGGATATTTTTTATAATTAAAGGAAACTGAGCATAATTATCCGTCTGGGATGCAGACTTTTGAAAAGAAACAGAGCTAAATTGTTTCATCAGAGATGCAGTTTTCTGAATTGAAAGGAAACTGAGCCAAATAAAAGATCCGTCAGAGGTGCAGCATTTGGAATTGAAAAGAAACTGAGTTAAATAGGAAATTTTGAATTGAAAGGGAAGATCTAGGAATTCTGATTAATTGATTGTGGGCATTTTAGAAAAAAAAACTAACTGAACAATATTTTAAGACGCTACCGTACACAATGTTATATGTTTTCCATTCGGGGAAAGAATGTGGAGATTCTGGGCATTTGACACACGTGAACATGCTACATACAGCTGACCATGAGAGAAGCACGGTTTTTCTAAGTTGACCCCCGCTACCTGTAACGTTTTCCCTTGCGCTTTATGTCATTGCAAAACTGAGCTTAATAGGGAACTGCAACCTTTTGAATTGAAAAGGAAGATCTATGGGAATTATAGGGATCCGTGGTATAATAACATTTTCACCTTTTCCTCCGCCTGTCAAAATTGTAGCACCGATTATGTACCGTCCAAGATGTGTCACACGCAGCTTTGTCCCGTTACATAACCGAGAAGCATTTAACTTTTGCATTAGCATGACTGGGACGCCTAATTTTAATTGAAGCTTATGTGAGGGCACACCTGACAACCCTAGATAATTTAGAAACTCTACGGGATATGAAGTGCTCTGTTCTGTGTCCATAACTGTGTCTACTGACAAATACTTTGTTATTTCTCCTGCTACTTCGCTTAATATATCTGAATTTATTTTGTTAACGCTCTCATTTTTTGGTGCAAGAATCGCCCTTTCACATAACCATTTGTCTTCATGCATGTTGTTCGATAAATCTGAAAAAACATCATCATCATCATCATTACAGCCTTTCACAAGTCCACTGCTGAACATAGGCCTCCCCCAAGTAATGCCACAAAGCACAGGTGGCTCAGGACCATGCTTTGTGGCATTATTTGAAAAAACGCTCGCAATTGATTCGGAATGACTTTGTACTAAACTACAAAAATCTCTCGTCAATTTAATGCAGCCCTCAGCATCCGTTTCCAACCTCCCATCGACAATTTTTAATAGTGAATAGTGTATCAGAAAAGTTTCCAGCATTGATATCATTATACAAATTCACTCTCTTATTCGTAGTTAAACTGCATTTTGTCATTCTTTAACTTCATCTGCAGGTGTGCCCTTTTGAATGACAGGTAAAGTTTGGCGAAAGTCACCAGCCAGTAAAACCACCATTCCTACCATTACATCGGTATTGCTGCGCAAATCCTGGAGCGTTCGATTTAGTGCTTCTACAGCTTTTTTACGCGACATTGTACTTTCGTCCCACACTAAAAGTTTGCATTGTCGTAGCGCCTTTTATGCTCTCCTCGAGGGGTCCGATCTGCGTGAATGACGACTTTATAATCCTCTTCAGGTAGTTTTTCTAAAGCAGGTTTAAATGTTTTGACTAAAATGTTACGTTCATGTAAGAATCTTTGAATTTTGAACACTGTGTCTCTCTTAACTCCCTGGATAAATTGGCAGCGACGGTCTACCTAAAGTTTTTCGTCACCCATAAAATATACTTGTAAAAATTTATGCTGTACGCTTTCAGCTGGAAAAAGTGAACCTATTCTATGATAAATTTGCCCTTGCACCGTAAATGTAGGCAAAAATCCCGGCATTATTATTTCCCGGTCAACTCCGAAGTCATTTGAAAGCATGTGTTATATTTCCGGATCCTGTTTAAAAAGCGCCGTGACACATTAGCATCATATAAAAAGAGAGTTTTCAAAGATTCTTCTGGTTTCCCAAGTAACGGAAGAGACACTTTGCCATTGAAACAGCACATGCATGCGGTCTCATCTTTCCATTTTAAAGCGCTGCAAAATCGACACGCCTTGTCCATCAGTCCGATAACAACGAACCTGTGATTTTTATAATCAATCAACGGATCGTAATTGAATGCTGAGTCATTAAAAACCGACCAATTATTTCTTTGAAAATTTTGTCGACGTTCAGCTTGGAGCTGTGCATTTACATCTCTTCGCACCTGTGTCTGTTCTGGTGTTTCAGACGCCCTTATAGTAGATTGACGTTCAGCTTGTTCAAATAGCCTTTGCTGACTTTGAGCAGGTGTTTCAGTAGCTCTTAAAGTAGATTGACGCTCTGCCTGTTCTAGACCCCTTTGCTGACTTTGATCAGGTGTTTCAGTAGCTCTTAATGTAGCCTGACGCTCTGCTTGTTCAAGACGCCTTTACTGACTCTGAGCAGGTGTTTCAGTAGCTCTTAAAGTAGCTTGACGCTCTGCCTGTTCAAGACGCCTTCGCTGACTTTTAGAAGGTGTTTCGGAAGCTCTTAAAGCAGCCTAACGCTCTGTCTGTTCAAGACGCCTTTGCTGACGTTGAGAAGGTATCTCAGATGCTCTAAAAGCAGCCTGACGTTCTGCTTGTTCTTGCCTTCTCAGTTCAGCATCTTCTAAAGATTCTAGCGATCGAGCTAATCTTTTCGCTTGTCTTTGAGAAGATACTCTTGAAGGGCTGGACTTACGTTTGCGAGGCATTACGAAGTAACAACCTATTTATAAAAAACTTTAAATTACCTAAAATGAATTAAATTTCCTTTTAAATATTTCTTTAAAAATAAAATCCAAAATATCTAACAGGAATAAATATTTCTTTTAAATATTTTTTAAAATCAAAACGACAAAAACCAATTCAAGACACAATACGAATCCGAAAACGATAGCAAAAAAATCGAATCAACTTAAACCAAATCACAAAACAAATCGCAGAAAATCGAAATCGAAAGCAGTAGTCAATATAAATATAACCAACGAAAAAAGAAGTAAGTGTATAGGTTGTTTAGGTTCCCTTGAAATATTGTTAAACAACCTAAAACAACGAAAGCCAATTCACGATTCTAAATAAACAAAATCCAAAATCAAAGCCAGAGTCTAAATATGTATAAAGGAAAACCAACCAAATCAACAAAACCGATTCAAGAAAATACACAAATCCGAAAATGATAGCCAATATAAATTTATTCAACCTTAACCAAATCACAAAGCAAATAACAAACAACCGAAATCGAAAGCAGGTAGTCGAATAAGCTACGAAATAGAAACAATATAAGCGTATAGGTACCGTATGCACTATAAGTTGACGCGCAGCTCAACGGCGGGAGTTAAGTACATCATCATCATCATCATCATCATTACAGCCCTTTACAAGTCCACTGCTGAACATAGGCCTCCCTCAAGGTATGCCACAAAGCACGGTCCTGAGTCACCTGCATCCATCGACTTCCTGCATGTCTTACCAGGTCGTCACTCCATCTAGTGGGGGGTCGCCCTACACTTCATCTACCGGTACGAGGCTGCCACTCGAGAACCTTTTTTCCCCAACGGTTGTCGGTTCTTCGAGCTATATGGCCGGCCCATTGCTACTTCAGCTTACTAATCCGTTGGGCTATGTCGGTCACTCTGATTCTACTGCAGATATCCTCATTTCTAAGTTCAGCACGCAGAGAAACTCCGAGCATAGCCCTCTTCATAGCTCGCTGAGCGACTTTGAGCGTCCTCATACGGCCAGCAGTGAAGGACCACGTCTCAGTTCCATATGTCATCACTGGCAACACGCACTGGTTGAACAACTTAGTTTTCAGGTTTTGAGGTATACC
Source organism: Parnassius smintheus behrii (assembly GCA_036936625.1). Taxonomy (NCBI): domain Eukaryota; kingdom Metazoa; phylum Arthropoda; class Insecta; order Lepidoptera; family Papilionidae; genus Parnassius; species Parnassius smintheus. The sequence goes on along the minus strand of JAUPFT010000019.1, from coordinate 39,012,659 downwards.
TGACGAGAAGATGCGTTGTAATTTCCCGAACGCTGCCCAGCCGAGTTGAATCCGTCGATTGAACTCTCGGTCTAAGTTGGACTTACCTAGCCGGACTATTTATCCCAGGTAAACGTACTCGTCAACAACTTCGAGCTTAGTGCTCCCAACAACTACCGGCATAGGTGTGACATGGACGTTAAACACGATCTTTGTTTTGTCCATGTTCATCTTAAGACCTATCCGTTGGGAGGCACTATTGAGGTCATTGAGCATAGTGCTTAAGTCCTACAGCGATTCTGCCATAAGGACTATATCGTCGGCAAATCGAAGGTGAGTGATGTACTCGCCATTGATGTTAATACCGTATCCTTTCCAGTCCAGTAGCTTGAAAAAGTCTTCCAATGCGGCGGTGAAGAGTTTCGGAGAAATAACGTCACCCTGTCTTACACTCTCTGCAGTTGGATAGGTTTCGTACTCTGGTTCTGTACTCGGATAGCCATCGTAGTCCTACTGTACAAACACTCCAGCACTTCGATATACCAAGAGTCAACTTGGCACCGCTGAAGAGACTGTAGCACCGCCCAAATTTCGACGGAATCAAAGGCTTTCTCATAGTTCACATACGCCAGGCAAAGTGGCAGATTGTACTCTTCGGACCTCTGTACAATTTGCCGAAGGATATGTATGTGGTCTATGGTACTAAAGCCTTTTCGGAAACCGACTTGTTCGGGAGGCTGGAAGTCGTCGAATCTGCGTGCGAGACGATTCGTAATGACTCTCGAAAACAGCACGTAGACGCGGCTCAGAAGGGATATCGGTCTGTAGTTCTTCAAGAGGGCGTTGTCACCTTTCTTGAAGAACAAGACCACCGCACTTCTGCTCCACGCTTCCGGAGTAGTGCCACCATGGAGGACGGAATTAAAGAGCCTCTGAAGGACTTCAAGTACCGGTTTTCCACCCGCTTTCAGAAGCTCCGCTGTAATTCCATTCTCGCCCGGGGAGTTGCCGTTTTTAAAGTGCTGGAGAGCCATTCTAATCTCGCTCAGACTGACGTCCGAGATATCATCGGAATGGTGTCGGATAAGACCCGCTCTTGGATCGTTACTCACACTTGCGTGTGGCTCCAACGATGATGTGTACAGCTGCCCATAGAACCTCTCAATCTCACTCAGAATCTCTGGTGTCCCGGAAACAATGCTGCCACACTCAGTCTTCAGCTTTGACAGTTGGCTCTTGCTGGCAGACAGATCTCTGGCAAAGACTTTGGAGCCCTGGTTCTGCTCAATCGCTTCTTCAATACGAGCAGTATTAAATTTGCGTAAGTCTCGCCGCATGCATTTGGAGGTCTGTCTCTTCAGTTGCCTGTATGCTGTCAAATCTGTTGACGATTGCAGCCTCATCTCCCGTCTAACAGCCATGAGATTAAGAGTGTGATCGGAGAGCTTTTGTGTTCTTCTGCGGCCGGTCTTGCAGAACTTAGCTCCAACCGCATGCACAGTTTCCACGAGCTTGTCATTCATATCGTCCACTGCATTGCAATCTTCTAGGCACATGTCCATGTCACAAGTACATGTCAGGAAACATTTCGTTACCGCGTTTTAAAAACCTAGTAACGACAACGGAATCAATTTAAACTATGTATACGTTAGTTAATAAGAACTCTCCAAAAATATTTTTCTTATAATTTTGCACAATTTTTCTTATTGTAATACCGATTCATTCATAACCACATATAAGAACTGTATTCATTTCCGTTTAATAAATATTACTAAGGCTTATTAATAAGGCTTACTAAGAACTGTTTCTACCATAGTTAAGTAATAGTTAAGGGTGAAAGCGTGACAGGTGGTGATAGTATTTCTGATCCATACTTATAATCACGCCTGTAACCCTTGCGGGGTAGGCAGAGCATCAACAGCCTTACCTTACCGCCTATTCTGTGAATTACAATGCACCAAAACGTTTGAAGAAAATCAGCTGGTGAATTTTATGTTTTTATCGCTCTCTTCCCGGTCCTGCGTATATAAATACAGGTCCATACATTTTTTACCTTAATTTTGGTAAAAAGACATAATAATCCAAATATTCTGACCTTCTGTGTTCGTCCGTCGTACCGTCGTCCGTCTTGTAGAATCACGGTGGCGCGACCTAGCTGAATTTAATTTTGCAACATATTCGATTTTCCCACGGGAATGATATGTTTTTTCGTTGAAAAAAAGTAGCCTATGTCACTCTACAGCCACAGATCTATCCCCATACAAAAAATCATGCCATGCCGACGCTCTGTTGCGACGTGAAAGAAGGACAAACTGGTGCAATATGTTTGATATTTTCACGGGAATGAGATGTTTTTCCGCGGAAAAAAGTAGCTTATGTCACTTTACAGCCACAGATCTATCCCCATACAAAAATTCATGCCATGCCGACGCTCTGTTGCGACGTGAAAGGAGGACAAATGTTTGCAACATATTGATACGAGCTTTAGGTTCGTGACAATAAAAATTGCCGATAGAATTACCTAAATTAACACTTTAATTTTCTTTACACCAATTAAAACTTAAAACACTAATAATTAATCACACTGATTTACTTTATTCCGCTCCAAAGCTTCGCTTGTCTCGTCAAATTCAATACTTCCCCGATCGCACCTTGCAGCGCCTATAAATACTCATTAGTACCGAATCATCCAGGACTTTCAAGTAAATACGCCCACCAATCGACCAAGCGCCGAAAGTTCGAGAGTCAGCTTCCAGAAGCTTAGTTCTTCATTTCGACAACAGATGGCGCTGTCGGTTGAAAGATTTAGTGATGTCATTTTCTGGAAAGCTCTCCCCTCGCTCCGTTACCCGACACTAGATGGCGCTAGTGCCTGATGTCAACTTAGCCGCGCAACAATATTCTATTTTCCCACGGGAATGAGATGTTTTTCCGCGGAAAAATGTAGCCTATGTCACTCTGCAGCCACCGAACTATACCCATACAAAAAATAGTGTCATGCCGACGCTCTGTTGCGACGTGAAAGAAAGACAAACAAACAAACACACTTTCGTATTTACAATATTGGTATGGATTAACTTTGTGTTACGTATTAGATTTTGATATTATTCAATAATTTTATATAATTGCTTTAGTAGGTAAATTCTCAAATGTCAAATTACGGTACGTATAATTTAGTAGTTTGTTAATTTAGTTATTAAGGGATGAACAAAAACCACATGTTTAAAAAAAGATTTTTAATATTATTCAGGATTTAATATTATTGACTAGGAAAATTATAAAATATAAAACTGAGGTAATTTTGATTTCATAATAGTTACTTCTCTTCGTCTTTATCTTTATTTACTATCTGTACGTCATCTGAACCTTGCATGACACACGTTGGGTCGGCGGTGTGGTTCGTAAACATGAACTGAGAATTCGCTTTCAGCTTCAGCACCTCACTCCGTACTAATATCAGAAGGTATATGTGAACAACTGAAACAAATCAGCATTGTTTTGTAAAACAGCAGTGACACATGCACTTACAACCTGATGATAAGTGGCTACTGTAGCCCACGGACACCTGCAAGCCATTTCAAACAGAGTCTACAGACGTGTGTCTACAGAATACTGCCTGTAATATTCTGGCTCTCTATATTCTTCCAATCAGAATTTAGAGCAGAGCCTGCACTGCTGCTTGACGGTAGAAGTAGGAAAGAGAGTCGTATCTACCTAGATGAACTCCTAGGCAAAATATTATTAAATTTAATTAAACTTTTATTTAATTTTTATTACTGCTATTTTTTAGGCTTCTATTCAGTCTAGCAGTTCTACCCTCTAACCTATTTAACTGATAATCAATACTATACCTGCTACCAAATTCCGGTGCTGCATGAAAGGTAAAGTAAGTTTGTATTATTTTCGCTTGGCGTAAACTGTAAGACGTGATGTCTTATTCCATTACATTCGTACATATACTGGATGACCTATTTTACCGTCTGGAAAAAGGAATGTGAACAGAGTAGAAGCCTGGCACCGATATTAAAAAAAATGATAACAAAAATTTTGAATTAAATAAATAAATAAATTAAAATCTATCGAAACTGACAAAGTGACAAGGTCAAAGAAAGATGCCTACTAAATTAATTGTTTTATTGCCGTTCGTAAGGTACCTAAGGTGGATATGATTTGAATTTCGATAGTTTCTAATTAATTTCCTTATTACATTTAAAAACAAACCGGTTTTTTGGTGCCATAGGCTTTTACTTCGTTCACATGTTACACCTTATTTTTTACCAGGCGCTAAAAAAGGTCACCTGTATATATTATGTATCTATGCATATAGGTTAAGTTTATTAAAAGTTGTGTAAAAAGAACTTACTCATTGAAGCACAGATAGCCGATGCAAGTATTACAATTTTATGCCATAACTTTGATTCTTTAAGGGGATCATTCGCTGAAGCAATCGCATAAACAATGAATATGAGAGCAGAGGCTGTGATAACGAACCCATGTGCGATCCCATAGCGGTAGTAGAGTCGTAACATCTTATTATTTTTCTGAAACAAACAAAATATTATCTTTGGAAATTATAGGACAGCCGGGATGGAAGATGTGATTTAGATGTGGATAGGCGTGTCGCTGCCGGAAACAAAGTCAATGGTGCCCTGAATGCATTAGTCAAAAGGCAAGGCGTGGTGAAGAGTGCACGCCTTGCAATACATAACGCAGTGTTGGTACCGACTTTGTTATATGGCAGCGAAACCTGGGTATGCCAGAAGAAGCATAAAAGCAAGTTGAATGCAGTGGAGATGCGATCTCTTCGTAAAATGTGTGGCGTTACCATAGCCGACCGAAAGCGAAACGAAGAGATTCGCAATATGGCAGGATTGAAAGATGACCTTATCACAAAAATTGATAGGGGCGTACTCCAATGGTTTGGACACGTTGAACGAATGAGTGAAGACCGAATGGTGAAGAAAATATATAGAGCGAAAGTAAATATTAAAAGGTGTCGAGGTAGACCGAGACTAACTTTCGAAGACCATGTGAGCAAATTGCTCGAAGAGGGGAGGGTCAAGAGTACTCGGATACCTAGACGTGCATGTATGAAGAAGTTAATGAACCTGAAAGAAGCGAAAGAGGTATGTAAGGATCGTGACACTTGGCGATCTGTTCTCTCTGGCTACCCCGTTAGGGATTGTGCGTGACGATAAGTAAGTAAGTAAGTAAGTAAGTAAGGAAATTATATGTAGTAAAGCCAAACTGCAGCTATATTATAGCTGTAGCACGAATGGGCCAGCTCGACCGGGGAAAGTCCTCGCTCTCACATAATTCGAAGAATTTCATCTAAGTCCTCTGGGGTGACAACGCATTTGCATTTTAATTCAAAATCAAGAATAGATGTAGATGTCAATGGATAGCATCTACTTATGTCACCTGTTTAATTATGTAAACTAAACGGTTCAATACCTAAAATATTGAAATGCTATAATTATTCGACTGAAGAAATCTTTTCGTTAGAAGTTCAGTTTTGTTTTCAAAATCACTATCATTACAGCCCTTCACAAGTCCACGGATGCGCATTGGCCTTCCCCACAGATTGCCACAAAGTAATAGTTTTCAGCTAACTGCATTCATGGGCTGTCTGCGCGTTCCATCAGGTCGTCATTTCTTAAAGCGGCAGGTCGCCGGACACTACGTCTGCGAATACGAGGCTGCGACACGACAAACTTTCTGCCCAACCGGTTGTCACATTTTCGAGATATAATTATTATATCTGACCCATTAGCATGCTAGCTTACTGATCCGTTGTTTTATAATATTTTATATTATATACATTCATAGAAGAAAGGTGACCTGCAGCGTGTTTGTAAACTTGCCTGCCTACAATTACAAAAAAATATATCGAATATTTATCAAGTTCGGGAATTCGTATAAATTCTATGATTCGAAGCCCTCTCGAAAAATGAGAGGTGGCATATGACCAATGATGAGATGTCTGTTGACTTCAAATATCACAAATCACAGTCTTGAGCCATCCATCGACTTCCTGCATCTTTTACCAGGTGGTCGCTTCATATAACCCTACACTTCACTTACCGGTACGAGGTTGCCACCCGAGAACCTTTCTTCCCCAAATATACGGGCTATTAACTATAATATATTGATCGGTTTAGTGCTAAAACAGAAATTTCGTCAGTGTCGTAAGAAACTCGAATGATCTTGTTTGTGTTTACATTAGTTACTAGTTCTATACGTGGTAGAGGTAGCATGGCTTAGTTATATTAGTAGTATAGTTGTAGCACGAATGGGTCAGCTTGACCGGGGAAAGCCACGTTCTCACAGAATACCGGCGTGAAATATGTAGTAGCTTAATGCTGCTGTGTTCCATATGGTGAGTGTAGAGAATCGGAGACCCCTTTTACTGGAAACGTGGAATTCCATCTTAGTCCTCACTGATGACAACACATCTGCATTTTGATTTGTAATCGAGAATAGATAGCTGTCTATGGGCCACAGCAACCACCTACCATCAGGGGGACTGAGTGCTAGTTTGTCACTATATTCTATAGAAAAAGTTAAGTTTAAAGTTAAGGTTGCTGCCTATGTACGTCCCACTGCTGGGCACGGGTCTCGTTTTATTTCTGAGAGTGTTTTAAGGCAAGGCAATATTCGTCGCGCTGCCCCAATGCATGTTGACGAACTTCAAATGTTTTCGAGATATTTTTTCTTATTTCTCAGATATGCAGGTTTCGTCACGATATTTTCCTTCATCACCGAGCAAGTGATACATCAGCATTTAAAATTGCAATTCACAATTTTATTTCTGCTGGCGGAGCGGTAGATCAAACCCGGGTTGCTCGCGTACTGTTAAATTTACAGCGTGTAGTTAGCCGCTGAGCTACGACGGTTCTACTGTTTTCACATTATCCAAATTTTATGTTTCCTTTTTTTAATCGATACATATTTTGTGAAAATTGCGACCGACACTTGTTCAGAATGTAAATAAAATGATTTTCTATTTAAGAGTGTTATAGGTAGGGATGAGCTTTGGCACAAGTTTTCTTTTAAGCTTATTAGGAGGATCCATCTACTACATTTGTTTTGTTTGTTAATCTTAAAGAAATAAAGCATTTATTTGTTTATCTTATTAAATGTTGGAACAAATTATAATGGGTAAAGTTCAATTTACCCATTATAATTTGTTTTACCGCTAAAAAGAACCCCTTTGTCGTATCCCCTCAGTTTCAAGGCACTCCCCTTGTTGCCTCAGCCAGTATCGGAATCCTCGGCGTCGACATATCGAGTGACGTGCAGTTTCGTGGTCACTTAGAAGGGAAGGCCAAATTGGCCTCTAAAAAGCTTGGCGTGCTCAGCAGAGCGGGACAGTATTTCATGCCGGCACACCGCCTGCAACTTTACAAGGCGCAGGTTCGGCCGCACATGGAATACTGTTCCCATCTCTGGGTCATGTAGGTAGGGGCCATGATGCTGCTTACCGTCGTACTGCCATGGAGGACTTCATAGCGTCACGGGGATTGGTGATAGCCAACGTAGAAGGCCAACCGAGCACCTTTTCGGGTGCAATGGGTGAGTCCAATATAGACCTCACTCTTTCCTCCAGAGGAGTCTCGATCACAGGGTGGCGAGTCCTGGATTGCGTCAGCTCGAGTGACCATCGGCTCATAACCTACAAAGTTGGAGGAGAACCACATGCGCAGCTGCCGGGGCCGGTGGAGGTGCCTGCCCGTTTTCGGGACTGGGGGGTGAACTGGGGCCTCTTTCGTGGAACTGTTCATGTACGAATGGGTGCATTGAAAGTAAGGCAGCCGGCTGATCGTCTTTGTGTGCAGTTCACTGACATTGTGGTTCGATCTGCGGAAGATGTCCTGGGGAGTGCGCGCCCTAGACGTGAGGTCGGCTATGAGTGGTGGACGCCTGAACTTGACAGAATGAGGAAAGAAGTATGTAATGGGAGAAGGGCATGGCAGAAGACTAGAAGAAAGGGAGGCAGGTCTGAGGAATTAGCCATGGAACGATTCCATGGCGTGAGAGCGCGATACAGACAGTTGATGGGGGAGACGGAACTGGCCCATTTTAGGAAAATTTCAGAGATGGGAAATGCTGATCCATGGGGACGAGCATATCAGATCTCTAGCGGGAGATATCGTCCTCCCAGTAATGTCATTAATGCCATTGAGTACGCGGAGCGACATTCGGGGGGAGTGAGGGAGGCCATGCGGGGCCTGCTCGGGGCGCTGTGTCCGGACGATGATTCGTCCAAGGACACTGAGTTCCATGGGCGGGTGCGTCTTATGGCCGCCTTCACTCCTTCTGGATCGGCTGCCGTTCCCCCAACCATTGGGTGTCTGGGGGGTATAGTCAGGGCGTTGCCCAACACTGCTCCGGGACTGGACGGGATTGGTGCCAAAATTGTTAAGAATGTGTGGAGAGCTGCACCTAGGGAATTCCACTGGGTGTATGCCAAATGTGTGGAAGAGGGGGTTTTCCCAGAAGTATGGAAGAAAGGACGGCTGATAGTTATTCCGAAAGGTAATGATAGGCCACTAACAGATCCCAAGGCCTACCGTCCGATTACGCTCCTCCCTATCTTTGGGAAGTTGCTGGAACGAGTTCTGCTGCGGTGTGCTCCGAGCTTGGTGAGGGGCATATCCGAATACCAGCACGGGTTTTCGCCGGGTCGGTCCACGGTAACGGCGCTGCAAGACGTGCTTAGTACTGCGCGCGAGTCGCAGCGCAAGTATGTACAAGCCGTCTTCTTGGACATATCAGGAGCATTTGATAATGCATGGTGGCCAATGATACTGCTGAAGGCTAAACAAGGAGGGATCCCACCTAACATCTACCGCATGTTGGTGGACTATTTCACCAACAGGCGAGTGGGTATATTCGTGGGTGACTGTGCCGAATGGAAACGCTCGACCATGGGTTGCCCGCAGGGATCAGTCCTTGGACCGACCTTGTGGAATTTACTGCTGGACGATCTGTTGAGGCTGCCGTTCCCCTTAGGGACGAAAATGTTGGCGTATGCAGACGATGTGACTCTATTGATAGAGGCGAACTCTAGAGCTGAAATAGAGAGAGCGGCCAAATCTGCACTGGAGTTGGTATCATCGTGGGGAGAGAGGAACCGGTTATCCTTCTCCTCCACGAAGTCATGTACCATGACTATTAAAGGCAAGTTCCAGCGACCACCTGTTATAAGGATGGGCACTGAGTCAGTTAAAAGCGTAACGTCGACTAAAGTATTGGGTGTCACGTTAGACACTAGTCTATTCTTTATTCAGCACGCCAAAGATATGGGAGAGAGGGCTGGGAGATGCTTTGGGAAGATGTCGCGGGTGTCGGCATCTTCTTGGGGCATGCGCTATCCCGCCCTCCGTGTTCTATATAAGGGTACATATGTTCCAATAGTGACATATGCTGCGGCCGTTTGGGTTGATCGGGTGGGGAATTATACAGTGCGAACGGCACTGCTGAGATCTCAGAGATCTTCGCTCGTGCTGTTGACAAAGGGGTACAGGACGATAAGTACTGCGGCGCTCCCGGTATTAGCCGGCGTCCTGCCGGCCGATCTGGAGGTAACTCGTGTTGGTAGGATTGACCAGGCACGTAGAAACGTTGAGAATGGGGAGTTGAGCAGGCGTAAGCGCGAAATTTGGGTTGAAGTTATGGAGGTATGGCAGGAACGATGGATCAACGAGACGAATGGAAGAGAATTATTCTGCTTCTTTCCGGACGTGTCGGCGCGGCTCAATGCGAATTGGGTCGTGCCGGACTATCAAGTCTCGCAGATACTCAGTGGGCATGGATGTTTTCGAAAGAGACTGCATGATATGAAATTGGTTGAATCTGGTATGTGTGATTGCGGTGCTGCCTATGAGGATAGGCATCACGTGCTATGGGAGTGCGAGTTGTATGATGACCTGAGATGTAAGATGATGGACGGAATAGTACGCAGAGGGGTGGGTCCGGTTTACTACCCGGACCTCGTGGACGGTAAGGAGAACTTTGGCCGGCTGCGGGAGTTTGCGCATGGTTGGCATGCGCGGAGAACTGCGATGGAGAGGAATCAAGACAGAAGTCTGCCCGGAACCGAAGGCGTTGTGTGTTCGTCCAGCCCAGAAAGGGAGAGTGACACTACGGGACAAGGATCAGATTAAATAACTTGTAGAGAGTCAAGAAAGTGCACGCGGGAAAGAGCCCAGAGCAAGTACCGCGTGCATCTCTCGAGATTCGGCCCGTATAACCGTGAGGTTGGTGGGGCCATGGGAAGGTGGAGGGTTGTTCCCATCTCTGGGCTGGGGCTCCCCTGTACCAGCTCCTTCCACTTGACCGCATCCAGCGCAGAGCGGCTCGAATCGTCGACGACCGAGTGCTTTCCGATCGGCTCGATTCACTGGCGTTGCGAAGAGATGTTGCATCTCTTTGCGTATTTTATCGCATCTATCACGGGGAGTGCTTTGAGGAATTGTTCGGATTAATCCCAGCCGCCAAATTTCGTGAACGCACGACACGGCAACCGTCCCGATACCATCCACACCATCTGGATGCTTGGCGGTCCACCACTGTACGTTTCACAAGGAGTTTTCTTCCACGTACAACCTCTCTGTGGAATAGTTTATCACCGGCGATTTTTCCGGACATATACGACCTGGGGACCTTCAAGAAAAGAGCTTACTCCTTTCTAAAGGGCCGGCAACGCACCCGCAATTCTCCTGGTGTTGCGGTTGATCATGGGCAGCGGTAGTCACTTAACATCAGGTGAGCCGCATGCTCGTTTGCCCCCTCTTCTATAAAAAAAAAAAAAATTATAAACCTTTTTTTACCATTTATTTTTTATTGGCAGACAAGATAAACAACATCGCGACGGAAATAATATATTGCAATGATAACCACAAAACAAAATTACCAAATTCATACCAAGTAAACGATAACAATGTTGTTTTGCTCGATAAAACAAAAAAATACGTTATTATTTATTATGCGGAAAATACAATATTTTTATTACTGTATCTTCCTCTTGCCTTTAGAGGCTTTTTAAAAAAATAAAATCGAAGTGGCCTATCTCCAGAATTATTACTGTATGCATATTGACTGTAACTTTGCTTTGAATAAAATGAATATATATATATATATATATATATATATATATATATATATATATATATATATATATATATATATATATATATATATATATATATATATATATATATATATATATATATATATATATATATATATATTATTTATTTATTTATTACACAATTATAACATCATTACAGTTATTAAACCAATGCGATGCTATAACTAACTATATATATAAATATATTCCAGCCTCCCAATCAAGGCGGTTTTTGAAAAGGCTTTAGTACCATAGACCACATACATACCCTTCGGCAAATTGTACAGAAGTCCGAAGAGTACAATCTGCCACTTTGCCTGGCGTATGTGGACTATGAGCAAGCCTTTGATTCCGTTGAAATTTGGGCGGTGCTACAGTCTCTTCAGCGGTGCCAAGTTGACTGTCGGTATATCGAAGTGCTGAAGTGTTTGTATAGTGGGTCTACGATGGCTATCCGAGACAGGGTGACGTTATTTCCCCGAAACTCTTCACCGCTACATTGGAAGACGTTTTCATGCTACTGGACTGGAAAGGATACGGTATTAACATCAATGGCGAGTACATCATTCACCTTCGATTTGCCGACGATATACTCCTTATGGCAGAATCGCTGGAGGACTTAAGCACTGTGCTCAATGACCTCAATAGTGCCTCCCAACGGATAGGCTTGCACAAAACAAAGATCATGTTTAATGTCCATGTCACACCTATGCCGGTAGTTGTTGTGGGCACTAAGCTCGAAGTTGTTGACGAGTACGTTTATCTAGGACAAATAGTCCGACTAGGTAAGTCCAACTTCGACCAAGAGGTCAATCGACGGATTCAACTCGGCTGGGCAGCGTTCGGGAAATTACGACGCATCTTCTCGTCAGATATACCTCAAAACATGGAAACTAAGTTGTACAACCAGTGCGTGTTGCCAGTGATGACCTACGGAACCGAGACGTGGTCCTTCACTGCTGGCCGTATGAGGACGCTCAAAGTCGGTCAGCGAGCTACGGAGAGGGCTATGCTCGGAGTTTCTCTGCATGATAAACTTAGAAATGAGAATATCCGCAGTAGAACCAGAGTGACCGACATAGCACAACGGATTAGTAAGCTGAAGTGGCAATGGGCCGGCCATATAGCTCGAAGAACTGACAACCGTTGGGGAAAAAGGATTCTCGAGTGGCAGCCTCGTGACGGTAGGCGAAGTGTAGGGCGACCCCCCACTAGATAGAGTGACGACCTGGTACGACATGCAGGAAGTCGATAGATGCAGGTGGCTCAGGACCGTGCTTTGTGGCATACCTTGGGGAAGGCCTATGTTCAGTAGTGGACTTGTGAAGGGTTGTAATGATGATATATATATATATATATATATATATATATATATATATATACATGGAGCATAAGCGTCACGCGTTTATTCCCTAAGACATTGGAAGTCTTAAGAAGCAGCAAAGCGATTAGAAGCTTAGATGGAAAATTGTGACAGAAGTGTTAAGTAACTAGCTTATCACCACAATCACAAAGCCAATATCCCATTAGTCGTCTTTGACGACATGCTATATCCAAGTATCAGAGTTGCCATATTATTTTTTGTAATAAGTCCCAGATAAACATGGCATCTATAAGCACCAACCCCTTCAAGGGGTATGAAAGTGAACCCAAGTAAGGTGAAAGTTATGGTTTTTGATAGAGAAGAAAGTAAAACGATATGTGAAATAAGAATAGAAGGGAAGTTGATCGAGCAAGTAGATGAGTTTGTATATTTGGGCTTCGTATTTAGCAGGGATGTTAGATACGATAAGGATATGGAACGACAAGTGAACACAGGAAATAGAGTAAATGGGGCCCTACACTCTATTGTGAAGAGTCATAATGTGTCAAAAAAGACACGTATGGCAATTCACAATGCTGTGTTGGTGTTAAAAGTTGGATGTGGCAGAAGAAGCACGAGAGTAGAATAAACGCAGTAGAAATGCGGTCGTTAAGGAGGGCTGAATCTGAATGACAGGGTGAGAAATTGTTTCATAAGAGAGAAGTGTGGTTTGCAAGTTGTGATGTTGTGACTAGGATTAAAAAAGAAATGCTTTGGTGGTTTGATCATATGGAAAGAATGAATGAGTAAAGAGTGACAAATAAAATTTATGTTGCAGAAGTGAATGGCAGAGTCGGAAAGGGACGTACCAGGCGAAAGTTTATCAAACAAATTGGCGATATATTGAAAATGGGCCAAATTAGGAGTATCCTTAACCGACGAGCATGTTAGTACTGGTTAATTTGTGGTTTACTATAAGAAAGTAAACTTAAGGCAATTCTCAGTGTACTCATTATTAATGTTTAACTCTAAGCTTATAATAATAAGACGTTCTTTTTATCATCATGTGGTGGCGATGAAGAAAATCTCTAACGGCCATATATAGTCTGCATTGCAAACGAGTTAACCAAATTAGGTCATATTCTCGCAATATATTTGTTTTGTCTAGCTAGCTCTCATGATCCGATAAGTGGCGCTGTAGATATGTTATTAACGAATTCTAAAATGCTCTTGGAAAATGCTGAAAAATCTTACGGATACCGTAACCGTCTCCAAGTGTAAGATGTCTAGAACTGCAATCGGACGCCCGCCAAGCGTTACCGAGATACGGATGTTCGTAAAAGTATAAGAGTTAAAGGAAAGTTAAAAACGTGTGAAATATATAGATTACAGCACTGAGGCACTGTTTTACATTTGTATATAAACTAAAAACAAAAGAAAATTTCGATGATGATGACATTGTTAACCTCTGAACTAAGTTGAACTCAGTTGTTACGCAGATCGTAACAAATAAGTTCACCTTAGTCCAAACTTGCTTGGTCAAAAAGGGAATCCCCGACTTTTTCCGCCACCAGGGCGGCGCTACTTAGAAAGAGGTGTAGGTGTGATATTTGACAGATTGGGGAAGTTATTTTGTTCGAAAGATGCAAAGGTTAACGTAACTTTCTGCACTATTAGTTATATTTTATAATAATTAGAATAAAAATAAATAAACCAAACCAAACCAAACAGATATTCATAAAAACAGAGAAAACAAAAATATTGTTAAAAACATGCAAAATATTAAAGAAAAACGACTGAGGCTTTGTTTTGTGTATTAAAATAATATTCTAGAAACCAATAAGCTTTTATTTAAAATTAAATTATCAATTAAATCACATTATGTAATGATTTCTTAAATTTACGCGAACACTACACATTGAATAAAACTAAATTTACGGGTTCTATCGCGTTTATTTAACTGATTTTACTTATTTTTAATTATTTTTTAAAATAAGTAAAATCAGTTAAATAAACGCGATAGAATCCGTAAATTTAGTTTTATTCACATTATGTAACACAGAACTTCACCTCAGTGTCAACTAGCGACCTCTGGTGAGATTATTAGCAGCATTATAATATCATTATATGAGAATGCCCTTTGTCCGTAAACAAATATTTTTGAAACTGAATATTTTTATACAAAAAATTTATAATAACAATTTTTTATAGAATCTTTTGTTTAATAAAGATTTTAAACATGGAAATACAGTTTTTGAACTTTTACAAATTGTGTATATTTTCATGGATTTTGTAGTTAATGAGTAAACATCGCTCCTATTATGAATTACTGACTGTGGAGTTGAGTACTCCTAGCTTGTGTCTGTTCCAAGTATTGACAGAGATTTTCTAGTATTTACAGATTTTTTATCCTTTATTTTATAGCTAATTTTGGTTTTATTTACCTACATACATTACATTTTTGTAAATGTAAAGAGAGGTCACAGTTATTAAAATAATTTTCTGTGTTTTTGTCTTAGAGACTTTAGATTTAAATCATAGATTGCTTTTGTGGCCCTCTTCTGCAAAACTAATATAAATGAAGTGACAGTTGCGTTTCGCCTTTGAAAAATACCAATCGGCATTATGTTATAGAAATAGTTACAGTTAACTATCCTTGATGTTTGAAATAAAAATGGCGTCAAAAGACTGAATTCCTCCTCATCTAAAATCATAAAAGTATTTTGATGTTAATCATTCAGAAATATAAATTTTATATACTTAGTTTTAGTGCCAGGTTAATTCAAAAATAAAAATAAACAATTTAGTAATATAGGTGATGCCAAATTCATATACATTTATCCTCCAGAGGATTAAGATGGAATGCTTCATTTCCAGTACAAAGGGTCTTCGATTCTGTACACTTACCATACAAAACACAAGAGCATAAAGCTTCTGTTTTGCGCTGGTAATCTGTGAGAGTGGCAACCCATTCATGTTACGACCATAATATAGCTGCAACTTTACTCTGCTACGTGTAAAATATAGATAAAAACAGAAAGGGCCCGAGAGTTGAGCCTTGATGTATGCACAATTTACTATCAACTGGGAAGAAGTAATACCATTGATAAATACTTTTTGCGATCTGTTACTTAATTATTACATAATAAATTTAATTGCATTTCTTCTTGCACCAAAATATTGCAGTGCAATATTGAATGTCTCATGGTAAACACATTCGAAAGCTTTTAAGCAAGCCAACACTTCGTGTTTTGTTTTGGAGCTGTCCCATATATATGGGGCGTCAATTTCAGAACTTTGATAGCACGATGTAGGCTTCGGTGTGTTTCCGATTGTGGTGCAACCGCTCCTCGGGCTGAACACCCTGCCCGGTGGAAACCTCTTTAAATCTTTAAAATTAGCGGGGTCAAATTATCTGATAGATTTAAATAAAGGTATCACTTTACTCTGTTTAATCAGGAGGCAAACCAGATTTGATAGTAGTATTTAAAATAATAGCTAGCTGTATGTATCTATCATAGACGCAATTAATTTAACGGCAATCCACCACACATCTTTGATTTATCATCTTTGAAATATTCTACGAAATTTTCTGATGCTAACATTTTGCTTGAGTAATGGTTCGTTGACAACAGGGTAAAAATACAGTGACTGTGTAGTTAAGATCGGAATTTCAGTAAAATATTTCTCAAAAACTTTTCGACTCAAAAATTTTTCCTGATCGGATTTAATAAATTAATTGTTAAAATTTAATTGGTGGTTGGATTTACGAGACTTGAACTTTCCCGTGCGACTATTAATTATTATGCTCCATGTACTTCGAATTTCATCATAAGCTATTTTAATTTTGTGTTTTCTTTATTCCTAGAATATTGATATTATATTTTCCACATATCAAAAAAGATTAATGTGAGAACACGTGTCTATAGTCGCTCACAACAATAAGGTTCAACATATGCCATAGCTTACCATTCTTTACACGATAACAATTTACTAGCTAATATTAAGAGGGAAGAGGAAGTCAGCTCAAATTCTAATTTCGCCCCCACTTCCCCGCGCGTCGTATGCTATGTAGGTACCGATATGTTTGTAATCACTAATACTGTAAGTAGATAGGTCGTTAGACACTTATTTCATTAGGTTTATCATATTTATGCCTGTTTCTTAACGCCAAGCCAGCCGCTTCTTATTTTTATCACGGTTATTTCCCATTTTAATTTTACGTCGTACTGTTGCGTAATGTATATTCTGATCGTAAGCGACACAACCTCCCCGTTCAAAGGCCACGGCGAAGTGACCGTGCTGCAGGATCCCGCTTCAAAAGGCCGATAGTTTGGGTAATTTCTTTTTACAGTGAAAATAATGGTATTTTAAAAAAAGTAAATAACATAAGCACCGCTTTATAGTTGGTTCAGTTAGTATGCAAAGTTTCATGATCTTATTTAAAGTATTTTATGAATAACAGCGGTTTATTGTTTATTTTGGAGGTAACTTTGGATTTTTTTTCTATCGAGAAAATTTTACGAAATCGTGTTTTCGTCTAACATAATCACTGACATTAATCCTCAACTTTACCATATATTTATTTCAAAATTAATGCTGCAATATTTTCGGCATAACGAAGGATCTTGTTAAGCCATTTGACATTATATTTCCCCTTAAGGAGCCACATCTTATAACCGTTTCTATATGAAATTAAACTTCAGCCGCAATATAGCTAAAGCATGGCTCTACCAAGTAAAGGTTTATAATATTAGATTAATATTACGTATTACATTCTTAATGTTATTCTATAATGCAATGTAATTTCCCTAATAGGTAAATTTTGATATAGTCAATTAAGATATATATATATATATATATATATATATATATATATATATATATATATATATATATAATAAGAATATAAAACTGAACCTATATTTTATTTGTTTATCATTTCCTGGTCGAGACAACCCATTCGTGGTAAAATCATTATATGGGTTTTAATATGGGTGGAATGCTATACCACGCTTAGATTTATTCTTAATTCTTTTTTTGATTTTCATAGTATTCAATATCTTAAAATAATTGTTTTAATACTTAAATTCTTTAATATGAACATAAGATAAGTATGATTTAGTAGTTTATGACTTTGGTAACCTAGGGATGAACTAAAACTACATATCTAAAAATATTTTCAATATTTTTCAATCATCACCATTATCATTACAGCCCTTCACCAGTCCACTGCTGAACATAGGCCTCCCCCAAGGTATGCCACAAAGCACGGTCCTGAGCCACCTGCATCCATCCACTTCCTGCATGTCTTACCAGGTCGTCACTCCATCTATTGAGGGGTCGCCCTACACTTTGCCTACCGGTACGAGGCTGCCACTCGAGAACCATTCTTCCCCAACGCTTGTCGGTTCTTCGAGCTATATGGCCTGCCCATTGCCACTTCAGCTTACTAATCCATTGGGCTATGTCAATCACTCTAGTTCTACTGCGGATAACCTCATTTCTAAGTTTATCACGCAGATAAACTCCGAGCATAGCCCTCTCCATAGCTCGCTGAGCGACTTTGAGCGTCCTCATACGGCCAGCAGTGAAGGAGCACGTCTCGGTTCAGTAGGTCATCACTGGCAACAACCACTGGTTGTACAACTTAGTTTTCGGGTTTTGAGGTATACCTGACGAGAAGATGTAGACAAATAGTCCGACTAGGTAAGTCCAACTTCGACCGAGAGGTCGATCGACGGATTCAACTCAGCTGGGCAGCGTTCGGGAAATTACGACGCATCTTCTCGTCAGGTATATTCAATAATTTAATATAATTGTTTCACCAGGGAAGTTATAAAATATTAAACTAAGATAAGTGAGATTCACCAATACTTACTTATCTTGATCTAGGAATATCCTTCTTTATTATCTATACGTCATCTAAGCCTTGTATAACGCACGTGGGTTCTTTGATGTGGTTCGAAAACTTCAACTGCGAATTTGCTTTCAGCTTTAACACCTCACTTCGTACTAATATCAGAAGGTATGTGTGAAAAACTTCAACAAATTGGCATTGTTTTGTAAAACAGAACTTCCAAAAGGACTTACAACCTGGTGGTAACTGTCTGTAGACACCTGCAACCATTTCAAACAAAGGACGATACAGATGCGTTGCCAGCTCTGAGGACTAAGCTTGTTCGCCTTACAGCCTGTAATTGTACTGGATTTCTATATCACTCAGGTACCAAAGTACAGGCGCTGCTGTTTAACGGAAAAATGGCTAAGAGGGTCGTATCTAACCAAACTGACTTCTAGGCACATTATATTTTAATTTGGTAACAAGGATGGTTTTATTAAGTACAGCATTATATTTGAGTCGTCGCTCAGATGGTTAGCGCTCACTGTAAATATTAACAAAACGCGACCTAACCGGGTTCGATCTCCGCCGACACCAATGAAATTGTGCCGAAAAAAATTTTTGCACAATAAACTCGGCGATGGCTGGCCGCTAAGATCCTAGTGTAGTGATGCTGGGATAAATGGTGACAGGGATAGTGCACGTAACTATAAAAGGGCGGGAGGTACTTTTTAAACTGGGTCAGACACGTCATTCATTATCGTTATCATATATTTTACGTAAATTTTAATATCTAAAATATTTTGGACCCCGCAAGGTAACGCTTCATTATATTAAGTACCTGGATGACCGAGCTTTAATCGGTATTTTTTTTTGGGAATCGTGTGTTTTGGAAATTATGTTTAGATGCAAATTACATATTGATGAAACATGAGTAATATTAATTGATCTTATTGACATAATAGAAAAACCTGAACCGGTTATTTGAATAAAAAATTATATGTGTAAAGTAAACTAAACTTACAGCGTATATACGTCCCACTGCTAGGCACAGGCCTCATCTCATTTCTGAGAGGGTTTTAGGGCAAGGAATAGTCCGCCGCGCTACCCCAATGCGTGTTGGCGAACTTCACATGTCTTTGAAAAAATTTTTTTTTTATTTCTCAGACACGCAGGTCACGATGCATCCTCACGATGTTTTCCTTCACCGCCGAGCACGTTTTGCTCGCGTATTGTGAAATTTACAGCGAGCGCTAACCATCTGAGCTCGAACCACGGCTCTTATGAGTACAATTGGTTTAATTTAAATTTTCGTATTTTTAAAAAAATACTAAAAAAGGGCTAGAAATCATAAATTTTCTCACAATAGGAGGGAACTTGAAAAAAAAAAGGAAAAAAGTCGGACCGAAGACCGGACGGGAAACAGGGCGCTACGATTTTTTGGCCGCCTGATATCCCATTTCAGCTATTACGATCATTAATACGCTGTCAAAATTTACCTTCTTATATCGTAGCAACTTTTCATTTTTTTTTATAGAAGAGGGGGCAAACGAGCATGCGGCTCACCTGATGTTAAGTGACTACCGCCGCCCATGATCAACCGCAACACCAGGAGAATTGCGGGTGCGTTGCCGGCCCTTTAGAAAGGAGTAAGCTCTTTTCTTGAAGGTCCCCAGGTCGTATCGGTCCTGAAAAATCGCCGGTGATAAACTATTCCACAGAGAGGTTGTACGTGGAAGAAAACTCCTTGTGAAACGTACAGTGGTGGACCGCCAAGCATCCAGATGGTGTGGATGGTATCGGGACGTTTGCCGTGTCGTGCGTTCACGAAATTTGGCGGCTGGGATTAATCCGAACAATTCCTCAGAGCACTCCCCGTGATAGATGCGATAAAATATGCAAAGAGATGCAACATCTCTTCGCAACGCCAGTGAATCGAGCCGATCGGAAAGCACTCGGTCGTCGACGATTCGAGCCGCTCCGCGCTGGATGCGGTCAAGTGGAAGGAGCTGGTACTGGGGAGCCCCAGCCCAGAGATGGGAACAGTATTCCATGTGCGGCCGAACCTGCGCCTTGTAAAGTTGCAGGCGGTGTGCCGGCATGAAATACTGTCCCGCTCTGCTGAGCACGCCAAGCTTTTTAGAGGCCAATTTGGCCTTCCCTTCCAAGTGACCACGAAACTGCACGTCACTCGATATGTCGACGCCGAGGATTCCGATACTGGCTGAGGCAACAAGGGGAGTGCCTTGAAACTGAGGGGATACGACAAAGGGGTTCTTTTTAGCGGTTAACGCGCAAACTTGTGTCTTCTGGGGGTTAAACTGGACTAGATTTAGTCGTCCCCAATCCGAGACTCTGTTCAGCAAAGACTCGACTTCAGACACAAGTTTGTCCCGGCACTCGGAGACGTTTTCCCGAGAAATATTGGCTCGGCCGGTGTAAAGAGCATCACCAGTGCTGTCATCTGCATAGCAATGAATGTTACGGGTATGCAACATATCATTGATATGCAGAAGAAACAGCGTTGGCGATAGCACGCAGCCCTGTGGAACACCAGCATTAATAGGCTTGCAATCGGAGCTTGCACCGTCTACAACGACCTTGATGCTCCGATCTGCAAGAAAGCTGGTGATCCAATTGCACAATTTTTCGGGAAGCCCATAGGAAGGGAGCTTCGAAAGAAGCGCTTTGTGCCAAACCCGATCGAAGGCCTTCGCAATGTCCAAACTAACGGTCAATGCCTCCCCTTGAACTCTACTGCCTCCGCCCATCTGTGAGTGAGGTAGACCAGAAGATCACCAGCTGACCGACCACGGCGAAAACCGTATTGGCGGTCACTAATCAGCTGGTGATCTTCAAGGTACCTCATGAGCTGGCAGTTTACAATGGACTCCATTGTTTTGGAGAACAAGGAGGTGATGGCGATTGGCCGGTAGTTGGACGGGTCTGAGCGGTCGCCTTTTTTAGGGATCGGGTGGACGAAAGCCGTCTTCCACGATTTTGGGACTACGCCTAGGGAGTAGGAGTACCGGAAAAGACGCGTTAAAACCGGTGCCAACTCTGGAGCACACGTCCTCAGCACAATTGGGGGGATTCCGTCAGGCCCACTCGACTTGTGGATGTCCAGGGAGAGGAGTGCTTTGCGAACCGAGCGCTGTGTGAACTGCACTTCCGGCATGGAGCACTCACACCGCGGGATGGTCGGCGGCGTACTCCCCCCGTCATCGAGAGTCGAGTTAGACGCAAAGAAGAAGCCTAGAAGATCGGCTTTCTCCTTTGCAGTATGGGCCAGTGAGTCGTCCTCCCTGTGCAGAGATGGAAGAGATGGCTGACAGAAATTCCCCTGGACAGCCTTGGCGAGAGACCAGAATGCACGGGTTCCAGAAGGAAGGCGAACTAGTTTCTCGCCAATTCTGCCTATGTGCTCTGACTTTGCCTTGGCAATGACTCTTTTGAAGGACCTAGAGGCGGAATTATATTTCTTTTTTAGAGCGCTGGTGTTTACATCCCGGGACGCTGATGCATCAACCCAGGCTTGGTAGCACTCCTGCTTATAGCATGATGCTATTTTACAGGAGCGACCAAACCATGGCTGAGATTTGCCTCCAATGGGCACCACAGAGGAAGGAATAAAAAGTTCCATACCCTGAAGTACCACATCAGTAACAGAATCCGCAACAACGTTGGGATCATCCGGCGAGAAGCAAACCCGCCCCCAAGGGTAGGATGCAAAGAAAGACCGCATCCCATCCCAATCGGCTGACCTATAGTGCCAAACACGGCGGCAGCCTGCAGAATGCAACCGCGATTTCAGCGTGAGTGGCACAACACTCCGGATCAGACAATGGTCCGAGGAGCCTAAAGGGGCGTCGACGGAAATCTGATATCCGTCCGGGTGAGAGGTCAGCAGAAGGTCCAACAGGGAAGGTGCATGATCCTCCACATCTGGAATCCGCGTAGGCGAAGTAACCAGTTGTGACAGACCATATGCCAAGGCAAAATCATAAACAGATCTCCCCGCATGATCGGTTAAACGTGAACCGAGCCATTCGGCGTGATGGGCGTTAAAGTCGCCGAGGATCACGATCTCCGCGGAGGGGATCTGCTGTAGCAACGAATCTGCAGCCATTTGGACGTGGTCGAAGAGTCGGTCTGTTTCGGCATTACCGCTATGGGACCTATAGAGGCACCCGTAGACGCGCGGATGGTCGTCGCTGTCTACGCGTAGCCAAAGGATGGACAGGTCCGAACCTTCAAGTCTGCCGAGGCGTCGAGAACAGATGTCCTCTCTGACGTAAACGCAAACTCCAGCCCGAGGCACAAAGGAGTGTTCCAGTTTGTACCCCGGGTAGGAGAGATACGAAACATCAGCCGGAGAGGACACCTGCGTCTCGGTCAGAAAGAGCAGAGCCGGCCTCGCCGTCTCGAGATGGTAGTGGACGGCGTTTAGGTTGGAGTGAAGTCCCCTGATATTGCAGAAATTCACGGACAGCGTGGCAGGGGTCGCCTTGGTCTTGTTGCTCCGTTTGCCCCGAGCAGTTGTAGTCTTGAGCGGAATTTCGCCCCCCCCAGAATACGCGGGGCAGCCTGAGCACCCACGCTCAGGAGTGGAGAAACATGGTCGTGGATGCTCAGCGAGGGATTCTCCAGGGGTGCTGGTACCCTCCTGGGGTAGTCTATCTTTATTTAATTCCGCTACCATGTTGATGGGGGGGGATTTGGGCCTCCGGCCACCTGCACTCACCAGACGAAACGCGGAAGCAGAACTTCCACTTCACGCCGGTATTCTGTGAGGTCGTGGTACCACCCCGGTTTGAGCCGGCCCATACGTGCAACAGCAAAGCTGCCGCATGGCTCTACCACTGTTAAAATTTCATTGCCTGAAAACACGGACAAATTGCCCCCGAAACCCCATGAACACTAAATTTTATGAAAATCGATCGTTGGAGCTGTTTCCGTAAACACACACGCACATATATATATATATATATATATATATATATATATATATATATATTGTTACGAGCTTGAGGTTCGTGACAGTAAAAACTGCCGATAAAATTACCTAAATTAACACTTTAATTTACTTTACACAAATTAAAGTTAAAACACTAATAATTAAACACACTAATTCACTTAATTCCGCTCCGAAGCTTCGCTTGTGTCGCCGAGTTCAACTCTGTCTCGATCGCATCTTGCGCCACCTATTTATTTAAATTAGCAAAATATCCGGAATGTTCAAGCAAACACGCGCAAGGTACCGAGAGTTCGAGTATAGATTTTCTAGTTCTTCGGGTGGCGCTGTCGGTCGAAAGATTTGTGATGTCATAAACTGCAACGCTCCCCTCGCTCTCGTTCCTGACACTAGATGGCGCTAGTTGTGTCGTCGACTGAAGCGCGTAACACTGCCCCCTCCTAAGACATGCTCGTCCCGAGCATTATCGGTCCCATAATAACGCGCCAAGCGATCCACATGGGCGATCTTAGGAGTCCCTCTTGCGCCTTTCTGTATCCGGTAGGTCACATCGTTGATCCTGGTTACAATCCGGTACGGGCCGTCCCATTTAGCTTGAAGCTTAGGAGATTTCCCTTTGCTGCGGACTGGATTGTGCAACCACACTAATGAACCTTCGTTGAACCCTTTATTGTTCATTTTTCGGTCGTACCGGGTTTTCATTTTCTCAGACACTTGCTGGCCCGATTGTCTGACGTGCTCATAAATGTCATTCATTTTGTTCCGCAAGCCATTTGCATAATCGGTTATACTGCGTGGGGCATCAGGTGGTATCCCGGTGATCAGGTCCGCAGGCAGCCGTAATTCTCTTCCAAAGTTTGCGAAAGCTGGTGTCACTGCTGTACTTTCGTGAACAGAACTTCGATATGACAACAAAAACGGTTGTATGTGCTTGTCCCAATCTCGTTGCCGATTGTCTACAACTTTTGCTAGGTACCTCTCCAATGTCTGATTAAATCGTTCCACCATTTCATCAGATTGCGGGTGATAAGAAGTCGTTCTTGTTTTATGAGTACCCATAACTCGGCAAGTTTCCTGGAATGTTTGAGACTCAAAATTCCTTCCTTGATCGCTGTGAATCTCTAAAGGTACTCCAAAACGACAGAAGACTTCATGAACTAGTTTATCTGCAACTGTTGAAGCTTCTTGATTTGGAATGGCGAAGACTTCTGGCCACATAGTGAAGTAATCTATCACAACCATGAAATACTTGTTACCGCTTTCACTCTCCGGAAACGGCCCCGCCACGTCAGTGGCTATTCTCTCCCATGGTGCACCCACATTGTACAACTTCAATGCACCTCTACTACGAGTCTGAGGTCCCTTTACAGCCGCACAACTTGTACATTTGCGACACCAGTCCTCGACATCGTTTCGACAGTGGACCCAGTAAAACCGTTCTCGGATCTTCAGTAGAGTTCGTTTAACTCCCAGATGGCCTCCTGAACAATCATTATGGTACAGCTGTAGAACATCCGGTACTTTAGCTTTAGGGACAACCATTTGCAAATGACAGCTGTCTCCCCGAACGTTTTCCCATTTACGACACAGAACTCCATCCTGAAGCAGCAAGCTGTCCCACTGGGCCCAATAGCTTTTAGTGGTCGAACTCATCGCTGAGACGTCACTCCACTTGGGCTTGAGAGCACTGGCCTTTATCCATTCCAGAATCGGCTTGATGTCCAGATCTTCCTGCTGTGCATGTCGTAAGCTGTCCTTCCACTCGTTGCTGAGGTGGCCTGCCCTGAGCATCCTCACGGATACCACTTCCTTACTCTCTTGCCTAGTACAATGTTTGCAATCTTCAGGACAAGGTCTTCTTGACAATGCATCTGCGTTGCCATGAGATTTCCCGCTGCGATGTTCGATCTCAAAGTCGTATTCCTGCAGTAGTTCAATCCACCTCGCAACTTGTCCTTCTGGGTTTTTAAACTGCAATAGCCATTTTAGTGCAGCATGGTCAGTTCGTAAGTGAAACTTTCGTCCCAGAAGATATTTGCTAAAATGCTGCAACGACTTTACCACAGCGAGCAATTCGCGTCTTGTGACACAATAGTTCCTTTCCGGTTTTGACAACGACTTGCTGAAATACGCTATCACGACCTCTTGGTCACCACTCCGTTGAGACAGCACACCGCCAAGTTCTATATCACTTGCGTCTGTGTCAACTATAAATTCTTTGCTTGCATCAGGGTATCCCAAAATAGGTGTTTTGCACAGACGGTCCTTGAGCTCCTGGAATGCGATATTGCAACTTTCATCCCAGCAGAACTGTCGCTTCTCCTCGGTTAGCTTGTGCAGAGGTTTGGCTATATCTGCAAAGTTCTTCACGAATCGCAAAAATGCTCTAACCTGCGTCTTGTCTTTTGGAACCGGCCAATCCTTGACAGCGGCGATTTTCTCTGGATCTGTGCGGATACCTTCTTCCGATACTATAAACCCCAAAAAGTTAACTTGCCGTTGGAATAGTGAACATTTCTTCGGGTTCAACTTGAGGTTGGCACTCTGAATCTTCATAAGCACGCGTTCCAGGTTTTGAAGGTGTTCCTCAAACGTACGGCCCACGATGATGATGTCATCCAAGTAGACCAGACAGGCATCGCCAATTAGCCCGGTAAGTACAAGTTCCATCAGCCTTTCAAACGTTGCTGGAGCATTGCACAACCCAAACGGCATTACTTTGAATTGCCACAGACCCTTTCCCGTCGAGAACGCAGTTTTCTCCTTGTCCTTAGGGTCAATTTCAACTTGCCAGTTGCCACTTTTTAGATCCAGCGTGCTAAACCATTTTACTCCTGTAAGCATGTCCAGCGTGTCATCAATTCTTGGCAAGGGATAGCTGTCCTTCTTTGTAACGTCGTTCAGACGGCGGTAATCAACACAGAACCGCATGCTGCCATCCTTCTTTTTCACCAGCACCACTGGCGAACACCATGGACTAGAGGAAGGTTCAATAACACCATCCTTCACCATTCCTTCAATCATGGTTTTCACTTCCTTTTCACGTGCGACCGGCAATCGTCTTGGCCGCTGACGGATAGGTAACTCTTCACCTGTGTTTATTTTGTGTTGAACTAAACCAGTCTTTCCTATGTCGGCATCGTTTGATGAGAATACATCGGCGTACTCGAGTAACATCTTCTTCGCCTTGACCAATTCGTTCGGGGACAGAACACTGCGACAGTCTTCCAAAAGTGTGGTCACTCTCGTTTCTGCATCCTTGCTGGGGGTCCCACTCGATATATATTGGCACCGACGTAACCAATCCACTTCCCCACAAGTACCAATTAATGTGCCTTATTCTATAATCTGGTCCCGGTCGCAAATGTTAAGCACACGTACTCCTGAGATGTCAGTGGTCCTGACCAAAGTTCGAGCTACTTTCCATGGAAGGTCATTGTTTACCCTTTCCACAAGTACACAACGGTGAGCTTGCCCAGCGTTTCGGGGAAGACTAACCGGAACAATCGTTTCCGATCTCGGCGGAAGAACAATCTTCTTAATGCTGTACACGTTCCCTGGTAACGCACCTTCCATAAAAAGTTCCTCCTGTCCACATTTCAAAACACCTTGCTTAACGTCGATCTCACAACAATTATTCCTCATAAAGTCTAGGCCTAGGATGCAGTCGTCCTTATATCAGCCACGATGACATTATGCAGGTAGATCACGTTGCCAAGCTTCAACTCCATCTCCTTCTCTCCACGGACGGGTATACGCTGACCGGTGGCTGTTACCAAATTAATGCGTTCTCGGTTGTATGCGGAGTCCCCAAGGAATTGACTTATAAGTTGGGAACTAACAACCGTACGAGAGGCTCCAGTGTCTATGGTCAGTTTACACGGCATTCCGTTGACCTCGCCCTTGATGATTAGACTGTTCCCATTATGGGTTTGTGAGATCGAGATCCTTGGGGCTCTTTTAACATCAGCCAGCACCCGCCCCGCAGTTCTGGCTTTTACTCGTTTCCCTGCTGCTGCTGGGCGGTGCTGTTGGCCGCACTACCCTCCTGGGATCGTTCACCTTCCCTTTCTAGGGTTCGCTTAGGGCAGCTGGATCGAAGATGGGCCTTTTCCCCACAGCCATAGCACCTAGGGCTGTATCCTCTGTTGCGGTCGCGAACTGTAACTGCTGCAACCTCCCTGACGCGATGGGAACGATGATCCTGCCGCACGGCTTCTACCTCCAGTGCATGGGCCAAGGCGTCCTTAAGCGTCTCGTGGTGCCCGAGCCTCACAGCAGCTCTGACTTCCAGGTCACGGATGCCGTCGATGAATGTCTGCACCAGGTTCCCTTCAATGAGCGCAGGTACAGACCGGTATGCTTTTCGCACCAGCTTCTCCACCTCTAGAGCCCACTGCTGCAGGTTTTCGTTGATGCGCTGCACGCGATCTTTAAGCTGCGCACGAAAGACGTGTTCCAGGTGAGCGTCGCCACATCTCGCCTCCAATGCCTCAAGGAGTTGCTCATAAGTCACTTCCTCACCGAGAGCTTCCAGAACTGTTAAGGCCTGGTCGCGCAGGCCTAGTGTGAGAGCAGTCATGGCCTGATTTTTATTCCAGCCGTTCGCCTTCATAACAGCTTCGAACTGGATTTTGTAGGCTGACCAGGAAGAAGTCCCGTCGAATGGTGGCACCTTGAACCCACGTAGCGAAGGTGTAGTAGCTACTACGGGAGCTGTTGTTCCATCCCCCAGTTTGAGGTCGTCCAGCGTTTTCTTCACGTCAGCCATTACGAGCCAATCGACCAAGTAAACAATCGGGTTGACAACCCGATTGTTTACTTGGTCGATTCGGGTTTCGGCCTCCGACAGGCGGTTGTCATGTTGAGCAACCTTATCCTTCACCTCCCGTATCTCTTTTCCGAAGATAGCGTGAAGGTCCTTCATGAGGAGCATCTGCTCTTCCTTATCGCGTTGTAGTTGCTCTTCTAAGCGACGGGCCTGCTCCTCCTGCCGGCGGGCCTGTTCCTCCTGCCGGCGGGCCTGTTCCTCTTGCCGGCGGGCCTGTTCCTCTTGTCCGTTCTGCAGCTGCTCTTTCAACTGACGGGCCTGCTCCTCCCGTCGGCGAGCCTGCTCCTCCTGTCGGCGAGCCTGCTCCTCCTGTCGGCGAGCCTGCTCCTGCAGCATCACCATCACAGCACCTAAGTCAGGTGCCACAGACGTAGAAGCTGCTGACGGACCGGCTTCCGTGGCCGGCGCCTGGCCCTCAGACATCTGCGGCGTTGCACCACCAAATCTCCTCTGGTCCGTCTCCTGCTGGCGTTGACTTCGGGTACGGACACCCTCCGTTTCCTCCTTAGGTAAAATCGGCATTATTTTATCCCACTTCTGACACCAATTGTTACGAGCTTGAGGTTCGTGACAATAAAAACTGCCGATAAAATTACCTAAATTAACACTTTAATTTACTTTACACAAATTAAAGTTAAAACACTAATAATTAAACACACTAATTCACTTAATTCCGCTCCGAAGCTTCGCTTGTGTCGCCGAGTTCAACTCTGTCTCGATCGCATCTTGCGCCACCTATTTATTTAAATTAGCAAAATATCCGGAATGTTCAAGTAAACACGCGCAAGGTACCGAGAGTTCGAGTATAGATTTTCTAGTTCTTCGGGTGGCGCTGTCGGTCGAAAGATTTGTGATGTCATAAACTGCAACGCTCCCCTCGCTCTCGTTCCTGACACTAGATGGCGCTAGTTGTGTCGTCGACTGGAGCGCGTAACAACATATACAAGAATTGGTCGTTTAAAGGTATAGAATAACATTTACCTGTCTCTTTCTATTGTTATTTAGTGAAGTGAGAGCAGCTTAGCCATTGCTTAAGTTGATGTAGTTCTACTGCAGTGCCACAGTTTTTGCGAATTATGACATTCACTGTCCAATTCCTTACGTTCCATTTTAGTTCACCTTTTTTCTTCACGGGACTTATTTATAGAAACACACTCTAATTTTAACTTGAGACAAATTATAAACAATTTTTTATAGAAAAGACGGATAGTACGTTACGTTTTAATGAGATTATATTAGAGCTTAAGGAAATTTAAATAATATCCAAAAATATTTATTGATTATCAGCAGTAATGATTGCAGATTATTTAAATTATTGTTTTGTCATTGGTTCCTAATACGGTGATTATTCAGACTTCCGGAAGCGGGTGAAAACTGAATTATGAAATTCCATTACAACAGTGCGAAGTTATACGTAGGTATAAGTTGTTAGAAGATGCGTAAAAGAGAACTTACTCATTGAGACACAAAAAGCCGACGCAAATATTACAGTTGGCCATAATTTTGGTTTTTCATAAGGATTATTCCCTGGAGCGTCTTTATAAACAATGATTAAGAGAGCAGAGGCTGTGATAACGAGCCCACGTGCGATTCCGTTGCGGTAGTAGACTCGTAACAGCGTATTGTGTTTCTGAAACAAAGAAAATATTATCTTTGGAAATAATGCGTGGTAGAGCCATACTGAATTTATATTATGGTTGTAGCACATTTGGGTCAGCTTGACCGAGGAAAGTCCACGCTCTTACAAAATACCAGCAGCGTGCAATTACAATGCGCCGGAGAACCTTATAACTGGAAACAAGGCATCCATTAATTACGTGAGACGTTTATGGGGTGAAGGGGGTCAAGTCGCATCTCATCCAATCTCACGTGAGCGAAGGATCCTCGATAAATATCACGTAGGTAATTTTTTTCGCAAGAAATAGTGTAAAATTTCGAGAATAGTGGCTCAAGTTAAACGAATTATGGCTAACTCTACACAATATTATTTAACGCGATTATGCGAACTCCATAAATTATATAAAAATAATTAAGCAAATTATATTTTTTTAATAAACCTAGCGCAATCAAGCACATATTAACCGTGTTGAGCCATATCTTACGACATCCCACCGGGGGAAGGGGAGAGTAGAAAAATCGCCAAAATTACCTCACGTAAGTATCGGACGCCCCCTTAGGGTTGGCGACGTATCTGCATTTTAATTCTTAATCAAGAATACATGAAGATGTCAATATATAAAACAGCATTTACTTTTCATCAATTGGACAGTGTGTTCATTTGTTTCCCTTGTTTTTTTTTATACAATAGAGTGACAAACGAGCACACAATCCACCTGATTGTATGTGGTTGCTGGGGCCCATAGACTCTATACTTGATTATGAATCAAAACGCAGATGCGTTGTCACCCGTAAAGACTAAGCTGGAATGCCTTGCTTCCAATAAAAAGGGTCTCCGGTTCTCTACACTCACCATATGAAACACAGCAGCATTAAGCTGCTATTTTACGCTGGTATTCTGTGCGAGCGTGTTCCTTCCTCGGTCGAGCCAACCCATCGTGCTACAACTATACTACTAATATAACTGCAGCACGGCTATACCACGTATTGTTTAATGAATTATTTTAATTTAAAAAGTTTTTGTAGATGGTATTATATGTAGATATTGTAGATGTGTATTATATACACATTTAGGTTGCTACAAAGTACGATCCTGAGCTACCAGCATCCATCTGCTGCCTGTGTATTTTATTGGGTCTTCATTCCATTCAGTGGGAGTACGACCAACAATGCGCTTGCCTGTTGTCCTCCATCGTTTGTCGGCTCTTTAAGCTTTATTTCTGTCCCATTGCCACTTCAGCTTAATGATCCGCTGTTATAATATTATTTTGTATGATATACATTCATAGTAGAAAGGTGAACACGACGTCTGTTTCGTCCCTGAAAACTTGCCTACTATTAAAAAATATATCGACTATTCATCAAGCTCAGTAACTCTTATAGGTGGATAATAGAGTTGGTGAACACCTTTTCTTCTTAAACATCTCGAATAATCATTGGAGGCATATGCCTAATGATGGGATGTCTGATAACTAGGAATACCACAAACCACGGTAATGAGCCACTATTGAATTCCTGTATCTTTACCAGGTCGTCACTCCATCTAGTGGGGAACCACCCATTTTGTTTACCGGTACGAGGCTAACACTCGATAACCTTACTTCCCCAGTATAAATACGAGCTATAAATCAAGAAGTTAACTAATGGTAATACATTGAACGGACTTTTTGGAAAAGACTTGACAGTTAGTAGATGTTGAAAAGCGTTGCTCTAAAACGGTATAAGATGTAATTTAGTTTAGAATTTAAATAAAAAGTGTTTCTAAATTAAACTCACCTTATGAGCACCGATTATGAGCACTAGGTTGGATATAATATCCAATAAAAGAATAATTAGTATCGCTACAGCTAACGCTATAACAAACATGGAGCTTCCAAATGCAAGTGCAGCTGAAATAAGGAGAAGGCTGCATATAAAAACCGGTACGAATATTATTATACTTGTGACCTAAAAGAATTATAAAAATTATTCAGTTTCAATCATTTCAATAAGACATTTCATCATACGTCATCAGAGCATTCACAAGTCCATTGATAAAAATAGGCCCCCCCAAGGAATGGCACAAAGCACAGTCCTAAGCCACCTGCATCCATCGACTACCTGCATATCTTACCAGAACATCACTCCATCTAGTAGGGGGCTGCACTACACATCGCTTACAGATACGGGGTTGCGACTCATGAATCTTTCTTCCCAATCGATTATCGGTAATTGTAGGTCGGTATGTTCTTCAAGCCATAGGCAATCATCTAAATAAGCTCGGTGTTTAAAACTTAGATTTCTAAAATCTATCCAAGCGTTTTTTCTTAAACAGTTTTTCCTAATAACTTCTCATGTATAGTGTAGGCTAGGCATTTCACTAACTCGTACATAAGACACAAAAATTTAAATTAAAATAATTGCACTCATGATTTTTTATTCAAATAACCAGTTCCGTTTTTTCTGTTATGTCGCTAAGATCAAAAAATATTATTTATATTTCATCAGTATGTAATTTGTATCTAAATGTAATTTCCAAAACACACGAATAAAAAAAATCGAGCGATAAATACCGAGCAAAGCTCGGTCAACCGGGTACTTAATTAATTAATTATATATATACATATATATATACATATATATATATATATATATATATATATATATATATATATATATATATATATATATATATATATATATATTGTATATATATATGCGTGCGTGTGTCTACTGTTCTTTTGTGTTTGTGTATGTGCTTTTGCGTGTATGTGTGTTCGTTCGTGCGCGCGCGTATGTGTTTGTGGTCAGTGTGTGTGTGTGTGTGTGTGTGTGTGTGTAGGTGTGCGCGTGTGTGTGTCTGTATTTATGTGAGTGGGCGAAGGCGCACGTATGTGTATGCGCGTGCGTGTGCGTGCGTGTGTGTTCGTCTGAGTGTGTGTGTGTGTGTGTGTGTGCGTGTGTGTATGTATGATGTGTGTGTGTGTGTGTGTGTGTGTTTGTGCGTGTGTGTGCGTGTGTGTGCGTGTGTGTGTGTGTGTGTGTGTGTGTGTGTGTGTGTGTGTGTGTGTGTGTGTGTGTCGGAGATAAAGGAAACGGGGAATTATGTTGGAGGCGGAAAGAATAGTGACGGCGCATGGTAGTGGCGGCGGAGGGAGCAGAGTTTATTGTTGAGGCGGTCGGAGCAGAGTTTATGGTGGAGGCGGAGGTAGCGGAAGTGGAGAACGAAGGCTCAGAGAGGGGTGCGGTGGTAGATATGGAGGCGTAGATGGCAGAGATGGTGGTGGGTGCACTGGAGTGCAGTAAAGTGGGTTCCGCGTGAGGGCAAGTGAGGCTCATATAAAGGACAGTTGGTTACAGCGAAAAACAGTGTGGCTGGTAAGTGGATATCGATACTGCCCCTAAAGATGTTACTACGAGGTTATTCAGACAGAGTGAAAAGAACTTTTGTTTTGTGACGGTTTCATCATAACTAACAAAACAAACCCAAACTCGGCATACCTAGTTCTACTAGTCCAGGTGTTACAGTGTTAGTTACCGAAGTACACCTTCAGGTCACTTCAGCAAGTCCGGAGGTAAGGACTCATAACTAACAAAACGAGCCCAAGCTCAGCACACCCAGTTCTACTAGTCCAAATGTTCCACTGGTAATCCCGAATTACATTTTGAGGTCACTCCGGACGGCAGACCGGAGGTAAGGTCTCATGATAATATCTCATGTAATAGTTCGATTCTATAGCTATCAATTTTGTACACGCGTCCTTAAAAATCTTGATTATGAAGATGTAGAAATCATGTTACTAATTTATGGTAAACACACACACACACACACACAAACACGCAAGCGCGCGCAAACATGCACACATGCGCACACGCACAAA
This sequence comes from Parnassius smintheus behrii, assembly GCA_036936625.1. Lineage (NCBI taxonomy): Eukaryota > Metazoa > Arthropoda > Insecta > Lepidoptera > Papilionidae > Parnassius > Parnassius smintheus. Next base: position 38,979,118 of record JAUPFT010000019.1, on the reverse strand, counting down.
CGCATACACACGCTCACACACGCACACTGCCGCATACACACAAACACAACAGTGCACACACGCACACCCATTCACACACACACACACACACACACACACACATACACAGACACACACACGCACGCAAACACGCACTCAGACGAATACCTTATGTCGCCGTTGCCACCACTTCCGCTACAAGAAGGGGCGTTGTCGAGTAAATCGTTAAAAGAAGTCGTTTATTTCGATCACAAGGATCATAGATGTTAGTAATAATACAAATCTTAAAGCTAATTTTCGTAAAAACTAAAAACTATTTACCTAATTTTAAAACTATATATAAGACAGGCCCGATTAGTCAGCACGTGCACCATATGACAATGGTTCAGGTACTGTCCTCAAACCTGTCAGAAAATGCCCTCAGGATACCATTGGAACTGGCCCACACCCTGCGCACCAGGGATGTGCATCGTTTACGCATGGTGGTGTAGAAACAATCCACACGCGCATCCGCGAACATACCCGGCGCATTACAATAACGAGGTAGACCAAACAGCACTCTGAATGCATTACATAACACGCATTTAATCTGTAGCTTGTACCGCCAAAGATACGAAACGGCAACGTCGCGGCTGCTTTCAGCCAATCCGATCGTTTATCTTATCGTTTGCTGTGCTCTGATTGGTTCATTTAAATCAGATCAACATTTTCCGTAACCATCGCAAGGTGGATTTGTATATCGGATCAACTTCGGCCAACGCTAGCAAATAGTCTCGTGAGTGCAGATGTTGATCCGGTTGGAGCCACATTAGTTACCAGAGATGCATATTGGATCAACAAAAGGCGCCGGATCAACACGCGTTTTCGGATCAACAAAGTGCTCGCGTGAAGTCGCGTCTGATCAACATTTACCGTAAAGAGATCTCTATATATATATATATATATATATATATATATATATATATATATATATATATTTTATAATATTTATATTTCCTTATACATAAAGTGTACTAATTCAATGAAGCCGCTGTATGTTTGAGCCTTTTATGAATTTATATTGCTAGGTTTTATGCTTAGTTGTATTGTTAAAATTCTAGTAAAGTTAAACTTACCAATTTAAAGTAAGCCCAAACTAAAAGCCCATATCTCAAGGGCGCACAGAAGCAACATTTTGTAAATGATGAGTTACTTGTAGATATTGTATTATATACTTTACAATACCAATTTAAAAACATAAAGTCTTCGAAATATTAATATATTCGCGTTCGAAAGGTGCAGACAAATCGAGCGCAGAGGGCGGCTTTATGCAGCCTGAATGACCTTGACGGAACGGCAACTGCAGAGATTTTAGCCGACATTAACTACGTCTAGCGGCTGCGCTCTGTACTATCACAGCTTAAAGACCTTATAGTTGTGAAAAGCCTTTGATGTCTGGTGATGCCGCCCCTGGGTATATATTTACACGGCCGGCGTGTCTGCTGGGGGTTGTCAGGAAAATGAAAATAAAATAATTTTGGATATTTTAATACCCTTTATCATTTATTAACATTATTTAAATACTTATATGTTAAAAAGATTTATAGAACGAGATCATTTTCATTACTACTGGTTCTACTACGGATATCCTACTTTTAAAGTCTATGACGCAGAGAAACCCCGAGCATAGCTCTCTCCATAGCTCTCTGAGCAAGCGTCTAATTCCTCATGCGGCCAGCAGTCACATTTGGCTTATTTAATATTTTAATTTTTGTCGGGTCATAGTTTGTCAAATATTTAAAGAAAACATAAACCTAAGAATATCTTTGTATTTTATTTAAGAAAGCACAATTTTTATTTAATTTAAATTGTTTGATTTGATTTTATAAACTAAATATTATATGTATCTGTATGCAGTTTTCCCTTGTCAATAATGTTCTATTAAAGTCATACTCATAAAAACAGCGTTTTGTTGTAATAAATACGTAGTTAAAAAATTAATTATCACCTACTTAATAAAATTACGTAAGTATTACGTAAGTATTACGTAAGTATTAAGATTAAAAACTGTTAAAATATAAGTAGCGAAATCATGTTGGTCGTCCCATATTTAAATTATATAAAAATGCATTTTTCAATTTCAGAAAATTACGTGAGCAACCCGTGTTTGATCCCCGCCGGCACTAATGAAATTGTTAATTGCAATTTTAAGTGCCGATTTACCACGTGCTCGGCGGTGAAGGAAAACATCGTGAGAAGTAAGAAAAAATATTTCGATAACATGTGAATTTCGCCAACACGCATTGAAGCAGCACGGCGGACATTTCGTTACCCTAAAACCCTCTCAAAAATGAGAGGAGGCTTGTGCCAAGCAGAGGGATGTATAGGCTGTAACTAAATAAATAAAGAGGAATCGGCGCATGAATACCGAAAACTATTCCACCTCAATTTTTTATGCATTCCCTTCCAAACCCTTCCCTTCAAATTTTCCTACTGATGATATAAACTCATGTTGCCATGTGGTAACTCGGTGCCATATTGTTTTGTGACCCTGCAAAATATAGTCTGTATAATGTCCTTATTTATTGTATATATTAGTGTTGGGGTGATAACGCATTCACACTTTAATTCTTAATCGAGGATATAATATTGTTACGCGCCACAATTAATACCTGGTACATGGTGAAATTAGTTACTACTAGCGCCCTCTAGTACCAAGTACCAGAACTAGGAGAGTGAAGATCCTTCTAGCGATTTCTATGCCCGAACTTTCTACACCTAATTAGTCGGGACCGGTATGTACTCGAACATTCTAGATCGTACCATCCACTTACTGCTGATTAAACTAATGATAAGACACCGATAAAATTAAATAAATAATAGGTCAGGAAAACTTATTCGATTGATTTGTCAAACGATCTCTATTCATTGATTTGGTCAAACTATAATATCATGAAATGGTATAAAAGCAGTATTAAATATCATGAAATAACACAATTTCACGAAGTGATAGACACTGGCCACGACATAATATACAGTGCGTCCGGTCACGGACCAGCGATATTCTAAGTACATAATATATTACAACTATTTCAATACACAAATACACTATAAACTGAAGAGGTCTAATCCCATTCCCTCTATGTGACAACCGTTTTGTTTTTAAGCTATTGCATAGCTTCTATCGCGGGCCTTGAGCGCGGGGACCGAATCCAGAAATTTATTCCGTAACGAAAAAACCTCACGCTCCCCACTCCGATGCATGGAGCACCTCCGGGCACGGAGGTGTGGCTTGAAGGCCGTGCATTGTCTAACGTCGTTTCTTTTCGGCAGTCTTCGACACGGTGTTTGTGTGCGTGCAACTAGACGTATTGTACGACTCTACGACGCTCGCACGAATCGAGACGAGCTGCTCCGAAATCGGACGAATGAACAAAGTGCATTTATTATTTATTTAGTTAATATAAGAAAAAAAATTGTTTTCTTATCGGTCACCACGCTCAAAAAGTGTAACCTGAATTAATATCAAAGAAAAAGAAATACTGCATAAATATAATAAATAAAAAGACGTGTGGCACTCGGGGACTGCCGCGATAAAGCTATTGCATAGCATTTTGTATCAACTTATGCAATTATAATTATTTATTTATTTTATTTATGCAGTATTTCTTTTTCTTTGATATTAATTCAAGTTACACTTTTTGAGCGTGGTGACCGATAAGAAAACAATTTTTTTTTCTTTTATTAAATAAATAAATAATAAATGCACTTTGTTCATTCATATTCAAAACACTTTATACACACATTTTACAAGTACAGCTATTCACTGTTGTACATAAATACCTATACACCTATATACTTTCTCATAAACAGCTGCTTATGTATTCGTCCGATTTTGGAGCAGATCGTCTCGATTCGTGCGAGCTTCGTAGAGTCGTACAATACGTCTAGACAGCGGAGTAAAACCCCTCCGAAATTTCTATGGAAATAATGTCGACTAGTGTCACCTTAAGCAGGAGAATGAATTAAAAACTATGTATATTACGGGGATTCTGGATAATTTGTAATATGGAAGGGAGTCCTGATTGGTTTCCCTCCGTCTGGCAATATACGAATATTTGTATATCGACATATGGTAAATTTTCAAAGAAATGAGTTAAACACTATCTTTGAAATTGTTTAATGGATCAATATTCGCAGTCATAATGTATTAAAATTGCTTACAAGTGGTGGACGCTACAATAATGCGAAATGAAAGGACGTAGAAACAATATTGTGATATATATATATATATATATATATATATATATATATATATATATATATATATATATATATATATATATATATATATATATATATATATATATATATATATATATATATATATATATATATATTAGAAATGGGCCAAATGTGATTTGAACTGAATCCGAACTTCGGTTCATTTTCGCACGCTTTCTCGAGAGCGACGGTTCGTAACTTGTTTACGCATTTATTTCAAATACCCCGCCCGCACACCGCAGGAAACATATACCTACGAATAAAACGTAACAAACTTCTGCCAGATAAGGCAGATCTTTGGTGTTTTTGCACCATAACCTGACTCTGGTAAATTTTAAATATGACTAGATAGATAACAAAAGTTTGTTTAATATGATTGTTGAAAACAAATACCCTTTAATTGTAATAAAAAATACTTGAGGTGAATGAATGTTGAATCAAAAACATTATTTTTTTATTTAATTTACGGACTCCTATCCAGATGTTTACTAGGAGAATACAAAGTTTATTTCATTTTTGTAATATGGTTAATTATTAATTAGGCAGGGATTTCTAAGATTAATAACTAATTAACTAAGATTAAGGTTAAGAACTAAGATTAAGATTAATGATAAGATAGGAACTGATTTAATATAAGGTTTACATTTACAATGTTCCGAAATAAATAAATAAATAATTGACCATGAGTTAGTAAAAATAATATCTTTTATTTTACAGTATCTAATGTTGTTATATAAGGTGCTTCTAAAATATATGCCACGGTTATTTGTATGGAAATTGTATACTTGGGGAGTGCTTTCAGCCGGGATGGAAGATGTGATTTAGATGTGGATAGGCGTGTCGCTGCCGGAAACAAAGTCAATGGTGCCCTGAATGCATTAATAAAAAGGCAAGGCGTGGTGAAGAGTGCACGCCTTGCAATACATAACGCAGTGTTGGTACCGACTTTGTTATATGGCAGCGAAACCTGGGTATGCCAGAAGAAGCATAAAAGCAAGTTGAATGCAGTGGAGATGCGATCTCTTCGTAAAATGTGTGGCGTTACCATAGCCGACCGAAAGCGAAACGAAGAGATTCGCAATATGGCAGGATTGAAAGATGACCTTATCACAAAAATTGATAGGGGCGTACTCCAATGGTTTGGACACGTTGAACGAATGAGTGAAGACCGAATGGTGAAGAAAATATATAGAGCGAAAGTAAATATTAAAAGGTGTCGAGGTAGACCGAGACTAACTTTCGAAGACCATGTGAGCAAATTGCTCGAAGAGGGGAGGGTCAAGAGTACTCGGATACCTAGACGTGCATGTATGAAGAAGTTAATGAACCTGAAAGAAGCGAAAGAGGTATGTAAGGATCGTGACACTTGGCGATCTGTTCTCTCTGGCTACCCCGTTAGGGATTGTGCGTGACGATAAGTAAGTAAGTAAGTAAGTAGAATTGACTATGGGCTCCTTGGGGAAAGTGGTACAGTATCATGAGTAGAACCACCAGTTGCAGCCATGGCATATTGTAGTTTAGAAGCACCTTATATTTCAGTTAAAATAAGTGCAAGTAGGTATTATTTTTCTTGTACCGAATTTCGGCCTATCTCTAATATATATATATATATATATTGAGAATCTAAATTGAGAATTTAAACTATACGCGTGTGTGTGTTTGTGTGTATATAAAGAGGGCTACTTTTAATATCGCTCATTTTAATATCAAAAATTTAGGTTATCTTTATAGCAGTATTATATTTTCAATTCAAAATTAGTACTGCATTTGTGATAATAATAAAATGTATGTATATAGAGTACTCACTCATTTTCTTTCACTATTTTTCGTGACTTTCTTCATTAATAATAAATGCACTTTGTTCATTCATATTCAAAACACTTTATACACAAACACCGTGTCGAAGACTGCCGAAAAGAAACGACGTTAGACCATCGTTAGACAATGCACGGCCTTCAAGCCACACCTCCGTGCCCGTCGGAGTGGGGAGCGTGAGGTTTTTTCGTTACGGAATGAATTTCTGGATTCGCTCCCCGCGCTCAAGGCCCGCGATAGAAGCTATGCAATAGCTTAATAATTATAATTGCATAAGTTGATACAAAATGCTATGCAATAGCTTTACCGCGGCAGTCCCCGAGTGCCACACGTCTTTTTTTCTTTAGATATTATTTACATGTGTACAAAGAAAAACATATCTCTCAAAGTTTGGGTTTTTCTGAGATAATATATGCTCATTCGGAGGACAAAAATATTGTCTATCGTTTACATTTGCAAAAAATGGGTTCACATACTCGTAGCTTAAAAAAATATTTGAGTCCAAATGAATATCCAAAACTTATGCAAATCGGTAAATTATTGTAAATTACTGCTAAAACAACCTCGATTGCCCCTCTTTATTTTTTTACTAGATCGACAGATTTTGGATTAAGCTATAATAGAACATAAAGTTTACAGCTGTATGTTTATTACTTTAAGAATTATTGTTGTTTGAACATAGCGTATGCGCAAGCACAAAGGCCCTTTGTGGAAACCCTAAACAGAAAAAAACATTAAAAACACTTAAATTACTTATTAGTTTTTAATTGTTTTACATAATTTACTTACAATTAAAATATCTAAAGCAGTTACTCAAAGTGGCCACTTCTAGCTTGTAGGCTACCTAAAACTCTATATGCCATCGAAGATTTTATTTCTTCGGCGACTGACATAATTTTTCGATGAATTCTTCCCTAGTGTTTGGAACTGTGGCGATCATCTTTTCCTCAGAAGAGCGGGATGGCCACGCTACTGGACCACCGCGACCGATCCATGGCGAACTTAATAAAAAAAAACACCCGTCGTCTCGCCTAAAACTAACAGATATAATAGAAGATATAATAGAAATTTTACATCTAAAGAAGTGATTTTTCGTGAATCATGAATAAACAGGCAGACAGACAAACAAACATTCTAAAAACCACTTACTAGGCTTCAGTACCCTTTATTTAGTATCCTGGACTGTTTTTTTAAGAATATATTAGAATTACATACACGACTTTTCTACAGATTTATTATATGTATAAGTAGATTAGATTTTTATATTATTCTATAACGTAATACGTTTTTAATAGGTAATTTCTGAAATATTAAATTATATGGCTATATTTTATTTGGTTGTCAGTACTAGGGATGAACAAAACCTACATTTATTAAAAATAGATTTTTAATACTAGTCATTCGTTGTCACCCCGAGGACTAAGATGGAATGCCTAGTTTCAAGCAGAAAGGGTCTCCGGTTTTCTACAGTTGCTATAATTCTCCACACTCATTGTCTTTTCTCGATTGAACAATTTAACCGATAAAAAATTATATTTAGAAACTACTTCTCTATGAAGAAGTGTGGCATTATTGAATCAGTATGAAATTTTCTATTCTCTAGTGGAATAAAAAAACAGTAATTAGTCTATAGATATTAATTTATATTCTACGTTTATTACGTATGCCATTTTAATTTGGTTGTTGTTGTGTTGAGTTTTGGATTTTTCTGGTGTTTTATTAGTGTTTACTATAGTGTTTTATTATAAAATTATTACAAAAGTTTTTACATTTTTACGTAAATAATTTCGAGTAATATATAGAAATAATTGTGATTTTCACTCTGCCGGCATCCGCTTGATATTTTTTTTGTTATCAAAGTACAATAAAATCTTTTAAGTAAAACATGAGTTTTGTTTAGACCACACGATCGAAAATTATGTATAGATTTTATAATGCCAACCTTTTTCATAGAAAAGTAGTTAATGGTTTTAAGTGCTGTGGGCGGATTCGGTCGCATGCGACCGCTCGGGATTTGCCAGGCGCAGGCGACTGCATGTGAATTTCATGGGGATTGAAGGGTTAATAGTTAAATTCTCAAATGTCAAATTAAGGTACGTATAATTCAGTAGTTTGTTAATTTAGTTGCAAACGGATGAACTAAAACAACATGTTTAAAAACGATTTTTAATATTATTCATTGCCTTAATATTATTGACTAGGAAAATTATAAAATATTAAACTGAGATAATTTTGATTTCACAATGGTTACTTCTCTTCGTCTATGTCTTTATTTATTATCTGTACGTCATTTGAGCCTTGCATAACGCACGTTGGGTCGGCGGTGTGGTTCGTAAACATGAACTGAGGATTCGCTTTCAGCTTCAGCACCTCACTCCGTACTAATATCAGAAGGTATGTGTGAACAACTGAAACAAATCATTGTTTTGTAAAACAGAAGTGACATATTAACTTACAATCGGATGATAAGTGGCTACTGTAGCCCATGGACACCTGTGAGCCATTTCAAACAAAGGAGTCTAGTAAGCCACTGCGCCACGTAGTTTGTCGACTCCGTGGCGCAGTGGCTTAGCAATGAGTGGCTGCGCTAGTGGTCGCGGGTTCGAATTCTGCACGGAACAAGTATTTGTAGGGCCTACAAATAGTTGTTCCGGGTCTGGATGTCTGTCCTTGTGCAATTTATGTTTAACTGCCCCCAATACATGAGAAAGTCCTAGTGTAGAGGTAATGTTTTAACAAAAATGTGTGTCTAAAGAATACTGCCTGTAATATTCTGGCTCTCTATACTCTTCCAATCGGAATTTAGAGCAGAGCTTGCACTGCTGTTTGACGGCAGAAGCAGGAAAGAGAGTCGTATCCACCCAGACGAACTCCTAGGCAAAATGTTATTGAATAAAATTAAACTTTTATTTAATAACAAAAATGTTTTAAATTAGTACAGTATTATAATCAAGCATTTTTTTAAGTATCATTATAGTCATATTCTCGTAGAAATTACTCCTGCCACCTTAGTATATTTGGAAATGTTTCTATTTTTAATTTTTATGATCTATGGTTGTTTCTCTGGATGATAAATGGATTTTTATTACTGCTATTTTTTGGGCTTCCTTTCAGCCTAGTAGTTCTACCTTCCAACCTATTTAACTGATAAGCAATACTATACCTGCTACCAAATTCCGGTGCTGCATGAAAGGTAAGAGAGTAAGTTTGTATTATTTTCACTTGGCGTAAACTGTATAACGCGATGGCTAATTCCATTACATTCGTACATATACTGGATATCCTTTTTTACCGTCTGGAAAAAAAGGGTGTAATATGTCAACGGAATAGAAGTCTATGGTAATGATATTTAAAGAAAATTAAGGTCAAAATTTTGAATTAAATAAATACATTAATTAAGATCTATCGAAATTCAAATCATATCCACCCTAACCTGTGAACCTGCAATGTGACAAGGTCAAAGACGCCTACTAAATTCATTGTTTTATTGTCGTTCGTAAAGTAAGGTGGATATGATTTGATTTTCGATAGTTTTTAATTAATTTACTTATTTCATTAAAAAACTGTTCGATGGTAGGTACCTTAGGCTTCTACTTCGTTCACATGTTACAACCCTATTTTTTCCAGACGCTAAAAAAGTACATATTATGTATCTATGCATATGGGTTAAGTTTATTAAAAGTTGTGTAAAAAGAACTTACTCATTGAAGCACAAATAGCCGATGCAAATATTACAATTTTATGCCATAATTTTGATTCTTCAAAGGGATCATTCACTGAAGCAATTGCATAAACAATGAATAAGAGAGCAGAGGCTGTGATAATGAATCCATGTGCAATCCCATAGCGGTAGTAGAGTCGTAACAACGTAGTATGTTTCTGAAACAAACAAAATATTATCTTTGGAAATTATATGTAGTAAAGCCAAACTGCAGCTATATTATAGCTGTAGCACGAATGGGCCAGCTCGACCGGGGAAAGTTCTCGCTCTCACATAATACGAGGAATTTCATCTAAGGCCTCAGGGGTGACAACGCATTTGCATTTTAATTCAAAATCAAGAATAGATGTAGATGCCAATGGATAGCGTATACTTATGTAACCTGTGTGTTATGTAAACTAAACGGTTCAATACCTAAAATATGGGAACGCTATAATTATTCGACTGAAGGAATCTTTTCATTAGAAGTTCAGTTTTGTTTTCAACATAACTGTCATTACTGTCAGTTTTGTTTTCAATATCACTGTCATTACTCTCAGTTTTGTTTTCAATATCACTGTCATTACTGTCAGTTTTGTTTTAAATATCACTGTCATTACTGTCAGTTTTGTTTTCAAAGTCACTGTCATTACAGCCCGTCACAAGTCCACGGATGCGCATTGGCCTTCCCCACAGATTGCCACAAAATAATAGTCTTCAGCTAACTGCATTCATCGACGGTCTGCGTGTTCCATCGGGTCATCATTTCTTAAAGCGTCAGGTCGCTGGACACTGCGCCTGCGAGTACGAGGCTGCGACTCGAGAACCTTTTTTTTTATTTTTATTTATTTATTTATTCATTCAAATGTAAGTACATTATTTTTACAATTATCTCGCCAAACTGCAATCAGTTTGTCGGCGAGTACACGCTCTTAAAACTATATAATATCATTATGCACCATCACCCACAAAAACACAATTAATTACTACAAAAAAAATATAACCTTACCTTACTACAATTTCACAATATTTAGAAATTATTAAACTAAAAAAAATAAACAACAACAGCAATACACAAATCAAATAAATCAAACATAAAAATCGATTAACAAAAGTATGCAACAATGTATGTGTTATAACTCTGCTAATAATGTCCTTTTCAAAGACGATTTTAATAAATTTTTGCTTAATTTATTTTTATTTGGAGGCGTTTCTCTTAACCATTTTATTTTATTATATGTTCTGGGTACAATGTATTTATTCAAGCGCTGTCCATAATAATTATTTGCACTAGGCTCTTCAAGTTTTTTTCCCTTACCTTACGCGTGTTGTATGTGTTAGTAATAGGTACTTTATAGTCGTCAGTATAGTAATGTTCAATTGCTATTAAATATTTTAACCGTGTTTCAACAGGGAGTATTTTACACATAGGAAATAATTTTTCGTATTGTTTTTTACAGCTTTTCTTATCTTTTGAATTAATTAAAATTTTTATAATACGTATTTGTAGGCTTTTCACTTGTTTTATATAAGTACTAAATGTACGGCCGTACACAATAAGACCATAGTTAATTAAAGATTCAATTAATGCATAGTAAACCACTAATAGAACGTGTTTACTTGCTACTTTTCGAATTTGATAGAATTTGCCTAAAATTTACCTTAATTTTGAACATACTTCAATGTGTAATTTCCAATTAAAACTACTATCTACCAACAGTCCTAAATATTTGTAACTATTAACAAATTCTATTTTGGCACATTGACATGATAATTTTCCCCTGTGCAAGCACTCGTAGTCATGCCCTACAATACATATTTCTTCATAGCGTACATTCTTAGCTAGCCTGTTGTATGGAGAATGTAAATGCATACACTTTGTTTTTTTCAAGTTCAATATTATGCCGTTATCATGTGCCCACTGGGTGATCCTATCAAAGTCTTCCTGTATTTTATCGCAAGCTTCATGTAAGTTTTTGGAAGCATACAATAGGCACATGTCATCGGCGTACATGTAGGTATCGCAGTGATGCACCACATTAACCACACTATTCACCAATATAATGTACCCTACGGGGCCGTACACAGAACCGGTTGGTACACCGAGAGAGATGTGTTCTTCAGCGCCAGTCGTCCCACTCACCATAGTGCGAATAGTCCGATTTGATAACCATGTCCAACCGGTTGTCAAATTTTCGAGATATAATTACTATATCCGACCCATTACCATGTTAGCTTACTGATCCGTTGTTTTATAATATTTTATATTATATACATTCATTATCCACTACCCCATATCTTCCCGTGGGTGTCGTAAAAGGCGACAGAGGGAAACAGGCAGGAGATGGGCAGCAGCATCTTCCTGATAACAGCAACTGTACGACAAAAAAAACTGCCGTTGCCAACCCGCTCGCCAAGCGTGGCAACTATGACAATATACCCCCCATGAACAATTAAACAAATAGACGGCCCCCAGTCCCCGGCGGCCCCGCTATTCCTGGCTACGGTGGCGACCATGGTAACGGCGGGGCAGGGGGTGCTAAGAATCTCCGGTGGAGGTTCGGTTGCCACCTACGACGACTCGACCTGGCAACATTTAACGCACGCACACTAAGGACTGACGAGAAGATCCTGGAGCTGGAAGAAGAGATAGACAAGTTGCGCTGGAGTATTATAGGATTATCCGAGGTCCGAAGAGAGGGGGAGAACACGGTGATTCTCGAATCCGGCAACTTGTTCTATCACCGGGAGGGCGACCATCTGTCCCAAGGAGGTGTCGGATTTATCGTCCACAAGTCTCTCGTCAACAACGTTGTAAAGATTGGGAGTGTGTCGATGAGGGTCGCGTACCTGATACTCAGAATCACCAAAAGGTATTCGCTGAAGGTCATACAGGTTTACGCACCAACCTCGGCACATCCCGATGAGGAGGTGGAGGAAATGTATGAGGATATTTCTAAAGCCATGCATTCCTCCAAAACTCACTACACGGTGTTAATGGGAGACTTCAACGCAAAACTAGGCACAAGAGAAAGCGGTGAGCTGAAGTTAGGGAAATTTGGAGTAGGGCAACGGAACCGAAGAGGCCAGCAGCTGGCCGACTTTATGGAGAAAGAGGGACTCTTTATGATGAACTCTTTCTTCCAGAAGCGGCCCCACAGGAAGTGGAACTGGTCGAGCCCCGTCTAATGAGGTCAGCGCTCCGTCCCCCTCGTGCTCTGATCCAGAATCCCGAAAACTTTTAGCTCGAGTTACACAACCGCTTTCAGTGCCTACAAGATTGCAATGCAGTGGACGATATGAATGACAGGCTCGTGGAAACTGTCCATGCGTTCGGAGCTAAGTTCTGCAAGACCCGCCGCAGAAGAACACAAAAGCTCTCCGATCACACTCTTAATCTCATGGCTGTTAGACGGGAGATGAGGCTGCAATCGTCAACAGATTTGACAGCATACAGGCAACTGAACAGACAGATCAACTTTAATACTGCTCGTATTAAAGAAGCGATCGAGCGGAACCAGGGCTCCAAAGTCTTTGCCAGAGATCTGTCTGCCCGTAAAAGCCAACTGTCAAAGCTGAAGACTGAGTGTGGCAGCATCGTTTCCGGGACACCTGAGATTTTGAGTGAGATTGACAGGTTCTATAGGCAGCTGTACACATCATCGTTGGAGCCACACGCAAGTGTGAGTAACGATCCAAGAGCGGGTCTTATCCGACACTATTCCGATGATATCTCGGACGTCAGTCTGAGCGAGATTAGAATGGCTCTCCAGCACCTTAAAAACGACAGGGCCCCAAGCGAGGATGGAATTACAGCGGAGCTTCTGAAAGCGGGTGGAACACCGGTACTTGAAGTCCTTCAGAAGCTCTTCAATTCCGTCCTCCATGGTGGCACTACTCCAGAGGCGTGGAGCAGAAGTGCGGTGGTCTTATTCTTTAAGAAAGGCGACAACGCTCTCTTGAAGAACTACAGACCGATTTCCCTTCTGAGCCGCGTCTACGTGCTGTTTTCGAGAGTCATTACGAATCGTCTCGCACGCAGACTCGACGACTTCCAGCCTCCCGAACAAGCCGGTTTCCGAAAAGGCTTCAGTACCACAGACCACATACATACCCTGCGGCAGATTGTACAGAAGACTGAAGAGTACAATTTGCCACTTTGCCTGGCGTATGTGGACTATGAGAAAGCCTTTGATTCCGTCGAAATTTGGGCGGTGCTGCAGTCCCTTCAGCGGTGCCAAGTTGACTGTCGGTATATCGAAGTGCTGAAGTGTTTGTACAGTAGGGCTACGATGGCTATCCGAGTACAGAACCAGAGCTCAAAATCTATCCAACTGCAGAGAGGTGTAAGACAGGGTGACGTTATATCCCCGAAACTCTTCACCGCTGCTTTGGAAGACGTTTTCAAGCTACTGGACTGGAAAGGATACGGTATTAACATCAATGGCGAGTATATCACTCACCTTCGATTTGCCGACGATATAGTCCTTATGGCAGAATCGCTGGAGGACTTAAGCACTATGCTCAATGACCTCAATAGTGTCTCCCAACGGATAGGTCTTAAGATGAACATGAACAAAACAAAGATCATGTTTAATGTCCACGTCACACCTATACCGGTAGTTGTTGGGAGCACTATGCTCGAAGTTGTTGACGAGTACGTTTACCTGGGACAAATAGTCCGACTAGGTACGTCCAACTTCGACCGAGAGGTCAATCGACGGATTCAACTCGGCTGGGCAGCGTTCGGGAAATTACGACATATCTTCTCGTCAGGTATACCTCAATCTCTAAAAACTAGATTGTACAACCAGTGCGTGTTGCCAGTGATGACGTACGGATCTGAGACGTGGTCCTTCACTGCTGGCCGTATGAGGACGCTCAAGGTCGCTCAGCGACCTTAGCTATGGAGAGGGCAATGCTTGGAGTTTCTCTGCGTGATAGACTCAGAAATCAAAAAAAAATGAGGATATCCGCAGTAAAACCAGAGTGAACGACATAGCCCAACGGATTAGTAAGCTGAAGTGGCAATGGGCCGGCCATATAGCTCGAAGAACCGATAACCGACGGGGAAGAAAGGTTCTCGAGTGGCAGCCTCGTACCGGTAGGCGTAATGTAGGGCGACCCCCCACTAGATGGAGCGTCGACCTGGTAAGATATGCAGGAAGTCGATGGATGCAGGTGGCTCAGGACCGTGCTTTGTGGCATTACTTGGGGGAGGCCTATGTTCAGCAGTGTACTTGTGAAGGGCTGTAATGATGATGGTGATATACATTCATAGTAGAAAGATGACCTGTTGCGTGTTTGTAAACTTGCCTGCCTACGATACAAACAAATATTTCGAATATTTATCAAGTTCGGAAATTCGTATCTATTGGAGCGTTACTGAATTTCTTTGATTCGTAGCCAAATTCGTAGGCAAATGCCCATTGATTCGTAGGCAAATGCCCATTGATGAGATGTCTGTTGTCAAATATCACAAATCACAGTCGTGAGCCATCCATCGACTTCCTGCATCTTTTACCAGGTCGTCACTTCATATAACCCTACACTTCACTTACCGGTACGAGGTTGCCACTGGAGAACCTTTCTTCCCCAATATACGGACTATTAACTACAATATATTGGGCGGTTTAGTGCTGAAATAGAAATTTTGTCACTTTCGTAAGAAACTCGAATGATCTTATTGTTTTTACATTAGTTACTAGTTCTATACGTACGTTCTGTACGTAGAGCTGCAGTTATTTTAGTAGTATAGTTGTAACACGAATGGATCGGATCGACCGGGAAAGGACCACGCTCTCACAGAATACCGGCGTGAAATAGTAGCTTAACGCTTTTGTGTTTTGTATGGTGAGTGTAGAGAACCGCAGACCCTTTTTACTGGAAACGAGGCATTCCATCTTAGTCCTCACTGGTGACAACGCATCTGCATTTTGATTTGTAATCGAGGGTAGATGTAGATGTCTATGGGCCGCAGCAACCACCTACCATCAGGTGGCCTATATGCTAGTTTGTCACCGTATCCTATAAAAAGTTAAATTTGAAGTTAAGGTTACTGCCTATATACGTCTCACTGCTGGGCACAGGCCTCGTTTTATTCCTGAGAGTGTTTTAGGGCAAGGAAATGTGCGTCGCGCTGCCCCAATGCATGTTGGCGAACTTCACATGTTTTCGAAATATTTTTTCTTATTTCTCAGATGTGCATGTTTTGTCACGATATATTTCTTCACCATCGAGCACGTGGTACACCAGCACTTAAAATTGCAATTAGCAATTTTATTTGTACCGGCGGAGATCGAACCCGTGTTGCTCGCGTGCTGTTAAATTTACAGCGAGTACTTAGCCGCTGAGCTACGACGGCTCTACTGTTTTCATATTATCCAAATTTTATGTTTCCTTTTTATTCGATACATAGTTTGTGAATATCGCAACCGAAACTTTTTCAGAATGTAATAGGTAAGGATGAGCTCCGGCACAAGTTTTAAGCTTACTAGGAGAATCCATCTACTACATTTTTATGTTTGTTAATCTTAAAGAAATAAAGCATTTATTTATTTATCTTATTAAATGTTGGAACAAGTTATAATGTGTATAGTTCAATTTATATTCCAAATAAGTTAATTTTAAATAATTTAATCGAAAAACCTTTTTTACCATTTATTTTTTATTGGCAGACAAGATAGACAACCTTGGTTACAAAAAGAAATATAAACTTTTTTATTCAATATAGATTGTATAAATAATTCTTATTAAAAGTCACTCTTGTCTTTAATTTACCACACTCTTAGGAAGAGCCAGCAAGGTACCAAAAGGGATATTTAGAAAAAAAAGTTTATAATTAAAATTATTTGTCTCATTTTTTCTGAAATTTTTGCTATAAAATTAAGAGTAAGAAAAATCTAATGGTGAGTACATGATGATCATCATTGGTGTAACAAAGTTGATATGTAGCTTAGTTTAGATTATAAATAAAAATTGTGTTTTCAAATTAAACTTACCTTATGAGCGCCGATTATGAGCACCAAGTTGAAGATAATATCAAATAGAATAATTGTAAGCGTCACCACAACTAACACTATAAATACCATAGCGTCCGCAAATATTATCACGAATATAATGAAGCTAAGAATCCATGTAAGAGCCGATACGAATATTATTATACTTGTGACCTAAAAGAAATGAATAAAAATGAAAAAATTAGAATGTCAGAATTGCAATAGGGAATCATTTTATCATTCGTCATAATGCCCTTCAGAAGTCTGCTGGTGAACATCGGCCGCCCCCAAGGAATGCCACAATATAGTTAATTACACACAAAATTATGGTCTTTGCTCTACCGCGTTATTCTTCAAGGCAAGTTTGAATACTTTTGTTAAGCTTAGCTTTCACATTGTAATGTCCAAGCTAATTAACAAAACAATTATTCATTATATTCATTACAGCCCTTCGCAAGTCCTCTGCTGTACATAGGCCTCCCCCAAGAAATGCCACAAAGCACGGTCCTGAGCCACCTGCATCCATCGACTTCCTTACCAGTCAGTCCATCTAGTGGGGGTCGCCCTATACTACGCCTACCGGTGCGATGCTGCCACTCGATAACCTTTTTTCCCCATCGGTAACAAAACAATATTTTTTATTAATTAGATCGTGAATGGGTAAGCCAAACTACAGATGTTCCCAAAAGTAGAAGAATTAAAGAGAAGTTAAAAATGTTGTAAAAATTAAAGAAAAGAGCACTGAAGCACTGTTTTGCATATATACATAAACCAAAATCAGTGAAACTTGTGACTGGACAAAGGTGAACTTTTTTGTCACGCAGGTCGTAACAAACAAGTTCACTTTAGTTCAAACTAGCTACATTTGGCCCATTTATGTGAAAATGACCTTCATCGGAAAACACAATATTTTTGTTACTCCCGAAGCGCATCAACATTGTTTCGACAAAAACATGACCTAAATTGTGATAATTTGGTCTTATTTCCTGAACTAGCTAAAACATTTAGGAGTCCAAAGTTTATGAATATGGTTTTAGATGTGAAGATGTTATTTTATTTACTCTATATATATATATATATATATATATATATATATATATATATATATATATATATATATATATATATATATATATATGTACCCTGCATTATATGTGTGTATATAATACTTCGAGCTATATAGTTGACACTAGATGGAGTGACGACCTGGTAAGACATGCAGGAAGTCGGTGGATGCAGGTGGCTCAGGACCGTCCTTTGTGGCATTACTTGGGGGAGGCCTATGTTCAGCAGTGGACGTGTGAAGGGCTGTAATGATGATGATGATGATAATACAGGGTTATTTTTCAAACAAAAGGCAAATCTTGGACTTCAAGTTCAAAATTGTAATTAATGACATACCGTAATTGCAGTGTTTAAAATACGAGTTAATAAGGCATTTGGTATTTACAACATAAAAAGGACAAGTGTTTGAGAATTTTTAAATTAATTTTTCTGCAACTATTTGCCTACACTACTTATTCTGAACCTCCTCTGCAAATTCTCTCGGTTATTGCAAAATAACCCTGTATATAAATCACCAATTAATTACTCGGGGTCGAGTTAGGATAACTGGGCACAGATAGACCATGTGCTAGATTAATAATGAGATATGTTTACCACGGGGAGTTTTTTCACGTATGCGGTATCCTTTTTATCATTACGTTTAATTATATAAGCAAAAAAGTATGTAATTATTTAAATTTACGTATCCTTAAAACAAATTGCAGTTTAATAAAACAACTGTAAGCTCGAACCACTTATCGCTTAATAGGTTATATTAATTGGTTTCATAAATAGATTTAGTTGCATCATTTAAATTTTAGTAATGTTAAACTTACCAATTTAAAGTAAGCCCAGACTAAAAGCCCGTATCTCAAGGGCGCACAGAAGCAACATTTTGTAAATGATGGGATATCTGTATACATTGTATTAAAGGCTACTATACAAATATTAAAAACACGAGTCTCCTAAATAATAATATATACGCGTTCGAAACAAGCAGACAAATCAAGCGCGGATAGCGAACTGTCGCATTAATATCATCTCGACGGAAATATATTGCAATGATAACCACAAAACAACATCACCAGGTCCATACCAAGTAAATGATAACAATGCTGTTTTGTTCGTCAAAGCAAATAAAATACGTTATTAATTATTTTGCGGGAAATACAGTAATTTTATTACTATATCTTCCTCGAATCTTCATCTTAGAGAGAGTAAATAAAACTAAAATTAGCTATAAAATAAGTGATAAAAATCTGTAAATACTAGGAAATATCTGTCAATACTAGGAACAGACACAAGCTAGGAGTACTGAACTCCACAGCGTCAGTAATTCAAAATAGGGGCGATGTTTACTCATTTACTACAAAATCAACGAAAATACACACAATTTGTAAAAGTTAAAACTGCATTGCCATGTTTAAAAACTTTATTAAACAAAAGATTCTATAAAAAATTGTTATTATAATTTTTTGGTATAAAAATATTCAGTTTCAAAAATATTTGTTTACGGACGAAGGTCATTCTCATATAATGATGGCTAATAATCTCACCAGAGGTCGCTAGTTGACACTGAGGTTCAGTTCTGTGTTACACAATGTGATTTAATTGATAATTTAATTTTAAATAAAAGCTTATCGGTTTCTAGAATATTATTTTAATACACAAAACAATGTCTCAGTCGTTTAGTCTTTAATATTTTTGCACATTTTTAACAATATTTTTATTTGCTCTGTTTTTATGAATATCTGTGGTTTGGTTTATTTATTTTTAGTCTAATTAATATAAAATATAACTAATGGTGCAGAAAGTAACATTAACCTTTACATCTTTTGTTCGATCTGCGTAACAACTGAGTTCAACTTAGTTCACAGGTTACACAGTGTCGTCATCATAGAAATTTTCTTTTGTTTCTAGTTTATGTACACCTGTAAAACAGTGCCTCAGTGCTGTAATCCATATATTTCACACGTTTTTTACTTTCCTTTAACTCTTATATCTTTACGAACATCCGTAGCTAGGTCACGATTGGCGGGCGGCCGATTGTAGTTCTAGACATCTTACATTTGGAGACGCTTACGGTAGCCGTAAGATATTTCAGCATTTTCCAAGAGCATTTTAGAATTCGTTAATAACATATTAAACATATCTACAGTGTTACCTATCGGATCCTGAAAGCTAGCTAGAGAAAACAAATATATTGTGAGAATATGACCTAATTTGGTTAAGTCCACTACCCAGTAGCCCAAATCATCCCGTGAGCGGCAGCAGAGGGAAACAAATCAGGAAATGGACAACAGCGTCTTCTTATAGTCACAAAATCTAAGAAATATAAATTGACAGCTGTCAGACTTATTGAACCAAGCATGCCAACCAAAAAATGGGAACGTACAATATCCGATTCTTAAAAAAATCGATATCGATTATTTAGAGTTAGTAATCATTTACAGTTTGGTTTGAATAATACCAAAATAAATTAAAAACGGATAATTTAATACACAACATTTATCAGTTTCTTCTTATTTGTTGTTACTGCTTATATCTAGAGGTAAAGTTTAAAAAATTTAAGATTGAAACTAGATTAAAAATAAATTTATTCAATCACTCAGTACAACTAGTAGAACTGTCGTTGTTTAAATTAATTACTTATTAATTACTATTTGGTTTTCAATAATGCATTCAGAAGTAATATATATATATATATATATATATATATATATATATATATATACATTTTTTTGTTTTTTCTACCACTTCACCCAATCATCCTTTGTGACATGGGCACACGCTCCAGCGAATATAGAAGAAACAGTCCCAAAAAGTTAAAGCCTAGTCAGAAAATAAGAAGACAAACACAAAATCACAAAATTACGCACAGTAAGCCCCGAAATAGCGGGAGATTGAAATTAAATAGTGGTTGTTTCTGCGCGGCCTTGTATGTGAGTTTTTTTTACCGACACAAAGGGGACAATCATTTTTGGGCCCACTAGAAATATTAACGACGTTTAATGGTATTTACACCAAAAAAAGACACCAAATTATAATAGTAAATGGTCTATAGATTTTTCGAAAATGTAAACGGAAACAAGAAATCTGAAAAAAAATTAGTTGTTTTGACATTCGTGTTCTGATCATTGGCTAAGGTAATGTAATATTTATAAAATTATTGTCTTAGAGATGTCCCGTGATAACTCGGAAAAAATCGACTCGAGTTGAAATTCATCGAGCTCGATTTTGAGCTCGAGTTAAACAATTCAAATTAGATGAACGAAGCTGTGTCAATATTTCACAAATTATTTTTATAATTGTTCTTCCATACAACACAATTATTATTACTACACTTAATAGGTTTAATTATTTTTGGTATGCGTATCGACATGTTCATAAAATAATATCACTCTAACGTTATGACGTAAGTTTTAATGTTATTAATAATTTGACTATCCAAAGTATATATAATCAATTTATGTATATCATATATAACATAAATTGATACAACATTATATACATATTACCTAATATCAATTTATTTATTACATAATATATCAATAAATTGCTCGAATTAGTATGTCGATTTCATCACTAAATTGTAGACAAACACTGCATTGGCCGTAAGATAAAGATGCGCTTCGAGTAGAGTTTTGTGACTCGAGCCACTCGGGTTAATTTACGAGTATGTACGAGTATGTATGTATGTCATTCTAGTTGTACACTAGTTTTTGAGTAAATCAACTATTTACAGAAAAGTTTATCACTAGAGTTGAGATCAGCGATTACTTTAGTTAAACCATTTTTAAATATGTACCTTTATAAATAAGTAA
Organism: Parnassius smintheus behrii; assembly: GCA_036936625.1. Classification (NCBI taxonomy): domain Eukaryota; kingdom Metazoa; phylum Arthropoda; class Insecta; order Lepidoptera; family Papilionidae; genus Parnassius; species Parnassius smintheus. The sequence goes on along the minus strand of JAUPFT010000019.1, from coordinate 38,957,495 downwards.
TATGTGGCAACATGAAATTAAAACTATAAATCAATATCATAAATAAAACTAAGTTCAGGTTTGTTTACAACATGCCAGATGCAAGTTTGAATTTGGATGCAACTTGTGATGTCACCCGCAGCGACTTATAATATATACAAGTAAATTAATATCTATATAGCACCCTCTGAATCTATACATTGCGCCGAGTTAACTCGGTAACTCGGTAAAATTTATTTTCTATCGATTATCGAGTTGGACAAATTCACTCGATTCACTCGAGTGACATAAAACATAGTTGGAGTCGCATCATTATGGTAAGAACAAAATGGAGTTTTTTATTTACAAGCATTATTAAACTAATGTTTAAGAAAATATGGATATTATCAATTATCAGAAAGGTTAGCCAAATATTAATTGACACAAGTACGTATGTTTTTCTCTTTTTTGTTTTTGTGGTAAAATTCGCAAATAGAATATAAGAGTTTATTAATTTACAATATAATAGAATAGCTAGGTTGTGAAAATCTATTATTAAGTTTGTATATTTTACCTCAAACAAATACAAATAATAAACAGGTCTTAGAACCTTATTAGTTTGTTATAAGTGACCAAGTATTAAGTTTATTTTATTAGTAAAATCTAAATTAAATAATAAATAGAATAAATGCACAAAAGAAGTTATTATAATGTTAAAAGAAAATTAGAATCTTTGGGCCGAGGGACTTAAAGAGGGTTTTGAAGAGCAATTCATATAACTGCATTTGTGTACAAATAGGTACCTTATGTATTCAGCAAGTTGCTTAATACTAAATGGCTTTTTTGTTAAGCCAGACACAGATCCTGGATTTATACCAACCACAGTAGATAGGCAATATAAATGTTACATATATTTATGTGTAAAAAATGTAGTAATTATTTGTACTAGAAGCAAATATAAAGTTTAATAATAATAGTTTGCATAAAAAAAGTGTAATGGTTGTTTCTATTATGCTTAGACAGCTGCGTTGTTCACTGTGCAGAAAGGAATATTATTTTGTCATCTAGAATCAGATATACTTAATATAACAATAATATCTTTGTCTACTATGTAAGTACATGAAACCGGTAAAAATAAAATGTGAGACAACTTTTACATGGTTGAATATCATTGATGTTAATCAATAATTACTGCTTCTGTATTTGATCAGCTGGAGCTGATTAATGCTGTATAATTTATAATAATTTCTTTATTATTTAACATATGAAAAGGCATATATAAGAAAATGCTCACAGAAATATGTAAATACTGTTTATTGACATTGAAGGCATAGTCTTATCTCATATCTCTTATTATTAAAAATGTCCTTTTAATTCCTATATAATATAGAAAAAAAATAATATATTGATAAGAATTATTATTTAGTTAAGACACCTTTACAATTGTCATTAACTTCTTTTCAGGTGGATCGCTTAGAATAAATCTGTATGCTGTGCAGGCTTGCAGAAAAAAAAAGTGTATGGATATTGAAGACAACAGTCTTATATCATATATCTTATAATTGAAAATTCCTTCTGATTGCTTACAATATCATAAATGTACATGTTACCATCAAGTTATTTTCAAAAAACCTTCAGAAATATATCTAACACTAAAATGTTTCTACCTATGTCCGTTATAGACAAAACATAAGAAACCTTCCAACCAATTTAAATGAAAATGTTTGTGTGTGTTTGGATGGATCCCTAGATGGTTTATATTTACATTTGGACTCGGTAGATGGCACTGTTGTCGAGATCCATTAATCACCAGTGCACAGCTGAGGCGCATCGCTAGTAATAAATACATTTAAATTAAGCCTGTGTTTTTGTAATCCTTACACAAACAGTTTAAAACATCTTACTTCCTCACTATTTATCATTGTGTAATAACATAGATAAGGCATGTTAATTCCTAGTCATTGATTTATGATGTATACTACTTACTAATCAACCAAAACATTTTAAAATAATGTCTTGACCCCGCTGCTGTCTATATATGTCAGTCAATCATCAAAGTTCAAAAAATGTATTAAATTAAGTTTGTATAAAAGGGGTTATTATAGTATAAAGGAATTTATGGCTGACAATAACCCGTGGGTAAGGTGATCGCTACCAAGCTATTTCTAATTTGTTCTGTGTTGTTAATTATGACATACATGATTGTAAGCTGGCTTTTTTTTTAAAAAACCCACTGGGTATTTTGCTGGTTCTCTTCAAGTCAGAGGTTTTTTTCCGAACCAGTGGTAAATTAAAAAAGTGACTTTCGATAAGTATTATTTATAATCTAAATTGAATAAAAGGTTTCTGTTTCTGTACCTACTACTGTTAATAGAATACTTAAATAAATTATGATTTACAATAATAAATAGAATTACCTACATTATATTTTCTTTTTTGTAATACAATCAGTTTAAAACGTATCTTACTGTGTGTTGGTAATATCATAAATATAAATAGACATTATCCCTTAGCCATCTTGGTATTTAGAATTACACTCACAACCAATCAATACATGTCAAGTTAGAATCGATACGACATTTGTGCATAGACAGGCACTATGTTTTGCCCGAACTAGTGAAAGGTTTTACATCGATTTTAAAATATTTATAAATGCTGAATATACCTACAGCTTAGTTTTATATGTACTATTATTCAAGTGTGCACTATTTTAACTTATAATACCGATGAATACTACTAGAAAATCGCTTTCAGTTTGTTTTTAGGTTATTGTTAGATTCATATTTTATTTGTTAATTTCTTAGGACTCCGTTTAGATGCAGTAAAACTAATAATTTTATCGTAATCTATGGATTATAAGGAATAAATCGACTTGCATTTCATTGATAATCTTTAAAATTTGTAGTGGGCCCATTCTCCATAGAAAAATTGATTGTCTCCTTTACATTGACAAAGTAACGCCGGCTTCTCTATTACGGAATTATCTAAAAATAAAAACTTATTTTACTCATGATTCATGTAATTTAAGGAATTTTTAAAATAAAAATTTTATTAAACAAATAATACGATAAAAAATTAGTGACCTATTATTTGAATATTTTTGCTGATTATTCGCATAACAATAAATTTTAGTCATGCAAACACTACGCTAAAGGTACATATAGCGACATCGACGTCAAGTAAAAAAGTTGATACTGGTTATTTTTTTAATATTTTACTTTATTTGAAAGATTCAATTATGAATTAGTGATAAAAACTATACATGTTGTAATAAAATATAGATAACTTCATAATTCTTCGGATTGATATAATAGGTTATTTTAAAAAGTGTGAGTAAGCTTGTGCAAAGTTATTGCGGAATAATTAATGTGAAACGTCAAAAGGTATTTCTTATATTCGGTTGACTATAGTAACCACTAAAACTAAAAATAAGCTGCGGTTGACAACCAGCTTGCCAAGCGTGGCAACTACGGCAAATATCCTCCCTATGAGGCCATCTACGGTGGAGGCCTATGTTCAGCAGTGGACTTTAATAGGTTGTAAAGGTAACGGTAACGGTTAAGTCGTTCACAAGTTACGTGTTACAGCACATACTTGAGACTAATAAAAATAACAGACTAGGTAACATATGTAAAATAAAAACCAGCCAAGAGCGTGTCGGGCCACGCTCAGTGTAGGGTTCCGTAGTTTCCCGTCCGTCACAATAAGTGTTCCCACTTATGAGTTTGTACAAAAACTGTTGTTTCCATCCAAGTTCAAAATGATTTTCCTAGAAAGTCCTTATAAAGTTCTACTTTTCAGATTTTTTAATATTTTCTAAACTTATGGTTCAAAAGTTAGAGGGGGGGGGGGGGGGACACATTGTTTTTTACTTTTGGAGCGATTATTTCCGAAATTATTGACATTATCAAAAAATGATTGTAGTAAACCCCTATTCATTTTTTAATACCTTTCCAACAATATATCACACGTTAGGGTTGAAATTAAAAAAAAATCACTTCCCATTTTACATATAGGGGGCTACACTAATAAAACATTTTTTCCCAATTTTTATTTTACCACTTTGTCGGCGTGATTGATACACATATTGGTACGAAAGGAGACAATCAATTTTTCTATGGAGAATGGGCCCACTACAAATTTTAAAGATTATCAATGAAATGCATGTCGATTTATTCCTTATAATCCATAGATTACAATAAAATTATTAGTTTTACTGCAGCTAAACGGAGTCCTGAGAAATTAACAAATAAAATATGAATCTAACAATAACCTAAAAACAAACTGAAAGCGATTTTCTAGTAGTATTCATCGGTATTATAAGTTAAAATAGTGGACAATTGAATAATAGTACATATAAAACTAAGCTGTAGGTATATTCAGCATTTATAAATATTTTAAAATCGATGTAAAACCTTTCACTAGTTCGGGCAAAACATAGTGCCTGTTTATGCACAAATGTCGTATGGATTCTAACTTTGACATGTATTGATTGGTTGTGAGTGTAATTCTAAATACCAAGATGGCTAAGGGATAATGTCTTCAATAATAGTACATATAAAACTAAGCTGTAGGTATATTCAGCATTTACAAATATTTTAAAATCGATGTAAAACCTTTCACTAGTTCGGGCAAAACATTGTGCCTGTCTATGCACAAATGTCGTATGGATTCTAACTTTGACATGTATTGATTGGTTGTGAGTGTAATTCTAAATACCAAGATGGCTAAGGGATAATGTCTATTTATATTTATGATATTACCAACACACAGTAAGATACATTTTAAACTGATTGTATTACAAAAAGCAAAATATAATGTAGGTAATTCTATTTATCATTGTAAATCATAATTTATTTAAGTATTCTATTAACAGTAGTAGGTGCAGAAACAGAAACCTTTTATTCAATTTAGATTATAAATAATACTTATTGAAAGTCACTTTTTTAATTTACCACTGGTTCGGAAAAAAACCTCTGACTTGAAGAGAACCAGCAAAATACCCAGTAGGTCTTTTAAAAAAAGCCAGCTTACAATCATGTATGTCATAATTAACAACACAGAACAAATTAGAAATAGCTTGGTAGCGATCACCTTACCCACAGGTTATTGTCAGCCATAAATTCCTTTATACTATAATAACCCCTTTTATACAAACTTAATTTAATACATTTTTTGAACTTTGATGATTGACTGACATATATAGACAGGAGCGGGGTCAAGACATTATTTTAAAATGTTTTGGTTGATTAGTAAGTAGTTATATATCATAATAAAATGACTAGGAATTAACATGCCTTATCTATGTTATTACACAATGATAAATAGTGAGGAAGTAAGATGTTTTAAACTGCATGTGTAAGGATTAAAAAAACACAGGCTTAATTTAAATGTATTTATTACTAGCGATGCGCCTCAGCTGTGCCCTGGTGATTTATGGATCTCGACAACAGTGCCATCTACCGAGTCCAAATGTAAATATAAACCATCTAGGAATCCATCCAAACACACACAAACATTTTCATTTAAATTGGTTGGAAGGTTTCTGATGTTTTGTCTATAACGGACATAGGTAGAAACATTTTAGTGTTAGATATATTTCTGAAGGTTTTTTGAAAATAACTTGATGGTAACATGTACATTTATGATATTGTAAGCAATCAGAAGGAATTTTCAATTATAATATAAGACTGTTGTCTTCAATATCCATACACTTTTTGTCTCTGCAAGTTTTCAGCCTGCACGGCATACAGATTTGTTCTAAGCGATCCACCTGAAAAGAAGTTAATGACAATTGTAAAGGTATCTTAACTAAATAATAATACTTATCAATATATTATTTTTTTCTATATTATATAGGAATTAAAAGGACATTTTTAATAATAAGAGATATGAGATAGACTATGCCTTCAATGTCAATAAACTGTATTTACATATTTCTGTGAGCATTTTCTTATATCTGCCTTTTCATATGTTAAATAATAAAGAAATTATTATAAATTATACAGCATTAATCAGCTCCAGCTGATCAAATACAGAAGCAGTAATTATTGATTAACATCAGTAATATTCAACCATGTAAAAGTTGTCTCACATTTTATTTTTACCGGTTTCATGTACTTACATAGTAGACAAAGATATTATTGTTATATTAAGTATATCTGATTCTAGATGACAAAATAATATTCCTTTCTGCACAGTGAACAACACAGCTGTCGAAACATAATAGAAACAACCATTACACTTTTTTATGGAAACTATTATTATTAAACTTTATATTTGCTTTTAGTACAAATAATTACTACATTTTTTACACATAAATATATGTAACATTTATATTGCCTATCTACTATGGCTGGTATAAATCCAGGATCTGTGTCTGGCTTAACAAAAAAGCCATTTAGTATTAAGCAACTTGCTGAATACATAAGGTTACCTATTTGTACACAAATGCAGTTATATGAATTGCTCTTCAAAACACTCTTTTAAGTCCCTCGACCCAAAGATTCTAATTTTCTTTTAACATTATAATAACTTCTTTTGTGCATTCTATTTATTATTTAATTTAGATTTTACTAATAAAATAAACTTAATACTTTGTCACTTTTAAGAAACCAATAAGGTTCTAAGACCTGTTTATTATTTGTATTTGTTTGAGGTAAAATATACAAACAATAATAGATTTTCACAACCTAGAATAGGTGTAAATTAATAAACTCTTATATTCTATTAGCGAATTTTACCACAAAAACTAAAAAGAGAAAAACATACGTACTTGTGTCAATTAATATTTGGCTAACCTTTCTGATAATTGATAATATCCATATTTTCTTAAACATTAGTTTAATAATGCTTGTAAATAAAAAACTCCATTTTGTTCTTACCATAATGATGCGACTCCAACTATGTTTTATTTCACTCGAGTGAATCGAGTGAATTTGTCCAACTCGATAATCGATAGAAAATAAATTTTACCGAGTTACCGAGTTAACTCGGCGCATCGTATAGATTCAGAGGGTGCTATATAGATATTAATTTACTTGTATATATAATAAGTCGCTGCGGGTGACATCACAAGTTGCATCCAAATTCAAACTTGCATCTGGCATGTTGTAAACAAACCTGAACTTAGTTTTATTTATGATATTGATTTATAGTTTTAATTTCATGTTGCCACATATTACTTATTTATAAAGGTACATATTTAAAAATGGTTTAACTAAAGTAATCGCTGATCTCAACTCTAGTGATAAACTTTTCTGTAAATAGTTGATTTACTCAAAAACTAGTGTACAACTAGAATGATATACATACATACTCGTAAATTAACCCGAGTGGCTCGAGTCGCAAAACTCTACTCGAATCGCATCTTTATCTTACGGCCAATGCAGTGTTTGTCTACAATTTAGTGATGAAATCGACTTACTAATTCGAGCAATTTATTGATATATTATGTAATAAATAAATTGATATTAGGTAATATGTATATATTGTTGTATCAATTTATGTTATATATGATATAAATTGATTATATATACTTTGGATAGTCAAATTATTAATAACATTAAGACTTACGTCATAACGTTAGAGTGATATTATTTTATGAAGATGTCGATACGCATACCAAAAATAATATATAACTACCTACTAAGCGTAGTAATAATAATTGTGTTGTATGGAAGAACAATTATAAAAATAATTTGTGAAATATTGACACAGCTTCGTTCATCTAATTTGAATTGTTTAAATCGAGTTACCTGAATTTCAACTCGAGTCGATTTTTTCCGAGTTATCACGGCACATCTCTAAGACAATAATTTTTTAAATGTTACATTACCTTAGCCAATGATCAGAACACGAATGTCAAAACAACTAATTTTTTTTCAGATTTCTTGTTTCCGTTTACATTTTCGAAAAATCTATAGACCATTTACTATTATAATTTGGTGTCTTTTTTTGGTGTAAATACCATTAAGTGACGTTAATATTTCTAGTGGGCCCAAAAATGATTGTCTCCTTTCAGCTTTCTAGTGCTAACGGTCACAGAAATTAAGCGAGGACGGACAGACGGACAGACAGACAAGGCGAAACTATAAGGGTTCCTAGTTGACTACGGAACCCTAAAAACAGTTAACTTTAGGCAGAAATCTGTTCATGAACCAAATTTCACCGACTTATAATAGAAATATAAAGCTTAAGCCTATATACGTTCCACAGCTGGGCACAGAGCTCCTCTCACTTCTGAAAGAGTTTTAGAGACCGAGGTCGCAATATTACCAACAGAAACAGAAACAGAATCTTTTTTATTCAATTTGAATTATAAACATTACTTATTGAAAGTCAATTTTTTCTTTTACCACTGGTTCGCAAAAGAAATCTCTGTCCTGGCAAGAACCAACACGAAACTCAGCGGGACTATTTTTTATCGAATATACTTACTATATAGCTTACAATCATGTTTACGGTTAAGACAAATTAGAATTAGTTTGGTAGCGATCACCCTTCCTAGGGGTTATTATAATCCATAAATTCCTTTATATTATTATAACCCTTTTTATACAATCTTAGTTTAATAAAAATTTTTAACTTTGCGTATGACAAATTTTGTATATTCTCTGGGATTTTGTTGTAAAAGCGTTTACATCGCCCCAAGAACGAATTAAGCTAGTAGTACCAGTTACTCGGTGGAGTCGAGTAACTGGTACTACTAGCTTGTGTCTGTTCCTAGTATTTACAGAATGAATATCACTTATTTTTGTAAAACTACGTTTATTCTTGTGTACTTACATTATATTTTCATAAATGTATTGAGCGGTCAGACCAGAGTAAATATATTAATTTCCTTAAAATTTTGTCTCAGTGACTCTTTTGGATTTAAATTGTATATTGCTCTAATGGTCCTCTTTTGCTAACGAATTGGTGTAAGTTCTACTCTCCATAGTATACCTGCCCAACTTTGGCTCAACTTTCCAAGTACTACAAGCCAGATCTGCATGACAGTCTTCGTAATGAGCAGTAGAACCAGAGTAACCGAGATAGCCCAACGGCTCCATAAGCTGTAGTAGCAATGAGCCGGCTATACAGCTTGAAGAACCGATAACCGATGGGGATGAAAGATTATCGAGTGGAAGCCCCGTACAGGTAAATGAAGTATAAAGCGGCCACTTACGAGATGAAGTGACGAGCTGGTCAAGAGATGCAGTCGATGAATGCAGGTGACGCATGACCATGCTTTGTGGGATCTTTTGGGGGAGTCCTATATTCATCAGTAGACTTTTGAGGGGCTGTAATTTAGTTGATGTAATTTTTTTCTGAGAAAGAAAAATGAAAAAAGCCTATGTGAAAATTATAAATGAATAATAAAAAGGAAGTTAAGAAAAGCTTACCCAGTATTAATTATCTTAAGAAATTTTAGTCGTATGTAATATATAAATGCGTGTCATCATCATCATCATCATTACAGCCTTCACAAGTCCACTGCTGAACATAGGCCTCCCCCAAGTAATGCCACAAAGCACGGTCCTGAGCCACCTGCATCCATCGACTTCCTGCATGTCTTACCAGGTCGTCACTCCATCTAGTGGGGGGTCGCCCTACACTACGCCTACCGGTACGAGGCTGCCACTCGAGAACCTTTCTTCCCCATCGGTTATCGGTTCTTCGAGCTATATGGCCGGCCCATTGCCACTTCAGCTTACTAATCCGTTGGGCTATGTCGGTCACTCTGGTTTTACTGCGGATATCCTCATTTCTGAGTCTATCACGCAGAGAAACTCCGAGCATAGCCCTCTCCATAGCTCGCTGAGCGACCTTAAGCGTCCTCATACGGCCAGCAGTGAAGGACCACGTCTCAGATCCATAAGTCATCACTGGCAACACGCACTGGTTGTACAATCTAGTTTTTAGAGATTGAGGTATACCTGACGAAAAGATATGTCGTAATTTCCCGAACGCTGCCCAGCCGAGTTGAATCCGTCGATTGACCTCTCGGTCGAAGTTGGACTTACCTAGTCGGACTATTTGTCCCAGGTAAACGTACTCGTCAACAACTTCGAGCATAGTGCTCCCAACAACTACCGGCATAGGTGTGACATGGACATTGAACATGATCTTTGTTTTGTCCATGTTCATCTTAAGACCTATCCGTTGGGAGGCACTATTGAGGTCATTGAGCATAGTGCTTAAGTCCTCCAGCGATTCTGCCATAAGGACTATATCGTCGGCAAATCGAAGGTGAGTGATGTACTCGCCATTGATGTCAATACCGTATCCTTTCCAGTCCAGTAGCTTGAAAACGTCTTCCAATGCAGCGGTGAAGAGTTTCGGGGATATAACGTCACCCTGTCTTACACCTCTCTGCAGTTGGATAGGTTTCGAGCTCTGGTTCTGTACTCGGATAGCCATCGTAGCCCTACTGTACAAACACTTCAGCACTTCGATATACCGACAGTCAACTTGGCACCGCTGAAGGGACTGTAGCACCGCCCAAATTTCGACGGAATCAAAGGCTTTCTCATAGTCCACATACGCCAGGCAAAGTGGCAGATTGTACTCTTCAGTCTTCTGTACAATCTGCCGCAGGGTATGTATGTGGTCTATGGTACTGAAGCCTTTTCGGAAACCGGCTTGTTCGGGAGGCTGGAAGTCGTCAAGTCTGCGTGCGAGACGATTCGTAATGACTCTCGAAAACAGCACGTAGACGCGGCTCAGAAGGGAAATCGGTCTGTAGTTCTTTAAGAGAGCGTTGTCGCCTTTCTTAAAGAACAAGACCACCGCACTTCTGCTCCACGCCTCTGGAGTAGTGCCACCATGGAGGACGGAATTGAAGAGCTTCTGAAGGACTACAAGTACCGGTGTTCCACCCGCTTTCAGAAGCTCCGCTGTAATTCCATCCTCGCCTGGGGCCCTGCCGTTTTTAAGGTGCTGGAGAGCCATTCTAATCTCGCTTAGACTGACGTCCGGGATATCATCGGAATAGTGTCGGATAAGACTTGCTCTTGGATCGTTACTCACACTTGCGTGTGGCTCCAACGATGATGTGTACAGCTGCCCATAGAACCTCTCAATCTCACTCAAAATCTCAGGTGTCCCGGAAACGATGTTGCCACACTCAGTCTTCAGCTTTGACAGTTGGCTCTTTCTGGCAGACAGATCTCTGGCAAAGACTTTGGAGCCCTGGTTCCGCTCGATCGCTTCTTTAATACGAGAAGTATTAAAGTTGCGTAAGTCTCGCCGCATGCATTTGGAGATCTGTCTGTTCAGTTGCCTGTATGCTGTCAAATCTGTTGACGATTGCAGCCTCATCTCCCGTCTAACAGCCATGAGATTAAGAGTGTGATCGGAGAGTTTTTGTGTTCTTCTGCGGCGGGTCTTGCAGAACTTAGCTCCGACCGCATGGACAGTTTCCACGAGCTTGTCGTTCATATCGTCCACTGCATTGCAATCTTCTAGGCACTGGAAGCGGTTACGTAACTCGAGCTGAAAGGTTTCGGGATTCTGGATTAGAGCACGAGGGGGACGGAGCGTTGACTTCATTAGACGAGACCTCTCCAACTTAACGTTTAGGTTCAGTGTGCCTCTAACCATTCGGTGATCGCTGCCAGTTTTCACCCTTGCGATCACTGAGACATCACTGAACAGTTGGCGTCTGGTCGTCATAATGAAGTCAATCTCATTTTTTGTCGAACCGTCGGGGCTCGACCAGGTCCACTTCCTGTGGGGCCGCTTCTGGAAGAAAGAGTTCATCATAAAGAGTCCCTCTTTCTCCATAAAGTCGGCCAGCTGCTGGCCCCTTCGGTTCCGTTGCCCTACTCCAAATTTCCCTACCTTCAGCTCACCGCTTTCTCTTGTGCCTAGTTTTGCGTTGAAGTCTCCCATCAACACCGTGTAGTGAGTTTTGGAGGAATGTATGGCTCTGGGAATATCCTCATACATTTCCTCCACCTCCTCATCGGGGTGTGCCGAGGTTGGTGCGTAAACCTGAATGACCTTCAGCGAATACCGTTTGGTGATTCTGAGTATCAGGTACGCGACCCTCGTCGACACACTCCCAATCTTTACAACGTTGTTGACGAGAGACTTGTGGACGATAAATCCGACACCTCCTTGGGACAGATGGTCGCCCTCCCGGTGATAGAACAAGTTGCCGGACTCGAGGATTGCCGTGTCCTCCCCCTCTCTTCGGACCTCGGATAATCCAATAATATGCCAGCGCAACTTGTCTACCTCTTCTTCCAGCTCCAGTATCTTCTCGTCAGTCCTCAGGGTGCGTGCGTTATATGTTGCCAGGTCGAGTCGTCGTAGGTGGCAACCGAACCTCCACCGGAGATTCTTAGCACCCCCTGCCCCGCCGTTACCATGGTCGCCACCGTAGCCAGGAATAGCGGGGCCGCCGGGGACTGGGGGCCGTCTTTTTGTGTATTTGTTCATTGGGGGGTATTTGCCGTAGTTGCCACGCTTGGCGAGCGGGTTGGCAACCGCAGTTTTTTTATTACGTCACAGTTGTCATCAGGAAGATGCTGCTGCCCATCTCCTGCCTGTCTCCCTCTGTCGCCTCCTACGACACCCACGGGAAGATATGGGGTAGTGGATATTCTTAACCGCCACTACACGGCATAAATGCGTGTATTATTAAATTACTCTCTGGGGATGTTTCACCACTAATTTATGAAAAAGGGTCTTGATAAGTAAATGTATACCATTATATATATACAGTCTGTCCGGTCACGGACTAGCGATATTTTTAGGTACTTATAATACAGCTATTTTAATATAAAAATACACTACACACTGAGGTCTAATACCCTCCCCCTCTATTTGGCAGCAATTTTATTTTTCTTGGGATATTCTCTAAGCGTTTACGAAAAAAGTCATATCTCTCAAAAATTTAGTCTTACTGAGATAAAAATTAACTCATTCGGAGGCCAATAATATTGTTTATCGTTTACATTATCAAAATTTATGTTGACATACTTGTAACTTTGAAGAAAAAAAAATTTTACTTCAAATAAATATCAAAAAAATATGCTAATCGGCAAATTATTGTAAATTACTGCAAAAACAACCCCGTTCACCCTTTTTATTTTTATACTAGATCGACAGATTTTGAGTTAAGCTACAATAAAACATAAAGTTTACAGCTGTATCTTTATTACTTTAAGAATTATTGTTGTTTGAACATAGCATATACGCAAACACAAAAGGCCTTTGTTAAATGACAACTGGCACTGCCTGCCTAGGAGTAATAGTAATCTGAGATTTCTTACGATCTTCGATGAATTAGAGATGATGAATTAGAGATCAGAGAATCAGAATCATCATTTATAAGTAGTATAATTTGAGAACAGGCAGCACAGAACACTATTACTCCTAGGCAGGCAGTGCCAGTTGTCATTTAACAAAGGCCTTTTGTGTTTGGGCATACGCCATGTTCAAACAACAATAATTCTTAAAATAATAAACATACAGCTGTAAACTTTATGTTGCATTGTAGCTTAACTCAAAATCTGTCGATCTAGTATAAAAATAAAAAGGGTGAACGGGGTTGTTTTTGCAGTAATTTACAATAATTTGCCGATTAGCATATTTTTTTGATATTTATTTGAAGTAAAATTTTTTTTTCTTCAAAGTTACAAGTATGTCAACAAAATTTTTGATAATGTAAACGATAAACAATATTATTGGCCTCCGAATGAGTTAATTTTTATCTCAGTAAGACTAAAACTTTGAGAGATATGACTTTTTTCGTAAACGCTTAGAGAATATCCCAAGAAAAAAACAAAATTGCTGCCAAATAGACGGGGAGGGGATTAGACCTCAGTGTGTAGTGTATTTTTATATTAAAATAGCTGTATTATAAGTACCTAAAAATATCGCTAGTCCGTGACCGGACACACTGTATATATTGTTAGAAGAGAAGGTCTGAATCAAGAGCGCCGACGCCGCGCCGGGCTATATAGGAGGGCGGCTGGCAGTCCCTCATAACCACGATAGACCGGTTATCGTGGTATGCGTAATGCATTTTCCGCCTCCCTACGTACAGGGTAGCCCTTTAATTGCTTCGGGCGCAAAAAAAAAAAAAGTCACTCGACCCTTTTTGCCGACGGTCATCACGGAGTGCGGAAGCTTTGCTCGAATACTAGCGTCATTATTTTTAATCTTGTTTTAAGCTTTTAAGTTATTTAATATTTGTTAGGCCAAAGGCCATTAAAATCTTTTTAAAAAGTCAATCTGTGTTTCTATTTGTAACATCAGAAGTGGGATCAGAAGGCTGACAAGCCACTGAACGCCTATATTTCTGGTTTTATAAAGGAAAACTTAGTTTCCTTTCAGTTGTTTATTTAATATTCGAGCACAGTTTTTATCTGTGAGATGCCTAGTAACGATAAACGCAACAAACAAAAACGCCGTGGGCAAACTCCTTCGCCCAAACCGATGGAAGAGATCCTGAGGAGGCTACGCGTGCTGGAGGAGCAGCCCCGTGCGTCAGTGGAGACGCAAGCCATTGCAACGACCAGCTCGGGCCCTAGGCGCGCCCTCGAGCTGCCAAACACGACACCATCGGCATCGGCATCGGCATCGGTGTTCGGGATGTCTACACCGCCGCGTGCACCTGTGCCCTCGCGAGTGGGGACGCCGCCGCTGACTCCGCACACTGGCAACGTGGGATCAACGCAGTCTGAAGACGTGGTGACGAACGCTGTAGAGCGTTATTTGACCGCTATCGGCTGTACTCAGGTCAGATCTAACCGATATTTTGTCTCTGATTTTGATCCGAATGTTCATGACTTCGACACGTGGTGTGATGAGGTAGAAAGAGCCCGTATTTCGAACCATTGGGACGACAGAGAATGCCTTGCTCGTGTCGGACATTGTTTTAAAGGAGAATCTCGCACCTGGCTTAGCCAATGGACAAGCAGTATTCGCACGTGGTCCAATTTCAAATCAGAACTAAAAGCGCTATGCCCACGTTCTGTCGATGTCGCGAACATGCTTTATGATGTAATGCGGACAGAGTCAGATAAATACTCCACATATGCTGAGTATCACTCGTAAATCACTTTTAAGGTTACGCATAGTTAAAGTTCTCAGTAGCGAGCTGCTTACGGCTATTATCATTCATGGAATTGCAGATCCACAAATTCGTACTATGGTTGCTAACACCAAATTATCACCTAGAACTCTATAGTGGAGTTTTTATCGTTCTTTGTTAAACCTTCTAACAGCCATAATAGGAAAGGGTATTCTAATGGTCCCAATCGATTATACCAACCCTCTAATAGTAGTAACGCAAACCGCAAACCGTTAAAAAATCAATATGATCCTAAATATTTAAAACAATCAGTGTTATGAATGTAATCAATCTGGTCACATGAGTGTTAATTGTCACAAATGGTCAAATGGACTCCCGAGAAATAATAAGGAAAAAGCAATCGCGTTACCGACGACATCTCGTTGCGATGCGATACGTCGAAGTTTGTGTTTTGCAAAAAAGGTAGGTCATTCAGGAGTAGGTAACTTGTTTTGCTAAGGGACGCGCAAATTCACGGAATAATAATGATGTTAGTTTTTGTCGCCAAATAGCGGACAGTTATAAAAATCGTGATGTGACAACTGCGGTGCACTTAATTTGCAGTATTCTCGACTCTCGACTTAAACTCACCCAAACTTACCTTATCGGGTCACTTAAGTGAGGCATGTTATCGTAGAGCTTGTGGGGTGAAAAAAATGTGTCGAGAGCTATGTTATTTTTATGGATTTATGTTAAATATGTTTTAAGTGGGTAAAGTAAAATGTTTATCGAATAAAGGTTTGCTTTTGTGAATGTAACGACATATGTGTATTGAAGTAGGAGGAGCTCGATTACATCAATTTCAAAATAGAATTGATAATGTGTTACGAAGGGAGCTGTCCTGATTCGTATGTAATTTGTTAGCTTATTTTATAATGACTCAAACGATGTATGCTTTGTTTATAGCTCTCATACGGGACTTTTGCAGAAATCGCAAATCTGATTACACGTACCGCGATCGCGCGAGTTCCCTCAGAGGTGCCGCGGCGAATGCGCTTGGTCATGTGTTGGTGCTGTGACAGTCGAGAAGATAATCTTTCCCTATTCTTGAGCTAGATTATGTACCAAACAAGCCCGTGTTTACTGATTTTGACTACGTTACGTGTGGTGTTCAGTGGAAGAGACCCGTGTAAATCCTGTGCGCATGGTATTGGGTTGACCCTGACACTGGTTGTTTCTGGGGTGAGTCGGTGGCGCAGCCGACAACAGACCTGTGTAAATCCAGCCATTATTAGGTATCTGGGGTGACCTGCTAGAGACTGATGTAAATCCTGTTTGCACACGCGAGTTTGTGCGGGGTATTCGGTTGCGTGGGAAGAGACCTGTGTAAAACCTATGTGACTTGAAACGCTTTTGTGTAGCGTTGATAACTGTTCATGTTGACTGTTCTGACTGACTGACTTGTTTGGCTAATTGGGTACATAATCTGACGCTTTTATGAACTATATGAATTTAGATCAACTGTTAATACGCGATATAAATAAATGTCTCTTAGATTGTGTGTATCTTCTCAGAGATGGTGACGTCGAACAGCCGCGGGACGCGGTGAGTGTTGCTGAGCCATCCACGAGTTCCTGCTGAGGGCTTCGAGCACGCAGCCCCGTCAGGAGAGGCCATGTTAGAAGAGAAGGTCTGAATCAAGAGCGCCGACGCCGCGCCGGGCTATATAGGAGGGCGGCTTGCGTCACTCGCCCCTTCTTGCCGACGGTCATCACAGAGTGCGGAAGCTTTGCTCGAATACTAGCGTCATTATTTTTAATCTTGTTTTAAGCTTTTAAGTTATTTAATATTTGTTAGGCCAAAGGCCATTAAAATCTTTTTAAAAAGTCAATCTGTGTTTCTATTTGTAACAATATATATATTCCTCTGGTGAGATTATTAGCCCTCATTATATGAGAATGACCTTCGTCCGTAAACAAATATTTTTATACAAAAAATTTATAATAACAATTTTTTATAGAATCTTTTGTTTAATAAAGTTTTTAAACATGGCAATATTTTCATGGATTTTGTAGTAAATGAGTAAACATCGCCCCTATAATGAATTACTGACTCTGTGGAGTTGGGTACTGCTAGCTTGTGTCTGTTCCTAGTATTGACAGAGATTTCCTAGTATTTACAGATTTTTATCACTTATTTTATAGCTAATTTTAGTTTTATTTACCTTCATACATTACATTTTTGTAAATGTAAGGAGAGGCCACATTTATTAAAATAATTTTCTGTGTTTTTGTGTTAGAGACTTTAGGTTTAAATGATAGATTGCTTTTATGGCCCTCTTCTGCAAAACTAATATAAATGAAGTGACAGTCGTATTTCGCCTTTGAAAAATACCAATCGGCATTATGCTGTAGAATTAGCTACAGTCTAGCCTTGATGTTTGAAATAAAAATGGCGTCAAAAGACTGAAGTCCTCCCCATCTAAAATTATAAAAGTATTTTGATGTTTATCATTCAGAAATATAAATTTTATATACTTATTTTCAGTGCCATGTTAATTCATAAATAAAAATAAAACAATTTTGTAATATAGGTGATGCCAAACACATTATACATTTATCCTCCAGAGGAATAAGATGGAATGCTTCATTTCCAGTAAAAGGAGTCTCCGGTTCTCTACACTCACCACATAAAACACAAGAGCATAAAGCTTCTGTTTTGCGCTGGTAATCCGTGAGAGTGTAGCACCCTGATTGAGGCAACCCATTCATGTTACGACCATAATATAGCTGCAACGTTGCTCTACCGTGTAAAATATAGATAAAACAGAAAGGGGCCGAGAGTTGAGCCCTGAGTTATGCACAATTTACTATCAACTCGGAAGAAGTAATACCATTGATAAATACTTTTTGCGTTCTGTTACTTAAACATTACATAATAAATTTAAATGCATTTCTTCTTGCACCATAGTGTTGCAGTTTAATTTTGAATGTCTCATGGTGAACACATTCGAAGGCTTTTAAGCAAGCCAACGCTTCGTGTGTTATTTCGAAGCTGTCCTATATATGGGACGTTAATTTCAGAAATTTGATAGCGCGATGTAGCCTGTAGGATTCGGTGTTTTTCTGCTTGTGGTGCGACTGCTCCTCGGGCTGAATACCCTGCCCGGTGGAAACCTCTTTAAATCTTACAATTGGCGGGATCAAATGATCTGATGGATTTAAATAAAATTAAATAAAATTTTACTATGTTTAATCAGGAGGCAAACCAGCTTCGATAATAGTATTGAAAATAATAGGTACCTAGCTTAGGTGGGAAAGTATCTATCGTAGATGTAATAAATTTAACGGCAATCTCCCACTGATCTTTTATTTTTCTAATTAAAATAGTGTTAAAATATTCTACGAAATTTTCTAATGATAACTTATAATTATACATGCACTTACATTTTACTTGAGTAATGGTTCGTCGACGACAGGGAAAAAAAACAGTGACTGTGTAGTTAAGATCGGAATCTCAGTAAAATATTTCACAAACAACATTTCAACTCAAAAAAAATCCCGATCGGATTTAATAAATTAATTGTTAAAATTTAATTTGTTGTTTGATTTGTGAGACTTGATCCTACCAGTATCACTATTAATTATTATGCTCCATGTCATTTTAATTTCATCAGAAGCCATCTTAATTTTGTTGTTGTCTTCGTCAGAACCAAATTTTTGAATTACTCATTGATGCAACGGTTTAACATCTTTTGCAAAAATGTTATCTAAACATGTTGCAATAGATTCAGCGATACGCGTTTGCTTTTAAAAGACCGTATGATTTTAACAATGATCTTAATTTCATATTGGTTGAATTGCTTAAAATATTGATATTATAGTCTCCACATATTAAAAAAGATTTATTCTTTTTTATTTAGCTTAAAAAAAACTTTCTCCAACATTTTTCAAAAAGAGTCAAATATGGAACAAGGGTCTATAGTCGCTCACAACAATAAGGTGCTTTCAACATATGCCATACCTTACCGTTTTTTACATCACAATAATTTATTAGCTAATATTAAGGAGCCACGGCTTATAGCTACGAGTATATGGTTTCTATATGGAAATTAGGTTCCGACTGGTGATTATTGGAATTAAACTTCAGCTACAATGTAGCTACAGCATGTATGATGATATAAAGATGCATGATTTATTGTACGTATTAGATTCTTAATGTTATTTTTTAATGCAATGTAATTTTAATTGGTGAATTCTGATATAGTAAATTAAGACAGAATATAAGATAGAACCTATTATTTTACTTGTTTATCATTTCCCGGTCGAGACAAACCATTCGTAGAAAATCATAATATAGCTTTTGAATGCGATACCACGCTTAGATTTATAACTTTATAACTTAAAATAATTGTTTAATAGTTAAATTCTGAAATATTAAATTAAGATAAGTATAATTTAGTAGTTTGTGAACTTTAGTAACCTCGGGATGAACAAAAACTACATGTCTAAAAAAATATTTTAGTATTATTCAATAATTTAATATAATTGTTTCACTAGGGAAGTTTTTTTAAGTAATTGTTTAATAGTTAAATTCTGAAATATTAAATTAAGATAAGTATAATTTAGTAGTTTGTGAACTTTAGTAACCTTGGGATAAACAAAAACTACATGTCCAAAATTTTTTTTTAATATTATTCAATAACTAAATATAATTGTTTCACTAAGAAAATTACAAAATATTAAACTGAGATAAATGTGTTATACTGATTCTTACTTCTCTCGCTCTAAGAACATCTTTCTTTATTATTTATACCTACGTCATCTGAGCCTTACGTAACGCACGTGGGGTCAGCGGTGTGGTTCGAAAGCTTGAACTGAGAATTTGCTTCCAGCTTTAGCACCTCCATCCACCATCGTACTAATATCAGAAGGTATATGTGAAAAACTGAAACACATCAGCATTGTTTTGTAAAACAGAAAAGCCAAAAGGACTTACAACCTGATGGTAACTGCCTGTAGACATCTGCAACCATTTCAAACAAAGGACGCTACAGATGCGTTGACAGCTCTGAGGACTAAGCTTGTTCGCCTTACAGCCTGTAATTGTACTGGATTTCCATATCACTCAGGTCTAAAAGTACAGGCACTGCTGTTTGATGTAAAAATGGGTAAGAGGGTGGTATCTAACCAAACTGACTTCTAGGCAGTTTTTTTATTTGGTAACATGGATGTTTTTATTTTGTACAGCATTATAGTTGAGTCGTTTGAACCTGGTTTGATCCCGCCGGCACCAATGAAATTGTTGAAATTTTAAGTGCTGATTTACCATGTGATCGGCGGTGAAGGAAAACATCGTGAGGAAACCCGCATGTTTGAGAAATAAGAAAAAATATTTCGGAGACATGTGAAGTTCGCTAACACGCATGGGGCTGCGTGGCGGAATATTTCGTTGCCCTAAAACCTCATCAGAAATGAGTGGAGGGTTGTGCCCAGCAGTGGGACGTATATAAGATGTAACTTTATAGTTGAGATCTTCTTTTAGTAATATAAAATTTTTTGTACCAGAAGACAACAATCTTTCTTAGACTTATTCTACTAGAATTTACTTCTACCATCTAAGGATATATTTGGAAAAGTTTCTATTTTATTCATGTTCGGAGGGTAGGGCTCTCTGACTCAATACATTTTAATTATCAGGTTTCATTTTGTAAGCTTCTTTTTTTCTAGGAGACCACTTAATCGCCAAGCAATAGTGCATCCACTATCGAGGTCTGGAGCTGTATCACTGCTAAAACAGTCAATAAGACTGTTTCTCTTTCGCTTGGCGAGGAAAGTTGCCTGGTTGACTTATAAATATATTTTAATCTCGCCCTCCCCTTATTGCGTGCACTATTCCCGTGACCACTAAACCCAACACCATTACTTTCAATCTCAACACATTTTCACTGGGATAGACACACTACCGTTCATAGTACAACAAGTTTTTCTCTTCTTAACGAGGCATCATCATAAGAAATAGACTCGGCGATGGCAGGCCGCTAAGAGCCTAGTGTAGGGATAAGTGGTAACAAGAATAGTGCACGTAATTATAGAAGGGCGGGAGGTGCTCTTCAAACTACGTAAGACACATCATTCTCATTTTTAAGTGAAGCTATGCTATGTAATTTTAAATATTATGGATTTCCGCAAGGTAACGCCTCATTCAATTAATTATATCGTTTACTTGTGTCTTTAATACGTCATTTATGAAGTGAGAGCAACTTTGGCATTGCTTAAATTAACGTAGTTCATAGCTACAGTTTTTGCGAATTATGACATTTACCGTCCAATTCAAAACTTTCCATTTTGGTTCGCCTATTTTTCCTCACGGGACTTATTTATTAAAACAGATTTTAGTTTTAACTTGAGACAAATTATTAATTTTTTTTTGTAGAAAAGACGGATAGTTTTTCCATGAAATTATATAAGAGATATTCATTTCCTACCAGCAGTGATGATTATTGAAATTAATGTTGTCATTGGTTCTTAATATGTTGATTATTCAGACTTCCGGAAGCGGGTGAAAACTGAATTATGAAATTCCGTCACAATCATGCAATGATACACGCAGGTATAAGTTCTTAGAAGATTTGTAAAGAGAACTTACTTGTTGAGGTAAATGAAGCTTTTAAAAGTGAGTGCCATAAATTTGATTCTTCGTAGAGATTATTCTCTGGAGTAACTTTATAAACAAGGCAAGAGTATAAGAGCGCACTGGCTGTGAAAACGAACTCACGAGCGATTCTATAGCGGTAGCAAAGTAGTAACAACGTAGTATGTTTCTGAAACAAACAAAATATTATCTCTGGAATTGTGCGTGGTAGAGCCATACTGCATTTATATTATGGTTTTAGCACATTTGCGTCAGTTCAATCGGGGACAGTCCACGCTCTTGCAAAATAGCAGCAGCGTGCAATTACAGTGAGCCGGAGAACCTTTTTAACTGGAAACAAGGCATTCCATCTCGTTATTTTAAGTCGCTAGGGGGTGTCCATTAATTAGGCGAGACGTTTATAGGGTGGAGCTGGCCAAGCCGTGTCTCACACAATCTCACGAGAGGGAGAGGGAGGGACTCGACATGATTTTTTTCGCAATAAGTAGTGTAAAATTTCGAGAGTAGTGGCTTAAATTAAGTGAAATATGGCTAAATCTACACAGTAATATTTATCACGGTTGTGCGAATAAATTGTATAGCAAATTATTTTTTGTCAATAAACGACGTCTTACGACATCTCACTAGGGAGAGGAGAAGAGTAGATAAATCGCCAAAATGACCTCATGTAAGTATCGGACGCCGCCTTAGGGTTGGCAACGCATCTGCATTTTATTTCTCAATCAAGAATAGATTCAGATGTCAATAGATTACAACATTTACTTTTCATCAAGTGGATAGTGTATTCATTTGTTTCCCTCGCTCAATGAATTATTTAAATTTAAAAAGTTTTTGTAGGTCATCATCAAATCAAAAATTATGTAAGCTAAACATTTAGGTTGCTACAAAGTACAGTCCTGAGCCACCTGCATCCATCAGTGTGCGTTCGCCCAACAATGAATTTTCCTGTTCTCCCCCATCGTTAGTCGGTTTTTCGAGCTATATGGCTGGCCTATTGCCATGTCAGCTTACTGATCCGATATTATGTATTATATTGTATGATATGCATTTATACTAGTATGTGTGCTGTGCCAATAGCACACACACTACATTAAGTAAAATGTGAACACACGTTTCTGATACGATAAAATAAATCAGTTTCAACCTGATATAAAGAGTTTTATCTCTTTATTCCCCACGCAAGCCCCTAAGATACTCTAGCCACCAAGTTTTACCACAGTAGAAAGGTGAACACACCCTTTTTCATCTCTGAAAACTTACATGCCTACGATAAAAATATTTCTACTATTTGTCAAGCTCAGTAATTTGTATCGATTAGAGCGTTGGTCAATTTGTTTGCTTCTTAACAATCTCGATATATCAGAGGAGGCATATGCCCAACGATGGAATGCCTGTTGACTGTAATGAGCCATTATTGAATTCCTGCATCTTTTACCAGGTCGTCATTCCATTTAGTGGGAAACCAGGGTGGTTACCCACTAACACTTTGTTTATCGGTACGAGTCTACCACTCGACAACCTTTCTTCCCCAGTATGAATACAGGCTATAAATCAAGAAGTTAACTAAAATATATTGATCTGATATTTTAGAAAAGACTTGACAGTTAGTAGATGTTGAAAAGTGTTGCTCTAAAACGGTATAAGATGTAACTTGGTTTATATTATAAATAAATTGTGTTTTTAAATTAAACTCACCTTATGAGCGCCGATTATGAGCACCAAGTTGAATACAATATCCAATAAAAAATACTTAGTATCTCCACATTCAACGCTATAATAATCATGGGTTGTCGAAATACAATTTCGCCTAAAATAAGGATAAAGATCCTTAAAAAACCCATTAATAATAATATAATACTTGTGACCTAAAAGAAAAATAAAAATTATTCAATTTCAAAAATAGCAATAGGGAGTCATTTCATCATACGGCATAACAGCTTTACGGGCTAGCCATTTCTGAACATCGGCCTCCCTCAAGGAATGTTTCAAAGCACAGTCCTAAGCCAACTGCATCCATCGACTACCTGCATATCTTACCAGAACATCACTCCATCTAGTAGGGGGCTGCACTACACATCACTTACAGATACGGGGTTGCGACTCATGAATCTTTCTTCCCAATCGATTATCGGTAATTGTCGGTCGGTATGTTCTTCAAGCCATAGGCTATCATTTAAATAAGCTCGTTGTTTAAAACATCGATTCCTGAAATCTCTCTAAACAGTTTTTCCTAATAATTTCTACTGTATAGTGTAGGCTAGGCATTTCACTAACTCGTACATAGGACACGCGTAGCAAAACTCACAGACACGTAGCAATTATTTGTAGGATATATATGCACATATTTTTATTCTTAATAATCCGTTGAGCTAGGTCGGTCGTTCGTTCAGTCCTTGAGCGTCCTCATACGGCCAGCAGTGAAGGACCACGTGTGAGACCCATAAGTTATCACTGGTTGTATATCACGTTTTTAAGTTTTGACGTAAACCTGATGAGAAGATGTGTCGTAATTTTCTGAACGCTACCCAGCCCAGTTGAATCCGTTGATTGATTACGGATTAGTAAGCTGAATTAGCAATCAGCTGGCCATATAGGTCAAAGAACTGACAACCTCGTACCAGTAGAGGAAGTGTTGGGCGCTTGATGGAGTGACGACCTGCTAAGATATACAAGAAATTGATGAATGCAGTTGCCTGAGGACCGTGCATTATGGCATTCCTTGGTCAGAATGTTCAGCAGTGAACTTGTGAAGAGCTGTAATGATGATGATGACGATGATATTTTTATTTTAAGCGGGAAGCTAACCGTAGCACGAAGTGTCACAGACAAAACCATATACTTTGCTCTACCGCGTTACCTTTGGAGGCATGTGTGAATAGCATAGAAATACTTCTTTCTTATATCTATGGTGAAAAGGCTTTTGTTAAGCTTAACTTTTACATTCTAGTGCCCAAACTGTTGCTTTTAGCAAATAAAAGTTAAAAATACGTATAATATAAAGAATACAGCATGAAGGCATCGTCTTGCGTATATGCATAAACTAGAAACCAAAAAACTTTTTAATATTTTAATCTCAACTTTTCAATGACGACACTGTTTAATCTGTGGACTAAGTTGAACTTATTTGTTACGCAGATCGTAACAAATAGGTTCACCTTAGTCACAATCAGCTACATCTGCCTAATTTATATGAAAATGACCTTCGTCGGAAAATACAATATTTTTGAAACAACAAGCGCTCCAACATTGTTATCAAAAACAGGTCGTGAATTGTGATCATTTAGCTTTATATTCTGCACAAGCTGAATTATAAAGGAGTGCACTGTTAATTGTAAACTGTTAATTGTAGTAAACTGTACTAATTTAATAAAACTACCCCATGCTCAAGCCTCTTATAAATTTATATTACGAGTAATGTTTTATGCTTAGATGCTTTATTAAAATTGTAGTAAAGTTAAACTTACCAAGTTAAAGTAAGCCCAGAATAAAATATCGTATTTCGAGGGCGTAGAGATGTGAATTAAAATTTTTTTAAATAATGGGATATCTGTAGACATTGTATTAAAATTTCACAATACAAATATAAACACATAAAATCTTCGAAATATACGCGTTCGAAAAATGCAGACAAATCGAGCGCAGAGGAAGGACTGTCGTATATTAAGGCTTCAATAAGCCTGAATGTACTT
Source organism: Parnassius smintheus behrii (assembly GCA_036936625.1). Taxonomy (NCBI): domain Eukaryota; kingdom Metazoa; phylum Arthropoda; class Insecta; order Lepidoptera; family Papilionidae; genus Parnassius; species Parnassius smintheus. The sequence goes on along the minus strand of JAUPFT010000019.1, from coordinate 38,932,184 downwards.
GACGAAACGGCAAACGCAGAGATTTTAGACAACGTCAACTTCATCTAGCGGCTATGCTCTGTCTGTCCTAGTCCTACCACACCTTAAATACTTGTGTGGAATGGAACTTGTTGTGAAACGCCTTTAACGTATGCGCTGCCGCCTCCCAAGTAGGTATTCAGACGCCCAGCGCTAATTCTGGGGGTTGTTAGGAAAATTTTGAATGATCTAAGGGAAAATGAAAATAAGGAGACGGGCGAATTTGGGCCTAACGTTACACAAGTGAAATATTTATCAATATTTTTTTAAAGTTTTTTTGTAGTTAGTAATGAAATATTAAGCAGTTTTATCATGGCAAAAGAAATTAAATGTATAATAAGAATAATACTGACTTCCGTTATATTTATTTTTAAACAATGCTGCCAGATGAGATAGGTTAGTTAATCGATTTTAACACACAAATAGAATAATAAAAAGTGATTCAGTATTTTCTTCTTTAGGTAAGTTTAAGAAACTTCTTATTTAAACAATGGTTCCCTCGTGACACCTTAACGTTTCAAAGTAGTCGTAAAAATAAATTGACTGAATAAATTAATAAATCGATTTCACAATCGATTATCAATGTTTTATACAGGCCACAAAGCGGAAATGTCAACGTTAGCTTAAAAACTAAAAACGTCACTCAAATCGTTTGTTACTTTTGTTCACAGAGTACTTTTTTTATATAGGGAACTTTTGTTTGGATTTGAGCTTGCGGTGGTAGTGAATATTTTCTGTTTTTCTGTGCTGTAATAATATTCCCATCTTTAACGACTCTGGCTACGTATAAAGGATTTTGACGGTTTCTTTTCTGATTTTACAAGAATACATGTGCAAAATGATAAATGATTTTCCCACACAGTAATTTAATAAAAATATCTTTAGGTATTTATCAAATTAAGTGGGCTAGGTCCCATTATGGTGAACACATACAAGATGGGAGATATGAAATAGAAGTGTGTCTAGAAACGGACAGCAGCCTACTAAGAGAATTGTCTTTATTCGACCTCTTAATAGCCACCTAGAATGGTACTATCCAACCATTCTAGCTGGGTGTTGAGAGGTCGAATAAAATCGAGACATATACTTAAGCTCAAAAACATATTTTACATATATTTTAGTTGACAGTCCTCTTAATGGTAGAGAGATCATCAAACAGTATTATTTCAATTTTTTGGTAGGAAAAAGAACTGTAGGTTGCTGTTGTCATGTAATGTCCACGATATGGTACCTAAGCTGGGCAAGGCGTCAAGAGAATTTAATACCGCCTACACCGTTTTTAAACGATATTTTATTTGTTTATGATGAAGTGGAGGATTAATAAATCATTAAAAGAGAAAGTGTTTTTAATTAATCCTCCTTCTGCTTTTTTATAATTATTTTAAACTTCTAGAATTTAGGTGGACGGCGGCGTCTGAATCTTCTATTTGTGAATGTCCTACAATACATAAAATTATGGTGAAGTCAAGTTTACAATAAAGTCTAATAATTATTTTCTTAAAGTGCAATGTGAGAGCTTGGTGTGAGAATAACATTGTATGCATAGCATAAGCAAAATAACAACCTATATTTTTTTCTACCATGAAGCACTCGTAAACATTTTAGTTTTTTTAAAATGGTATTGATATATAAATAAAATAATACAGTAATTGTTTCTGTAACATCAGGCCCAGCTTTCTATGAACTTTCGCCCGTCTCCTGGACATTATAATACTCACTTACTTCATCATTTATTAACATTACGAACATACTACGGATATCCTTACTTTTAATTCTATCTGACTACCGTTGTCTGTATGAGAAACCCCGAGCATAACCCTCTCCATAGCTCGCTGAGCAACCGTCAGATTCCTCATGCGACCAGCAGTCACGTTTAACTTATTTAATATTTTAATTTTTGTCAGATATAGTTTGTCAAACATTTAAAGAAAACATAATCATTCTCGAAACTTGAAACAACTCAAGAATGTTGAATAAAACTAAATTTACGGATTTTATCGCGTTTATTTCACTACTTTTACTTATTTTTAATTCCCGACGTTTCGGGTGCTTTACAGCAACCATGGTCACGGGGGGGACTGAGATGTTTGACGTCCCAATGTCATAGTTAGTCCGGCTACCTTCAGTTTTTGAATATTAATTTTTGGTCCGATTTATTTATTAATATTCAAAAACTGAAGGTAGCCGGACTAACTATGACATTGGGACGTCAAACATCTCAGTCCCCCCCGTGACCATGGTTGCTGTAAAGCACCCGAAACGTCGGGAATTAAAAATAAGTAAAAGTAGTGAAATAAACGCGATAAAATCCGTAAATTTAGTTTTATTCAATGTGTAGTGTTCGCGTAAATTTAAGAAATCATTAACTCAAGAATGTCTTTTAAAACACAATTTAATTTTATTTCAATTGTTTGATTTAATTTTGTAATAGTGTACCTAAATATTATATGTATCCATAGCTAGGTTTTCACCGACAATAACGTTAAATTAAATTCATTGTCATAAAAACAGAGTTTTCAGTAATTTGAAGTAATGTAAATTCGGTATAACCAACTTAATAAAAAAAAGCAACAATAAAGTTACATGGGTATTACGATTAAAAACAAAAAAGCTGCTTTCCGGAGAGCAGCAAAATATCCCACCCCCGAATATAGGCGCGCGGCCAATCGTCTTCAACGAAAACTCCGCTTCCGCCTCTCTGAATTTCAAGATCTCGAGAAGAGTAAGCTCATGGAGAATATCTCTCCATCTCACACAGCGTACTATCAGATGGCTAGAGCCCTCCGCATAGACGCTATCACCCACACTCCCCCTCTCTCCCGTCCCGACGGCACGGTTGCCTTCGAGGACGAGGCTGAGTGCTTTGCGGATAGCATTGCCGCTCAATGCTCCCCTAGCTCTCAACCTGTCGACCCCTCACACGTCCAGGCAGTGGAGGATGAGGTCCGCCGCCGGAACTCACCCCCTACGGCCTCCGAACCTATCTCTGTGTCCAATGATGAGATTTCATCCCTCATCAAAGGACTTAAGCCTAAAAAGGCCCCAGGCGCGGATGGCATATCCAACCAAGCCCTTAAACACTTTCCCGAGCAGGTGTTAACCTTTATATCTATTATCTTCAACGCCTGCTTCAACCTTAGTTATTTTCCCACTTCGTGGAAAGAGGCAACTGTGATTGGAATTCCCAAGCCAGGCAAGCCTCTCAACCTCCCCTCCAGCCATCGCCCCATTAGCCTCCTCAAGGCAATGGGCAAGCTCTTCGAAAGAGTCATCCAAACACGGATGAGGCGCTATCTGTTTCCCACAGACGGTAACCCTCTCATCATTCCCCACCAATTCGGTTTCCGAGCCAAACATTCATGTCCCCAACAAGTTCACCGCATTGTGGAATATATCCTCAGCGGTTTCTATCCTCGACGTCATAAAACCATCGCGGTCTTCTTCGATATAGCCAAAGCTTTCGATAGAGTCTGGCACACAGGCCTCATCTACAAGCTCTACAAAATAGGTCTCCCCGATCGTCTAGTTCGTCTCGTGGCCTCCTATTTGAAACATCGTACCTTTCGTTTTAGACACGAAGGCACGCTATCTTCACAGCGAACTATCAAGGCTGGTGTCCCTCAGGGCTCAGTACTTGCTCCTCTGCTGTACATTCTGTTCACCAACGACATTCCCATCCCGTCGAAAGGTGTTCAACTCTCCCTCTTCGCAGACGACACTGCCATCTACTGCAAAGGTGTCTCACTACCCTTCATACGTAACAAGATCCAAAAGTCAGTTGATGACCTAGGAGATTGGTTCAAAAAATGGCGCATCGATGTGAACCCGGAGAAGAGCTCCGCCGTTCACTTCGATTATAAACGACGCCGTCTTAAAAACACCCCTCCGATACGTATGCTAGGGACCCCTGTCCCCTGGCATACGACAGCCAAATATTTAGGTGTCACTGTAGACACAGGGCTCACTTTTAGGCCCCACGTCAAACGAGTCACCCGTCACGCACGGTTTTACCTGAGTAGGCTCAACAGTATGTTGGGCAGACACAGTAAAATGTCCCTTCGAAACAAGCGAACCCTTTATAAGGTCTGTATACGACCCGTCATGTCCTACGCGGGCCCCGTCTTTGCCCACGCAAACCCTAACATTTTAAATGAACTCCAAATAGTTCAGAACCTCTTCTGTCGTCGAGCTGCGAACGCACCTTGGTACGTCCGTAATGCCGACCTTCATAGGGACTTAGAGCTCCCAACAATTCAACAATTCCTTAAAAAACTCTCTGAGAACTTCTTCAAGGCCTCAGAGTCGCACCCAAACAATTTAATTCGTGAGGCGGCTTCTTATGCAGCCCCACCCCCCTCTCGCTATCGTGTCCGCAGGCCGAGGAACTCTCTCTCGGACCCGCCAAATAAACTGTCAAACGACCTGAACTGCCTCCTGGCGGCTCAGGCCAGTTCTAATTAAATTAATTATTATTATATTAACTAATACTATTTTGCCTTCGTAGGCACTCCCTCAGCGGCTCTTAGCCGCCTGCGCCCTCTTTTCCCAAAAGAGGGTCGCTCATGATAAGGCACAATAGAGCTTAATCAGCCAGCTACCTGTCCCCAAAGGCGGCTTTTAGGGGGTATCACTTAGGGTCCCCGGTAGGACAGTGAGTCCCCCATAACCACGATAGACCGGCTATCGTGGTATGCGTAATGCATTTTCCGCCTCCCTACGTACAGGGTAGCCCTTTAATTGCTTCGGGCGCAAAAAAAAAAAAAAACGATTAAAAACTATCAAAATCTAAGTAATTAGTGCATGTTGTTCGTTCCACATCTAAATTATATAAAAATGCATTTTTTTTTAGTCCAGGAGGAATCGAGCCGTGTTGTGTGTGCAATTTTAAATTTAGAGAAAAATTTCATCCGTAGGGTTGAAAAGATAGAACGAAATTTTTTATGTAACCATTCAGAGATTCTAGATGTGACATTGAGCTTGTGATATTCCTTAGTCCACTCAAAAGGCACAAAGCACACAGTCCACCATATGGTTAGAATACAATGACACATTTTCTTCTATTAACTAACTAAATGTAATATATGTGGATCTTTTTTTTATAGGATAGTGTGACAAACGAGCACACAGTCCACCTGATGGTAAGTGGTTGCTGCGGCACATAGACATCTACATCTATCCTCGATTACAAATCAAAATGCAGATGCGTTGTTACCCGTGAGGACTAAGATGGAATGCCTCGTTTCCAGTAAAAAGGGTCTCCGGTTCTCTACACTCACCATACGAAATACAGCAACATTAAGCTACTATTTCACGCTGGTATTCTGTGAGAGCGTGGTCCTCCCACGGTCGAGCCGACCCATTCGTGCTACAACTATACTGCTAATATAACTGCAGCGTGGTTCTACCACGTATAAAATTCTAATTCAATCTATTAATGACATTTATCATTTAATGAAAATGAAATGGGTTAAATTCACGGGAGTAAGAGAATTATTGATACAAAAATTAAATATGTATGTAATTATTTCTTATAGAAACACAGCAGCATTACGCTTCTATTTTACGCTGGTATTCTGTAAGAGCGTGGTCCTCCCACGGTCGAGCCGACCCATTCGTGCTACAACTATACTGCTAATATAACTGCAGCGTGGCTCTACCACGTATAAAATTCTAATTAAATCTATTAATGACATTTATTATTTAATGAAAATGAAATGGGTTAAATTCACGGGAGTAAGAGAATTATTGATACAAAAATTAAATATGTATGTAATTATTTCTTATAGAAACACAGCAGCATTACGCTTCTATTTTACGCTGGTATTCTGTAAGAGCGTGGTCCTGCCCCGGTCGAGCCGACCCATTTATGCTACAACTACAATATAGCTGCAACTTGGCACTACCAAACATCTTTTTTTATGTTTACCCTCAGGTTTTTTACGAGTCAGTTCTGTGAGTGTTATCGTAGCACAGCACTCGCTTATAATTATAGTACGTGAGGGTAATGTGTTCATCCGGTTAATATGGTCACTTTTTTATAACTCTCAAACCAACGCCTTGTTTGCATATTTGCTCTGTCATACGATAGCTCGTTATCAGTAAATCAAACAATATAGAGTTAAAAGAGCTCTGTTTTATCGGCGTCATTTAGACAGTTGATATAATAGAAAATATTTTAGGCGATTTTAATATTGTGTGTGGTAGTTAGTTTTTTCGAAGTATTCCTAATAATTGCCAGAGCTTGTTTGCTATTTTTTTTTTCAATATAATGGTTATAGTATAGTACTTTATATTCCCCTGTACTCCTCATAATTTTGGTTTTATAGGGCGGTAAATCTTAAGGTGACTATATTACCTTCACGTACCTTAGTAATATTTACAAAACCAGTAAAAGAGAATCCAAACATTGACAAAATTATGGTCAAAATACTTGATGAAAAACTTAATAAGCTAAAAGGAGAGGAACTTAGCATGCTAAAGTATTTAATATTTTACCCGTTCAGCGTGTATTAGTCACGGACGTTTAAAAGAAGTAAGGACTCCGCGTCACTTACATAAAAAATGAAGCACCCTAAAACAAGCCAGCTACGTGTAAATACGAACCTACACGCACACACTCACACAAAGATAAGCCGATCCGCTACCATTACGTTCGCGTATCAAAAATTGAAAAAATGCCGACGTGTGTCGTTGAATGGTGCAAAAATAATACAACATTACAAAAAAGTGCCAAGGGATTACCTTTCACAAACCAGTGCTTGTTACATTATTTATTACGCACATATATACAGCATAAATGTTGTTTCACTTTCTAGTTACGCGGTGCGCAGTCCTTACGTTTTTTTTGTCCATGGTATTAATATAGATTTTTTTAACAAAATATAATTGTCGTGTGATAGCCGCGCAAGAGAATCTATCATCCCATTTCATCCCGATGGTGTCGTAAAGGTTGACTATGGGATATGCCAAAGGTATGTGATAGCTTTCGACAGATGGCCGTTTATTAGTTTATGCCAGTCGTAACGAGGTAAATGTGATAGGAAACTACTGGAACTGCGATGGAAATGGTTTGCCAAGGGGGAAATCTTCTCTGTAATTAGCGGGACCCATTTGCAGCAGTGGTCTGTTACGGGCTTATGAAGGAAAGGAAATAGAAAGGAGTAAAAGAAATATTAAAAATAATACGCGTTAAATATATAAGCACTAGGTTAGAATAAATTGTTATTATAGTGTATTTTTATTTCTATGAAAGGTGCTATGTCTCGCTCTCATATTCGTCGCATACCTAAATTAAATTGTCAACGATCGCTTGTAAACCAACTCCGTATGGTGATGATGACCTGGTATCAGGTGCCTAGCTAGCGACGCATTGTCCTGTAGCGTAGATACGCCAGCAACACCGTACTCGATGTATTACGACTCTTTAATGGCCCCTAAAGATTAACGAATGAATGGGTAACATGAAGCCGTACCACTCGGGAAACATAAACAGTTTATCCACGCTTATATTTATTGGTATCCGGATGATAAAATTTGGCGTTACTAATGGCGGATACGTTTATTTTTTGTTATATTTGTAGAAGAGATAAGATAGTTCTTAATGCAAAGTAATTATGATACCAGACACCTTTAATCAAATTCGAATATTAAACAATTTTGTGTCTCTATGAAAATCTAAAATATAGGCTACCCCAATAGTGCCCTCCCTCATAGGGCAGCTCAATTATGAATTGAAATGCAGATGCGTTGTCACCCGTGAGGACTAAGATGGAATGCCCCTCGGTTTCAGTAAAAAGGGTCTCCGGTTAATAAAGAAATGAAAATAAAAATAATACAAATAATAATGTCAATAAAATGCAGCTGTAAAATTTTAACAGAATAATTTACAGCGTCCTTAGACTTTTACACATGTTTGTTTTTGTTTTCATACGTTATACGTATATGTTTCATAAGTCTTTTTCATTAGGTTTTGTAATTCGAAAGACTCTTGTTAATCACAGTGTATAAGAGAATTAGAAAATATGAACTGATATCTTAACGTTATAAAGCCCTGCCGTTACGTTTATACATATACCATAGATACCTAGTCTTTGACATATACCACACTGCAGCTATATCTCGGTAAGGTCTCGACCGGGGAAGAAACGCGCTCTCATACAATACTATCGTAAAATAGCAGCATAATCTTCTGTTTGTATGGTGAGTGTAGAAAATCAGCTCTTGATCATTGTTAAATATAGTGTTTGATGCTGCTTGATCGTCGCCAAAACGCCCGAAAGTATTTAACGTCTGATTTGAACGATAAGGCTTACGCATATACTTTGATTATATACCTGTTATATAATCAAAGCACATATACCATCCTATATCAAGATTTATAAGAATTTTCCGCTGCTGTGTTTCGTATGGTGAAATGTTTATGGGCAACTACAAACACTTACCATTAGGTGGATTATGTGCTCGATTGTAATTCTTATTCTATAGAAATAATTTTATATGTTAATCATGCCTTTAATTCATTTAAGGTAGAGTTATTCTCTTATTAAATTTTATCTTTGGCATACAATCACAAGTAATGTGGGCTAAGGGGTCTCAATAGTTAAATTAATATGAAAAGTGTTTAGTTAAACATGTGAAAGGTGGTTAACCCACAAGGGATCTATATCGCAGCGGTTTTTTTCTTACAAATTTTGGGCTAAAAATCACCATCGGCCACGCTACGTCGGTAAGCTAAACAAAAACTGAAAACAAAAGAGAAAAAGAATTGCCTTAAAATATACACATTATGAATACATAAATCTATCTTTTTATCATACTTATACAAAAAAAACTTAAATAATATATCGTGTTATAGTTTCAAATTTTTGGGTCATATGTGATTTGCCATTATTATTTATTTATTGCTTTATTGATCATGTTGTTTTTTTCCTTTGTCATGTTGATCCCCAGGGCAAGTCTGAGGAGATCTACTTCACGTGGTTGCCGCCTGTTAATTGGTCTGGTTCAATAGAAAACAGACGGAACAGAAACAGTGACCAGTGGCAGTGGAGGAAGCTACGCGAGGAAGTCTTTGCCTCGCAGTGTAAGACTACACAAAATGCTGTCGAAAACTAAATCTAATCAGATCGGGCTTCTTAAAAAGCCTGATGGTAACTTCACCAATAGTGAAACAGAAACATTGGAGTTACTAACGTCAACCCATTTCCTAGGGTCTGGACAAGATTTCTGGCTTGAATTCTTTCAGAGCCCTGCGAAGGCCTTGTAATGAGGACTGGTGTAGGGCTGCAAAAATAATAAGGCCAAACCTGATGCAGTGGGTTGTTGACTCCTTTAAACCATTTACTAAAACAAGCGGGGAGGATGGAATAATTCCCATCCAACTGCAGAGGGGTATCGACATCCTTCTTCCTTATCTGGTGTAAGTCTTCAGACCAAGTTTTGCGTGGGGATATATTCCAGAACTGTGGACAATTGTCAAAGTTCTATTTATACCTAAGGCTGGTAGAAAGGACTACGTTTTACCAAAGTCCTTTAGACCTATAAGCCTATCTTCTTTTCTTCTTAAGACATTGGAAAAGATAGATATATTAGGGATGTAGCTCTAGCTACGAGGCCCATACATTACAACCAGCATGCTTACCGCAGAGGCAAATACACGGAAACAGCCCTGATCACTGTTATTGACAGGGTCGAAAAAGCACTGGAGGATAAAGAAAAAGCTCTCTGTGCCTTTCTAGATATTGAGGGTACCTTTGACAATGGCCCGCATCACCACTGATTGGGGCCTGACATCTAAAAATGTTGACCCCACAACCATCAGATGAGTGAAGTCGATGCTTTCAAACACAAAAGCAAAAATAGCGCTGTTTCTAACTTCGATTGAGGTTGCAACTACAAGAGGCTGCCCACAAGGAGGTATTTTGTCACCCCTTCTTTTGGGGGCTTTTGCCAAAGTACTTTATTGTCAAATATACAAAGAGCCCTAAACACCATACATAACTGGTGTAGGGATAACAGTTTTTCTGTTAATGCTGATAAAACTGTTATAATACCCTTTACCAAAAAGGGACGGTTGGACAAATTAGTCACATGAAAACTCAATGGTAAAGAAGTAGAATTTTCCACTGATGTTTAGTACTTGAGCGTAACAATCGACCAAAAACTAACGTGGAACTCTCACCTTAGCAACGTATGAAATAAAAATAAAAATTGCTTTAGGTACGTGCAGTCGTTTGGTCGGGAACAACTTGGGTTTGTGTCCCAGTATGGTCCTATGGCTGTACAGCAGCATAGTGAGGCCGATTCTCACCTACACCTCTACTGTCTGGTGCAACAAAGTCGACCAAAATACAACTGCGAACAGACTAAATAGTCTACAAAAGACTGCCTGCTTAATGACAACTGGAGCTATGTGATCATCGCCTGGAGCGGCTCTTAATGCACTTCTATGCCCAACGCCCCTTGATCTTTATCTAGACAAGGAGGCAAAGTCTAGTTTGTATAGGATTAACGCCCAGAGTGGTCTGAGCTTGATCTCCTATAGATTGAGATCCATGCTTGACTCAATTAAGGAAACACCGATCTTATGCATAATCTCAAATATCATGCATCCAATATACACTTTTGACAAAAAGTATATAGTGGAACTACCCTCCAGAGAAAATTGGCTGAGTGGCCAGGTTATCTGTGAGTTTGGTGGCCTCATATGGTAAACAGAGATAAAATGGGCCTCGACGTAGGCTTTGGAATTTACAGGGAACACCCAAAATTCAAACTTAGTATGAAATTGGGAAGATTCACCTCTATTTCCCAGGCAGAAATTTTCGCCACACTTCAGTGTGCGGAAATTAATCTGCAAAAACACTACGTCAACCATATAATTTATATAAACTCTGATGGTCAAGCAGCACTGCTCGCACTGAGGTCAAACTTAGTGAACTCGAAGCTAGTTGGAGACTGCGTGAACCGTTTAAACGCCCTGGGATGTAACAACAGGGTCGTCTTAGGATGGGTTCCGGGTCACGCGGGTATTGTAGGCAATGAATTTGCCGACAAACTTGCACGGGAGGGCTCAAAGAGTAAACGATTTGGACCTGAGCCGTTTTTTGGAATCTCGAGAAGCCTAGCCCGATTAACGCTTGAAACTGTTTATTATAATAAATTACTTAAGATTTGGTCTAACACACCGGGCTTAAAACATTTTAAAACCTTAATCCGGGCTTTTGAACGTAAATTCGCTTAAGAAGCCCTGGGACTAAGTAAAAATAAATTGCATATTCTGGTAATAGCCCTAACTGGATATTGTTGTCTTAAAAAACACATGTCCATCCTGGGACTAAGCAACTCAAGGATGTGTCGATTTTGTTCCACAACGGAAAAAACGCCTCTGCGCATCATAACTGATTGCGGACCCTTAATGCGCAAACATAACACTCATCTGGGAAACTATGTACTCCGTCCAGAAGAAGTGAAATTGCTCACGGCTAAGCAACACCTTTCATTGAAGACATAGATAGGGCTTAGCAGTGAACTACAGCCAAAGCAGCGATCACAATAGATCTTTTAGATCGCAGTGATACTGGTCTCCTTCCCTAGACCTGCATAGCTGCTTGCACATAGTAAAAAAATGGTATTCCTATGTGAGACCACCCACGTGGTACCGTCAAAATCAAATTTCGAACCAAGAACGTTTCTTTCTCTTTTTTTCTTTTTTTTTTTAAAAAAAACGTTACCCCTACACTAAGATTTTCTCTTGTATCGTGGGGGCAGTTTACAAACATAAATTGCACTAGGACAAACATCCAGACCTGGAAACAACTATTTGTAGGCCATACAAATACTTGTTCCGTGCGGGATTCGAACCCGCGACCCCCAGCGCAGCCACTCATTGCTAAGCCACTGCGCCACGGAGTCGTCAAACAGTCGTGTTCATCAAGTTGTCAAATCGAGTGTGACGTAATCGAGAATATGATTTTTTATGATATCTTTTATTCCTTCTCACTAACTTCTGTGTCTTCAATATAGATTCCGACAGAAATAATTTATTAAAGTAAATTACCAAGTAAATTTTAAGATAGCAAATAATCATTTTTGCATGAAATCGAATGTATACAAAATTATAACTAAACATCATCATCATCATCACTACAGTCCTTCACAAGACCACTGCTAACGTTAGGCCTCCCCAAAATGCCTCAGAGCAAAGTCCAGCGTCACTTGCATCCATCGACTTTCCAGGTCGTCACTCCATCTACTGGGGGGTCGCCCTACACTTTACCTAGTGGTACGGGGCTGCCACTCGGTTGTCGGTTCTTTGAGTTATACGGCCGACCTGTTGCCACTTCAGCTTACTAATCCGTATATGAAATAATTTGTGCATTTTAGCACGAAGAAGTTAAAATAATGTCCCAAACAACACCATTAAGATGTTTATGAAGTTAAAATATCATCTTCCACTTGGTTTACTTTGTAATATTTAAATAAGTTGGACGACAAGAGTACTTTTCATTGCATTAATTTGTAAGAAGCCGACGTGTGTAATTTAATTTAAACGGTTAGATTAAAACACGATAATTAAAAAAAAATGTAGATACTAAATAATGTTGAAGGTGACCACCATTTTATTTATTTTTAAATTTCATAAATATCATAGAGAGATAGGAGACGTTAGAAAGTATCTCACTCAAGTACTCACACAAAGATAAGCCGATCCGCTACCATTACGTTCGCGTATCAAAAATTGAAAAAATGCCGACGTGTGTCGTTGAATGGTGCAAAAATAATACAACATTACAAAAAAGTGCCAAGGGATTACCTTTCACAAACCAGTGCTTGTTACATTATTTATTACGCACATATATACAGCATAAATGTTGTTTCACTTTCTAGTTACGCGGTGCGCAGTCCTTACGTTTTTTTTGTCCATGGTATTAATATAGATTTTTTTAACAAAATATAATTGTCGTGTGATAGCCGCGCAAGAGAATCTATCATCCCATTTCATCCCGATGGTGTCGTAAAGGTTGACTATGGGATATGCCAAAGGTATGTGATAGCTTTCGACAGATGGCCGTTTATTAGTTTATGCCAGTCGTAACGAGGTAAATGTGATAGGAAACTACTGGAACTGCGATGGAAATGGTTTGCCAAGGGGGAAATCTTCTCTGTAATTAGCGGGACCCATTTGCAGCAGTGGTTTGTTACGGGCTTATGAAGGAAAGGAAATAGAAAGGAGTAAAAGAAATATTAAAAATAATACGCGTTAAATATATAAGCACTAGGTTAGAATAAATTGTTATTATAGTGTATTTTTATTTCTATGAAAGGTGCTATGTCTCGCTCTCATATTCGTCGCATACCTAAATTAAATTGTCAACGATCGCTTGTAAACCAACTCGGTATGGTGATGATGACCTGGTATCAGGTGCCTAGCTAGCGACGCATTGTCCTGTAGCGTAGATACGCCAGCAACACCGTACTCGATGTATTACGACTCTTTAATGGCCCCTAAAGATTAACGAATGAATGGGTAACATGAAGCCGTACCACTCGGGAAACATAAACAGTTTATCCACGCTTATATTTATTGGTATCCGGATGATAAAATTTGGCGTTACTAATGGCGGATACGTTTATTTTTTGTTATATTTGTAGAAGAGATAAGATAGTTCTTAATGCAAAGTAATTATGATACCAGACACCTTTAATCAAATTCGAATATTAAACAATTTTGTGTCTCTATGAAAATCTAAAATATAGGCTACCCCAATAGTGCCCTCCCTCATAGGGCAGCTCAATTATGAATTGAAATGCAGATGCGTTGTCACCCGTGAGGACTAAGATGGAATGCCCCTCGGTTTCAGTAAAAAGGGTCTCCGGTTAATAAAGAAATGAAAATAAAAATAATACAAATAATAATGTCAATAAAATGCAGCTGTAAAATTTTAACAGAATAATTTACAGCGTCCTTAGACTTTTACACATGTTTGTTTTTGTTTTCATACGTTATACGTATATGTTTCATAAGTCTTTTTCATTAGGTTTTGTAATTCGAAAGACTCTTGTTAATCACAGTGTATAAGAGAATTAGAAAATATGAACTGATATCTTAACGTTATAAAGCCCTGCCGTTACGTTTATACATATACCATAGATACCTAGTCTTTGACATATACCACACTGCAGCTATATCTCGGTAAGGTCTCGACCGGGGAAGAAACGCGCTCTCATACAATACTATCGTAAAATAGCAGCATAATCTTCTGTTTGTATGGTGAGTGTAGAAAATCAGCTCTTGATCATTGTTAAATATAGTGTTTGATGCTGCTTGATCGTCGCCAAAACGCCCGAAAGTATTTAACGTCTGATTTGAACGATAAGGCTTACGCATATACTTTGATTATATACCTGTTATATAATCAAAGCACATATACCATCCTATATCAAGATTTATAAGAATTTTCCGCTGCTGTGTTTCGTATGGTGAAATGTTTATGGGCAACTACAAACACTTACCATTAGGTGGATTATGTGCTCGATTGTAATTCTTATTCTATAGAAATAATTTTATATGTTAATCATGCCTTTAATTCATTTAAGGTAGAGTTATTCTCTTATTAAATTTTATCTTTGGCATACAATCACAAGTAATGTGGGCTAAGGGGTCTCAATAGTTAAATTAATATGAAAAGTGTTTAGTTAAACATGTGAAAGGTGGTTAACCCACAAGGGATCTATATCGCAGCGGTTTTTTTCTTACAAATTTTGGGCTAAAAATCACCATCGGCCACGCTACGTCGGTAAGCTAAACAAAAACTGAAAACAAAAGAGAAAAAGAATTGCCTTAAAATATACACATTATGAATACATAAATCTATCTTTTTATCATACTTATACAAAAAAAACTTAAATAATATATCGTGTTATAGTTTCAAATTTTTGGGTCATATGTGATTTGCCATTATTATTTATTTATTGCTTTATTGATCATGTTGTTTTTTTCCTTTGTCATGTTGATCCCCAGGGCAAGTCTGAGGAGATCTACTTCACGTGGTTGCCGCCTGTTAATTGGTCTGGTTCAATAGAAAACAGACGGAACAGAAACAGTGACCAGTGGCAGTGGAGGAAGCTACGCGAGGAAGTCTTTGCCTCGCAGTGTAAGACTACACAAAATGCTGTCGAAAACTAAATCTAATCAGATCGGGCTTCTTAAAAAGCCTGATGGTAACTTCACCAATAGTGAAACAGAAACATTGGAGTTACTAACGTCAACCCATTTCCTAGGGTCTGGACAAGATTTCTGGCTTGAATTCTTTCAGAGCCCTGCGAAGGCCTTGTAATGAGGACTGGTGTAGGGCTGCAAAAATAATAAGGCCAAACCTGATGCAGTGGGTTGTTGACTCCTTTAAACCATTTACTAAAACAAGCGGGGAGGATGGAATAATTCCCATCCAACTGCAGAGGGGTATCGACATCCTTCTTCCTTATCTGGTGTAAGTCTTCAGACCAAGTTTTGCGTGGGGATATATTCCAGAACTGTGGACAATTGTCAAAGTTCTATTTATACCTAAGGCTGGTAGAAAGGACTACGTTTTACCAAAGTCCTTTAGACCTATAAGCCTATCTTCTTTTCTTCTTAAGACATTGGAAAAGATAGATATATTAGGGATGTAGCTCTAGCTACGAGGCCCATACATTACAACCAGCATGCTTACCGCAGAGGCAAATACACGGAAACAGCCCTGATCACTGTTATTGACAGGGTCGAAAAAGCACTGGAGGATAAAGAAAAAGCTCTCTGTGCCTTTCTAGATATTGAGGGTACCTTTGACAATGGCCCGCATCACCACTGATTGGGGCCTGACATCTAAAAATGTTGACCCCACAACCATCAGATGAGTGAAGTCGATGCTTTCAAACACAAAAGCAAAAATAGCGCTGTTTCTAACTTCGATTGAGGTTGCAACTACAAGAGGCTGCCCACAAGGAGGTATTTTGTCACCCCTTCTTTTGGGGGCTTTTGCCAAAGTACTTTATTGTCAAATATACAAAGAGCCCTAAACACCATACATAACTGGTGTAGGGATAACAGTTTTTCTGTTAATGCTGATAAAACTGTTATAATACCCTTTACCAAAAAGAGACGGTTGGACAAATTAGTCACATGAAAACTCAATGGTAAAGAAGTAGAATTTTCCACTGATGTTTAGTACTTGAGCGTAACAATCGACCAAAAACTAACGTGGAACTCTCACCTTAGCAACGTATGAAATAAAAATAAAAATTGCTTTAGGTACGTGCAGTCGTTTGGTCGGGAACAACTTGGGTTTGTGTCCCAGTATGGTCCTATGGCTGTACAGCAGCATAGTGAGGCCGATTCTCACCTACACCTCTACTGTCTGGTGCAACAAAGTCGACCAAAATACAACTGCGAACAGACTAAATAGTCTACAAAAGACTGCCTGCTTAATGACAACTGGAGCTATGTGATCATCGCCTGGAGCGGCTCTTAATGCACTTCTATGCCCAACGCCCCTTGATCTTTATCTAGACAAGGAGGCAAAGTCTAGTTTGTATAGGATTAACGCCCAGAGTGGTCTGAGCTTGATCTCCTATAGATTGAGATCCATGCTTGACTCAATTAAGGAAACACCGATCTTATGCATAATCTCAAATATCATGCATCCAATATACACTTTTGACAAAAAGTATATAGTGGAACTACCCTCCAGAGAAAATTGGCTGAGTGGCCAGGTTATCTGTGAGTTTGGTGGCCTCATATGGTAAACAGAGATAAAATGGGCCTCGACGTAGGCTTTGGAATTTACAGGGAACACCCAAAATTCAAACTTAGTATGAAATTGGGAAGATTCACCTCTATTTCCCAGGCAGAAATTTTCGCCACACTTCAGTGTGCGGAAATTAATCTGCAA
Organism: Parnassius smintheus behrii; assembly: GCA_036936625.1. NCBI lineage: Eukaryota > Metazoa > Arthropoda > Insecta > Lepidoptera > Papilionidae > Parnassius > Parnassius smintheus. The sequence continues at coordinate 38,915,235 of JAUPFT010000019.1, read as the reverse complement.
AAACACTACGTCAACCATATAATTTATATAAACTCTGATGGTCAAGCAGCACTGCTCGCACTGAGGTCAAACTTAGTGAACTCGAAGCTAGTTGGAGACTGCGTGAACCGTTTAAACGCCCTGGGATGTAACAACAGGGTCGTCTTAGGATGGGTTCCGGGTCACGCGGGTATTGTAGGCAATGAATTTGCCGACAAACTTGCACGGGAGGGCTCAAAGAGTAAACGATTTGGACCTGAGCCGTTTTTTGGAATCTCGAGAAGCCTAGCCCGATTAACGCTTGAAACTGTTTATTATAATAAATTACTTAAGATTTGGTCTAACACACCGGGCTTAAAACATTTTAAAACCTTAATCCGGGCTTTTGAACGTAAATTCGCTTAAGAAGCCCTGGGACTAAGTAAAAATAAATTGCATATTCTGGTAATAGCCCTAACTGGATATTGTTGTCTTAAAAAACACATGTCCATCCTGGGACTAAGCAACTCAAGGATGTGTCGATTTTGTTCCACAACGGAAAAAACGCCTCTGCGCATCATAACTGATTGCGGACCCTTAATGCGCAAACATAACACTCATCTGGGAAACTATGTACTCCGTCCAGAAGAAGTGAAATTGCTCACGGCTAAGCAACACCTTTCATTGAAGACATAGATAGGGCTTAGCAGTGAACTACAGCCAAAGCAGCGATCACAATAGATCTTTTAGATCGCAGTGATACTGGTCTCCTTCCCTAGACCTGCATAGCTGCTTGCACATAGTAAAAAAATGGTATTCCTATGTGAGACCACCCACGTGGTACCGTCAAAATCAAATTTCGAACCAAGAACGTTTCTTTCTCTTTTTTTCTTTTTTTTTTAAAAAAAACGTTACCCCTACACTAAGATTTTCTCTTGTATCGTGGGGGCAGTTTACAAACATAAATTGCACTAGGACAAACATCCAGACCTGGAAACAACTATTTGTAGGCCATACAAATACTTGTTCCGTGCGGGATTCGAACCCGCGACCCCCAGCGCAGCCACTCATTGCTAAGCCACTGCGCCACGGAGTCGTCAAACAGTCGTGTTCATCAAGTTGTCAAATCGAGTGTGACGTAATCGAGAATATGATTTTTTATGATATCTTTTATTCCTTCTCACTAACTTCTGTGTCTTCAATATAGATTCCGACAGAAATAATTTATTAAAGTAAATTACCAAGTAAATTTTAAGATAGCAAATAATCATTTTTGCATGAAATCGAATGTATACAAAATTATAACTAAACATCATCATCATCATCACTACAGTCCTTCACAAGACCACTGCTAACGTTAGGCCTCCCCAAAATGCCTCAGAGCAAAGTCCAGCGTCACTTGCATCCATCGACTTTCCAGGTCGTCACTCCATCTACTGGGGGGTCGCCCTACACTTTACCTAGTGGTACGGGGCTGCCACTCGGTTGTCGGTTCTTTGAGTTATACGGCCGACCTGTTGCCACTTCAGCTTACTAATCCGTATATGAAATAATTTGTGCATTTTAGCACGAAGAAGTTAAAATAATGTCCCAAACAACACCATTAAGATGTTTATGAAGTTAAAATATCATCTTCGACTTGGTTTACTTTGTAATATTTAAATAAGTTGGACGACAAGAGTACTTTTCATTGCATTAATTTGTAAGAAGCCGACGTGTGTAATTTAATTTAAACGGTTAGATTAAAACACGATAATTAAAAAAAAATGTAGATACTAAAGAATGTTGAAGGTGACCACCATTTTATTTATTTTTAAATTTCATAAATATCATAGAGAGATAGGAGACGTTAGAAAGTATAATTTTAACCGAAATATTTTTAACAGCTCTAAAATAAAAGATGAATAGAATTTAAAAGTTTAATTTGTTACAAATTTATTACTTATTAGTTTATCAAGTGTAAGAAATACTGCCATTCTCACATTATTGATGACTAACAACCCGCCCCGGCTTCGTCGGGATAAGTTCTATTAATGTGACAATTGGCTGCGTTTGGCAGAAAAAAGCGCTAGCAAGCGCTTGTAAGCAAAATGGCGATCGTAAGCGGTAAGCGCTGTCAAAACGTAAGTAGCTATTTTCCTCTAGGACACGAAGTTAGTTTTAACCGGGGAACCCAACCTAATTTAAATATATGTTTGTAAAGTATTCATATTAAAAACTTACCAATCATGAATTTTTAACAACATGTATATTATATGTTTATTCATGTCATTATATTACTTAAAACTAATATTGCACAAAACAACTTATAAACTCTACTTCAAAACAAACAAATTAAATAAGCAAAATGGCGGATTGTGTCAGCGCTACTGAAGTTAACAAACGTGTCCATGCCGAAAACTGTTTAGTTTCGCCATTTTGCTTACAAGCGCTTGCTAGCGCATTTTTCTGCCAAACGAAACCATTATTTAGATTTAAGAATCAGAATCATAATCAGAATATTTATTGCCAATAAACTGTGTATGTACAATTTGCGTGTGACATTGCAATTAAATGTTACACGGTTTACCCATATCGGGTATGCAATAATTGAGAAACAGAACAGTATATAAATTTTTTGATATTAAAATATTCATTTAAATTATTTAAAAAAAAAACACTATGTATTAACTATTTCTCGAGTAGTATTTTAAATTTTGGCAAGTCCATGGCTTTTATATCAGGTGGCAAATTATTAAATATTTTAATACATGTGCAAAGATAAGATAAGATAATTGTTGATGATGTAGGCCGCTGGTGTCGTCTGGGAGAAAAATATACTAAAAAAAATTTGGTGAGCGCGTGTACATCCGCGGGGAGGGAGACATAGGTGTCACCTCGTATGATGTTCTAGTGCAACTAACTCGAAACGCGGGATCATGTACTCAGCGGTGCAACACCGTTGTTGCAAATATACCTTCACCCTACTGATAAAAATCGCGGTAAGTGCCACCGTCCCCGTATGCACACGTACTTATTTATTATAGAAAAACAGCAAGTACATAAGGTAAGTAACAATGTTTTATGAGTATATATTTTACATATTTTATTTTTTATTGATTAATATTATTTATATTTCAGGTGTTCGAGAAGCAACGTGAGCGTCGTCAACATCCTCCCCCCAAGTGTCGGTTCGCCGACACTCATTATCAAGCTGGAGAAAGGCCACGCGAGCAGCTGATCGCTTCATCACTCCTGACTTAGTCCTAACGTCAACTACTCTGACTCTGCCGTCTGAACCTGGATAAACCTTTTCAATAGTACCTATTGGCCAACAGTTTCGAAATAATGATGGATCGACTACTACTACAAGATCTCCTACTTTTAATTGCGGACCTTCCCTTAACCTATTCGCAATAAAAACTTTGTAATTTCTATGCTCGTTACGTATCCAATAAATAACAATCATTGAATCAGTCCAATAAAAAACACGTGACGGTTTAATTCTATGCTCCTTTTTTATAGTCTCTGCCAAGCGACATGCTAATAGCGCGCCTTGAAGTTCGAGTTTAGGCATAGTTAACGGTTTTAACGGCGCAACGCGACTTTTACTCGCAATGAATGACACCTGCACGCCGTTGCTGTCTTGTTTACGCCAATAAACAACACATGCGTATGCGCATGGAGATGCATCACAAAAAATATGCAATTGCAACGACGTCTCATCGTCGTTTACGGTGTGGCCGCTCTTCTCATTCACACCGACAGAATCGTTGCTATAGAAATACCACCGCGGGATTCGAACGTAACTCATTTCTTGTAACTGCGAAATCCAATCTTTAAATAAAACAAATAAACTATCTGTTATTTCCTGATCCCACTTTATACCTACATTCCATATTTCGCGCATTAAAATTTTGGATTTTATCGTAAAAGGTGCTAAAAAACCATGAATATCATATACAGACATTATAATACGAAGAACTTCACGCTTAGTCGGTTTTCGTGATAGTTGTAAAATATCACTTGGTATACGCTTTAACGAAAGATCGAACCCGAACATATCACTCGCGGGAAACCACAAAAGCCCAAGCGTTCGTTCCGGCTGGAATTCAACATTAAACCGTATCGCCATGTCATTTAAAGTCTCTTTTGGCATATCACTAAGAACATCTGACTTGTTACTTAACCAGTTACGCATCACGAAACCACCTTGCTGATTAATATATGAAACATCTTTTATCATTTTTGTAGCAGTAGCGACGTCTGGTAAACTATCGATAAAATCGTCCATATATTGATTTTTCCTAATTGCATTAACTGCATCCGGCATTTTATTCTGAAAACGCAATGTGTTTTTATTTTGGTTAATATATTGTGCTATAAATGGGGAGCAGTTAGCGCCAAAAATTAATGACGTCATAACATATTTCTTAACAGGATGTTGTATAGGTAATTTTGAACCTTTGTTACTACTTCCGAAGCCTAATTGTTCATTTTCATTGCTTAAATAGATATCTTTCCACAAAAAACGCAAAGAATTAACATCTTCTTTTCGTACATTAATCCTTAAAAACATATCTTTTATGTCCCCTATGATACCTACGCGGTTTTCTCTAAATCGTAACATTATTCCTAATAACGATTGTAACAAATCAGGGCCTTGTAAAAGAAAATCATTTAAAGAATAACCGTTCGACTTTGCTGCCGCGTCATAAACTAAACGCAGTTTTTTCTTATTTGGATTATCTACACCAAAGTGCGGCAAATACCATATTATACGTTTATTAGAGTTTTCATCGGTCTCATTAAGTTCTCTAGCATAACCATTAGAAAATAAGTATCTCATTCTTTCACAATAACGAGTTGCATACTCTTTGTTGAGCAAAAATTTTCTTTCTATTGACTTTAGACGATTAAAAGCGTTAGGGTAAGAGTCGGGTAAATGTAATTCATCGTATTTCCACGGTAAGCCGACATTCCATTGACCATTTACTAACTCTGCAGTGTCATCTAAAATTTGTAAAGCGCGTATTTCGTCTGGGTTGCGGCGCGGCTTCGAACCTACACCAATAGACTCTAACGCGAAGGATCTACGAACCGCATCGTGCAATTGCGCGCAGGTGCATTCACCGTTATCGTTATCGAGAGAGAGATCGCTAGCAATCGATTCTACCGTGTGTAAGTGAAAGATACACTGCGACTGTCCCGCCTTTTCGTGGCAACTATTAATGAAAGAGACAAAGCGATCAGTGCAATTAACATCACTTACCATATGTCCGTGCACACACCATCCAAGCGCAGTTTGAGTTACGTACGGCTCACGCTGCTTACCACGAACACAACGAATGGGAGAAATTAAATGATGGTTGTCCTGACCTATTAATAATTTTGGCTTAGCGTTACAATTACATAACATAAGATCTTCACTTAACAATCCATAATTATTAAAGTCCATATTCGGCACTTTTTGTGTTGGTAAATTTAATTCTTTAATTTTACGCGCACGGAAAGTAAACATTTCGTTATACGAATTGGTAACACTAACACTCACTACTTGAGATTCACACACAAGCTCGCCCGAGTCCCATGCGCTGCGCGCGCGCAATATTACGTTTGCACCGTATAATCCGAGCTCATCTGCGATATCAGAGGATATCACCGTCACGGTAGCTCCATCATCCAGTAGTGCATGCGTATGCAAACTGCCATTCGGTCCGTGAAGAGTGAGCGGCACCACTTTCAAAAACACCTTGTGACAGTGGGATGCCACCGTATGAGTCACTGTTTCATTGGTGCTGGGATGCTCATCCTCACTTCGCTCCACAGTTTTTAAGCTTTCTTCCAATGGTTTTATCCAGTGCAGTAAACGATGATGCGGTTGATTGCAGCCGTCAATGTCGCAATTACTGCCAATACAAGACATACCATTCGTATGGCGGGGGGCAAGACATTTGAAGCAAAGTTTATTTACGCGTACAAATCGCCAGCGATCTTTGCGTAAGGCGCGCTTAAACCGTGAACAATCTGCGACACCATGAGCCCATTTTCGGCAAAATTTACACTTTTCCGCGTTTTGTAATTGATTACTATTTGTGTACAACAACGAGTGTGAACGGTGTTTACGTTCATCGGGCTTCTTTAAATTATATTGAGCGTGAATATGACTTACTCCTGATGCAGCTGTTTTAGTGGCTTCCTCATATAAAAAATCACTAAGCAATTCTAGCTTCGGTAAATTACACTCTCGCTGTTCATAAACGTAGTCGGTCCATTTTGCGACAAGCAAAGTTGGAAGCTTAGATACGACAATCGATGCTAACTCCGGGCTGCGAAGATAATCACTTTGTTGCATTGCTTTGGCAGCAGCCACATAGTTCTTTATTTTTATTGCAAAATTAATGATATCATTATGATAAGTTAACGGCAACGGACATAGTTTTTTAAGCTGTAAAACTATTTTACTCATAATTGTTTCTGGTTTGCCAAATCGAAGTTCTAAGGTGTCAATTATTAAATCGGGTGTAGTTCCACCAATCAAGAGTGAAGTCACTGCTTCTTTAGCATCGCCACGAAGACACTTACGTAGCCGCCATAAATTCTCTGTGTCACTATATTTGCATAATTGGGTAGATTCTTGGTACGCCTGTTTAAACTGCAACCACTCCATTGGATCTCCAAAAAATAAAGGCAGGTCTTTAGACGTTGCTAATCTTGTTAAGAGCTCCTGGTTCTGTATTTTATATGATGAGGCAGCTACTGCATCATTCAAGGCCTTTTCTAGGCCGATTTTTTCACAAGAGTACTCTTCTCGGTTCTCCTCATGCTGGTTTCCTGGAGCATTCAGCCAATTTTCAACTTTGCTGGTCGAAGATTTCATAGCCGACTTGTGGGAAGAGCGTGAATGAGACTCCAATTCTGCCATCTCAGCTGCAAGCTGTTTGTTTAGCAGCTTCGACTGAATATTTGCCTTAAGCTTGGCAGCTTCTGCCTGAGCACTCTTAACTTTGGCTTCTGCTTCAGCTTCAGCTGCTTGCACTTCAGCTTCCGCTGCTTGTATTTCCACGAGAGCCATAGCTTTAGCGGTTTCGTATTCCAATTGCCGTTTGCGTGCCGTACTTGACGACGTGCCTGCGGTCTTTGATGACTTTTTACTCTTACTAGAGGCACTTAGCGCATTTCCAGGTTTTTCCAGCACTTCATCCTTTAAGCTGAACGATGGTAACACATCTTGGTTGTTCTTGCACTCCGATTTTGCAGCGGTGCCACGTGGTCGTCGCTTTTTTTGCGGCGTAGCCGGCGCGTGGAACATAACTGGTACTTATTATTATTATATTTTTTGCAGACGACGTAAGGATCCGGCTCGAAGGACCACTATGTTGATGATGTAGGCCGCTGGTGTCGTCTGGGAGAAAAATATACTAAAAAAAATTTGGTGAGCGCGTGTACATCCGCGGGGAGGGAGACATAGGTGTCACCTCGTATGATGTTCTAGTGCAACTAACTCGAAACGCGGGATCATGTACTCAGCGGTGCAACACCGTTGTTGCAAATATACCTTCACCCTACTGATAAAAATCGCGGTAAGTGCCACCGTCCCCGTATGCACACGTACTTATTTATTATAGAAAAACAGCAAGTACATAAGGTAAGTAACAATGTTTTATGAGTATATATTTTACATATTTTATTTTTTATTGATTAATATTATTTATATTTCAGGTGTTCGAGAAGCAACGTGAGCGTCGTCAACAATAATGAAAGATCATTTCTTTTACAAATTTTTCGTTTTTTCGAAAAAAAAATCTTCAAGATTTTTCGGGTAAAATATAGCCTAGACCTCTCCTGGCGTTGCTCTCTGTCTCTGGTGTAAAGTTTCATCACAATTGGTTCAGCCTCTCCGAACATTAGTACGGGCAGACAGTCAGGCAGACAATAATTTGAGAAATGGTTATATTACAGACAGATATTTCAATTTTACATAACATAAACACTCACGCCTGTAACCCAGAGGGGTAGGCAGAAACTACAGACTTCCATTTAGCACGATCCTGACATACCTCTCTCGCCTCTTCCACATCCAACCTACGCATACATACTCTTAATTTGGCCCATTTTTAATATATTGCCATGGTCGACAAACTTTCGCCTAGGACGTCCCTTTCCGATTCTTCCATTCACCTCTGTAACATAAATTTTATTTGTCAGTCTTTCCTCATTCATTCTTTGTACATGGCTAAACCACCGAAGCATTCCTTTCTTAATCCTGGTCACCGCATCATCTTGCAAACCACACTCTTCTTTTATAACACAGTTTCTCACCCTGTCACTCAGGTTCAGCCCTAACAAACTCCTTAGCGACCGCATTTCTACTGCATTTATTTTACTCTCGTGCTTCTTCTGCCACACCCAACTTTCACTACCATACGTTAAAGTAGGGACTAATACAGCATTGTGAATTGCCATACGTGCCTTTTTTGACACATTCTGACTTTTCACAATAGAGTGTAGAGCCCCATTTACTTTATTTCAATTTTATTTATATGTATATATAAATGATAATCATGGCGCCATCCTAATGCTTATTGTATGAATTCACTTGCCCTTGAATTATTCGGTTTAAAGATCCTTATTTCTCAATAAGACAATCGTCACTTACATGAGAACAATAACTATATAAACTTAGTAATAACAATTTTTAGTGCGAGTATAAACAACTATGTTGGATGTCGCTTTTAAGAAGCGAATATCCTTGTTGTTTATTCAAACTATAAGGTGGTGGTCCAAGTTTAATAATGTTTTTTTTTATTTTTCTTTAATAATGATAAAGGTTAGGTATTTAGCTGTTGTGAATACAGGTAGGCAAGTAATTTCTGTTTGAAAACATTCAAAGATTTCGCCTCCTTTACAAATTTAGGTAGTTTGTTGTATAACTGTGCTCCTTCATACGTTATATTATTTTTACCATAATTTGTTCTTATAGGCGGCAATACAAGGTGACTAGCTCAGCGTGTTATGTATTTGTGGATTAATTTATGTTTTATTTTCTATATTAGTATGCATGTGCTATATGTATAAAGTTGAGTAACGTTCAACAGTTTAGTTTGCTTATATATTGTTTTAGTTGGTGTTAAAAAGTCATAGTTATACAAAATTTTATGATTATTTCGAACTTGTCACGTACAATCCAAGATAAATAATCACTTAAAATTTACCCTTACAGCCTAATAAAGTCCTCTGCTAAAAATAGTCCTTGACCGTAGATTGCCTCATGGAGCTTGGAAAGCGGGTGGGCAATCGCAGTCTTTAATTTTCAGTTCAGGAAATTCTTCAACAACGCGCACGCTATGAATCAGTATTACTTACAGTTAATAAGTTTTGGGCTTCTCATTGATAAGAAATGGCCTGATCCCAGCGGTTTGAGTTTTAAAGGCTTGTAGCTTTACTTTTGATTTTAATAGTGCCCCTTGGGAGGAAGCTTTTTTTTAAGAATAAGGGTACCAAACGTCCACCTGATTGTAAGTGAATGCAGTGACCCGTAGACATCAACATCTACCCTCAATTATGAATCAAAATTCGGAATGTAGAATTCTTATTCCTGAGGTTTACAATAGAATATTCGTTTTCAGTAAAAAGGACCTTCATTTCTCTACTCACCATGCACAGAAGTATTAGGTTGTTATTTCACTCTGGCATTCTGTGCTTGCATGATCCTTCCCCAGTAGAGCCGACCCATGCATGTTACAATCATAACACAGCTGCAACATGACTGTATCAAGTAAAAGGGAAAGAAAGCTCCGTTTGCTTGCATACGACGAGCAAATTTAAAGCGATCGCCCCAGTCTTTGGTCCGTATTACCTATATTAATGTTAGTATGTACATTACGATTGACACAGTCAACAGTGCAATGAATAATTACATGATACATCACAGGAAACTATTACTCATGACGTTCTGGAGTAGAGTAAGTCAGAGTGACATTAATGCAAAAATGCTAGGATACGTGAAAACATAACTGTGTTAGTGTTTACCTACTCATAGTTTTAGCAATCGAACGCAATAAATGCTACCTTTTAAAATGCCTTACCCAAATCAACCAGATTCAATGGAGTCTCCATTGTCAGTTCATGAGGAACGACCTACATAGCAATGTATTTAAAAAAAAACAAAGAGACAAATATAAAAAATTGTCCCGAGATAAATCTTAGCTAATTGATTTTATTATAATAAAAGTAAGTGTAATCAACAAAGTGTAATGTAAGGGCCATAGACGCACTTCTGTATGCCTAATAACATCTTATCTTACAATTACAGCAAACCAAAAGATTATCTCTTAGGAGCGTCAGGGCCTACCACAGTTGCCACGGTTGGCAGGTAGGTTGGCATCTTCAGTTCTATGACGGTTAGTGGATACTGTTGTTTATATACATCTACATATTTAATGGATTAAGAATCCAAATGCAAAAGGGTTACCACGCCCTGATAACTACGACAAAATACCTATTTACTGATCTCTAAATTACATCACTCACCATACAGGCAGAAATATGCTCTACAATAAAAGAGATATTCCTCTTAGGCGAGGCGAACTTTTTATTTTTAGCTGACTACAAAAAGTAATATTGTCAAAATTCGACTCTATGGTTTTTGCTCTTTCTTATTACAAGAATTACATTTCAGTACTTCATTTATGTGGCCACCACCTCCATACAAACTTACATTCGGAGAAAAATTTCATCCGTAGGGGTGAAAATATGGTATGAAATTTTTTATGTAACCATTCAGAGATTCCATTTGTGACCTTGAGCTTGTGATATTCCTTAGTCCACTCGAAACAGTTGAGACCTTAATTCTTCTAAACATAAGTTGGCACTTGGCAGTACAGTAGCATAGTGAGGCTGACTCTTACCTACCTCTCTATTTTCTTGTAAAATAAGGCTAACCAAAAGACGACAGCGGTCAGACTAAACAGTCTACAAAGGATTGCCTGCTTAATGGTAACTGGAGTGATGCGAACATAACCTGAAGCGGCTCTTATAGAGTATATACTTATATGCTTAATGCGTCATGATCTTTATTTAGACAAGGAGGTGAGGTCTAGTTTGCATTGCTTTCCTGTAGATTAAGATCTATGCTCGACTCAATTAAGGGAACACAGGTCTTAGGCATGATCTCAGACGTCATCCATCCATTATACACTTTTAACAACAAGTACATAGTGGAACTAGCCTCCAGAGAAGACTGGCTGAATGGACAGGTTATCTGTGAGGTCGGTAGCCTTATATAGTATACCGATGGGTCAAAAATAGGCCTCGATGTAGGCTTTGGAATTTAGAACGCCCCAAGTTCAAACTTATTATGAATTTGAGTAGATTCACCTCTATCTTGCAGGCATAAATTTTCGCTATACTTCAGTGCGCGGAAATTAATTTGCAAAAACATTACGTCAACCATATATTCTATATAAATTCTGATGATCAAGCAGCACTGCTAGCGCTGAGATCAAACTTTGTAAACTCGAAGCTAGTTGGAGACTACGTGAATGTGATGTAACAACAGTGGGTTCCGGGTCACGAGGGTATTGTAGGTAATGAACTGGCTGACAAATTCGCACTGGAGGGCTCAAAGAGTACACAATTTGGACCTTAACCATTTTGTGAAATCAAAAGAAGTCTAGCCCGATTGACCCCTGAAACTCTTTATCACAATAAATCACTTAAGATCTGATCTGATACACCTGGCGTCCATTCTGGGATTAAGCAACTCAAAGATGTGTCGATTTTTTGTAGTCATTCGGTTAATATGGTTATCAAAACTCAAAAACTACAGCCTTGTTTGCTCAGATGGTTTTGTGATACGATAGCTCGTATATATTCAATTAAATAATAAAGAGTCAAAAGGGCGCAGCCTTATCGACGCCATTTTGACAGAAGACATTATAGTAAATACTTTAGTCGATTTTAGTACCGTGTAGTGTAGTTAGTTCTTTTTAAATTCATTTTTCCATGTGTTCCTAATTATTGCCAAAGCTTGTTTGCTATTTATTTCTTAGTATATTAGTTATAGTTTACAACTTTGTATTTTTGTCTCTGTCCTCCTCCTAGTTTTGGTTTTACAGGGCGGCAAAGCTTAAGGTGACCGTATTATTCTCATATACCTTATAGCTTTTTCTGTGAAGTAATTCTTAGAGATTTTTAATACTGAGAAACAAAAAAGGGCCGAGAATTAATAACAACTTTTTGCCTTCTTTTTTATTTATTTATTTATATAATAATTTATATACACAAAAACTAAGGAGAGGACACAACATGATGGAAAGTTTGTACAAAAAAACTCTACATACCTCGTACTGAAATTTCTTCCAGTGGGCCAGTTATAAAGGTATATGATAAATAAATGATAATAAGGCGTGCACTTCGTTATTATAAAACAGATAGAGGGGTAAAGTAAAACCAAATGTCTACACATAAACTTTATTTATAAAGTATAGTAGATATTAAAATTATGATACTCACATGGAAGACAGCGAAATAAAATGTTCTATAATTCATTTTTTGTACAATGTCACTATTTTGATTTCTCGAATGGGAGGAGGTAGTGAATTCGAGATTCATACCGCATGTACGTAGAATTAACGGGAATATGAATTAGCTTCACTTAAAAAAAAAAAGAAAAAAAAAGGTGAGATCTATAAACTGCTAACTCGCCAAGAATTTAAGAAAGGTAAATCAATTTCGGAGGTATGTAGGGAAATTTGGACTGTGTAGCATGTTAAAAAAGGCAAAGGATACGAATATGCCTGCGAAATCCAATCGTGAGCCACTTGATCTGCTTTCTCTATTAAGAGACGTGGTTAAACTTCTTGAGTCTGAAAATATACCGAATGCAAAGGTTTTGCTATCGCTCAAGTTAGTTTTAGTGATCCTCTGTGGTATCCAAAAATGATATCTGATAATCTAAGAGGCAAATAACAAAATGAGAGTCAAGACAAGAGATATTTTAGTTAAAAGATCTCTATCAAATTTTTTATTAATATATTATTTGTAGTATACGACTTTGTGTTTTTGTCTCTGCCCTTCTGCTAGTTTTGGTTTTATAGGGTGGCAAAGGTTAAGGTGACCATGTTACCCTCACGTACTTTATAAATTAATGCAACTGCTTACCATTTGTAAAAATATTACCTATACATGTTGCACTAGATTTAATAAGCGTTGACTTTAAAAATAAATTTAGATCATTGTCAAAAAATGATCTAAATTTAATATTGTTCGAAGCTCGTATAACATTGATACTAAAGTCGCCATATAGTTAAACAGACTTATTCTGTTTCTTAAGCGTAACAAAAACTTCATTCTTATTTTTATGAAGTCATGTCATCATATTGTAGTAGTAGTAGTAGTATATACTTTATTGTACACCACACATATACAACGAATAAATACATTACAGAGAAAACTTAATATATACGTATGTACAATAAGGCGGTCTTATCGCTAAAGAGCGATCTCTTCCAGACAACCTTTGGACTAAGGAGAAACTGGAATTAAGAACAGTAGGAGGTGGTGCGTTTTATGTTACACTTACATTCTAATATCTAAATAAACTAAACTATATTTTGTTAAAATACCACAATAATACATAAAAAAATAATAATAAAATAAACATACATATTAATAAATAGGTATATATATATATATATATATATATATATATATATATATATATATACACATACATATATATACATAGATAATAAATAAATAAATACAAAACAAAGAGGAAAAAAAAAGAAAAACACAGAATAACTATCTGTTGCTAAAATCGGTTATCAATAACCACAAAGTGTTAGGTAATGCTTCTTGACGTCACTTTTGAAACTTTCCAAAGTTTGTGCACGTCGAATTTGGAGTGGAAGTTCATTCCATAACCTTATGGCTTGGCTCGTAAAAGAATATTTCATAAATTTTGTTCGAAATGAACATGGTTCTAGAATTAGTTCGCCGGCTGACCGAAGAACTCTATGAGGTCGATCATGACCAAGAAACTTCTTTTCTTCAACTTTTCCTTCAAGTAGCTTGGAGTCAAAGGATTGAACAACACACAGTACAAAAGAGATACAGTTTGCAGATTCCGGCGAAAGCGAATGGGTAACCACTTGAGCTGTAAACGATATTCCGATACATGATCATATTTGCGCAAACCAAATATGAACCTAATTGCAATATTTTGAATTCGCTCAAGTTTGTTCAGTTGGTCTTCAGTTAAATCGAGATAACTTGCGTCCGCATAATCGAGAATAGAGAGAAGTAAGGATTGTGCTAACATAATCTTAGTGGGAATGGGGAGAAAAGAACGTAAACGACGAAGTAAACCCATAGTAGCAAACAATACAATAATTATACCTTATGTGTACTAAATATCGGGAATTTGTCAATAAAACAAAAAATACAAATTATTCATCTAAATTTATTTTATCGCCTTCAAAGTAGGCCCCATCGCTTGCAATACAACATCTCCAACGCTTCACCCAGTCTTCCATACATTTTTATTGACATATTCCCGATACTTTTTACACAGAGTAGTAATATTAAAATAGAACATGGGCGTCTGTAGAGGGTCGCAATATTAAGGTGCTCTCAACGTTCTTTAATATTAAGGTATCACCCCTTATAACCGTTTCTTCTATGGAAAAAAATGACCACTATGTGATTTCTGAAACTAAACTTCAGGCATAATATAGCTGCAGCATGACTTTACGACGTAAATATTTACAATATGTATTTACTTTAGATATTAGATGTTTAATGTTATTGCTACAACTTAACATAATTATTTTAATGGGTAATTTATGATATTAGATTAAGATAACTATATAAACTAGTAAAATATACGTTATTTTACTAGTTTGTCAGTAACCTAGTGATGAAAAAATACTACACGTTTAAAATAATGATTTTTAATATTATTCGTTAACTTAATTGTTTGACTAGGTAGGTAAATCATAAAATATTAAACTGAGATAAGTGATTTTAACCGAAATTCTAATAATGCTTACTTCTCTTCTTCTATAACTTTCTCTGATATCTGTACGTTGTCTGAGCCTTGCATGACGCACGTAGGGTCGCCAGTGTGGTTCGTAAACTTGAACTGAGAATTCGCTTTCAGCTTCAGCACCTCACTCCGTACTAATATCAGAACGTATGTGTGAACAACTGAAACAAATCAGAATTATTTTATAAAACAGAAGTGAAAAATGAACTCACAACCTGATGGTGCATTTCGTATCCCATAGACACCTACAAATAATTTCAAACCAAGGACCCAGGAACCAGGAACCAGAGGCGTTGTCAACTCTCAGAACTAAGCTTTAAATTAGTACATTATTATAGTTCCGTAGTTTAAATATGTTAAAATAATTGTTCCCGAAGACCACAATCTTCCTCAGCCTTATTCTAATAGAAATTACTTCTCCCACTATCCCCACCACCACTGATCTCAACACTCTCCCAACACAACTTCACCAGGATAGACACACTACCGTATATAGTCCTCCAGACTGAATTCCGTCCACAGCGGCCTGCCTCAACGGAGGCTAGCCATCGGCGCAGGACAGGATTATAATGCCCAAGTGTATGCCCAAGCACAGGTGCACTCTCTATTCCCTCACTCTCATAATCCGATGGGACGGTAAACCACTTTTTTTTCGATTCACTTTACATCAGGTGAGCCGCATACTCGTTTGCCCTCTCTTCTATAAAAAAAAACCGACGCGACAAGAGAGAGATCAGGCGCAGGACCAACGGCTTTACGTGCTTTCCGAGGCACGGGGGTGAGACACCGCTAACTTCCTGACTTCGGGCAACTACTGAGAATTTCTTGACGGAAAAACTCAATAATTAATTTTTTGGCCCGACCCGGGATTCGAACCCAGGACCTCATGATCAGCAGTCGCACTACTACAACCACTAGACCAACGAGGCAGTCAAGTACGTTCATCAAGTACGTAGTATATAGTACGACACGTATTTCGCTACCGAACGAGGCATCATCAGGAGAAACGGACTCGGCGATAGCTGACCGCTAAGTCCTGTTGTTTTAGTGTTGGATAAAGCAACATTGTCCGCCGCGCTGACCCAATGGGTATTGGCGAACTTCACATGCCTTCGAAATATTTTTTTCTTATTTCTCAGACATGCAGGTTTCCTCACGATGTTTTGCTTCACCGCCAAGCATATGGTATTCCTTGCCCTAAAACCCTCTCAGAAATGAGTAGTGTTTAGGGCTCCTGTGCCCAGGAGTGGGACGTATGTAGTCTGTAACTTTTAACTATAAAGAAACATTAAGCATATCTTAAGTTGACGCTGATTTTTATCTGCAAGGCTGATATGGCCTTATTAAAAACATGATTTATGATAAATATCAAGTTTAAACAATTACATAAAAAAGGCTGAAGAAGAGTTTTACTCAAGACAAAAGCCACTGCTGCAGTCTCAGATTAATTACAAGCATATAGGAAACCCAAAAAAAAGAATGATATTCCTGTACTTGAAGGTCCCTAAGTCGTTTCGGCCCCGAAAAATCGCCAGTGGCAAACGATTCCACAAAGAGGTCGTTATTATTCTCATCTTTTTTCTTACAAGGTTGTTGCCGTTTTCCCATTCCACAGACACATCTATTGATGTGCCAATAGTGAAACAAAATCGTCGCTTAAGTCATTTAGTCTATGGATTAGTAAAATTAACGATTTTATTTCATTATAATTATTTATATCAATATACGTTAATAGAAGCTTAATCTGACATCTAATAACAAAAACGTAGTTGAATAATGCGGAATTTCGCAATATCGTTCTAATTAAAAATATATCGTAAAAAGTTCACTATGAAATTTATTTAAATTCAGCCGCTATATTTCTGCCAAATTATCCATAGACTTAGTATGGGTTTCACATGAATAATAACCGTAAACGTATAACGAACCCCCTTTGAAATATTTTATTTACATTTTTGTGTTTATATAACCGACGCCGGGATTGCGTCATGGGTCGTACACAGAGGGCACTGCTACGATAGTTCGTAGCAGTGCCCTCTGTTAAGTATAAGCAGACTTTACTATGTTATACTTACTTGCAGTTAATAATAAACTAATAATATAACTTGCTATGTTATTAGTTATATATACATATATATATATATATATATATATATATATATATATATATATATATATATATATATATATATATCACAATTAGTCTCGCTCTATCACAAGTACCAATAAATCGATTAGGTAATTATTACCTATTTTCCTCTCTGCTTCCACAAGGCATTATCAATCATTAATTGTTTAATTACAATCAATTATAAGGTCCACTACTGAACATAGGCCTCCCCTATAGATTGCCTCACAGGGGGAATATTTGCCATTAAACATTATTATTATGTCATAAGTTCTTAATACATTTGCACAAAATTGCAGATTATTAGACGCCCGAAATAGGGTGAAAATCGAAATATAAAATTCCATTACAGTCATGCGTAGATGTATATATACAGGTTAAGTTATTAAAAATTGTATAAAAAGAACTTACTCATTGAGGCACAAATACCCGATGAATATATTACAATTTTGTGCCATAGATTTGGTTCTTTAAAGGGATCACTCGCTGAAGCTATCACACAAACAATGAATAAGAGAGCAGAGGCCGTGATAACGAACGCATGTGTGATCCCATAGCGGTAGTAGAGTCGTAACATCGTGGTATTTTTCTGAAACAAACAAAATGTTATCTTCGGAAATCATACGTGCGAAAACCACACTGTAATATTACGGTTGCAGTAATATGGGTCGCTCGATCAGGGAAAGTTCACGCACTGACAAACTACCAGCGTGCAATAACAGAGAACCGGAGACCGATTTTACTGGAAACGACGGTGAACAACAGGCACGGTTTCATTTTAATTTTTAATCAAGGATAGACGTAGATGTCACTGTGAATCTATCTCCTTTTTTGTAGATGGTGAAATCATCAAAGCAGAGTTATGTAAACTAAATGGTAAAAAAGTATGTAAACTATTTGTCAAGCCCAGTTATTTATCTATTACGTTGGCGCATTTTTTGCTCCGTAACCTACTCAGGAAATCATAGTAGCCCAGTTTTAACGTGCCTGTTAGTTATAAATGCCACAAATCACCGTCCTGAGTCACTTGCATTTGACGACATCCTGCATGTTTTACCAGGTCGTCACTCCAGCTAGTGGGGGCCACCCTACAATTCGGTTACCGGTACGAGGCTACCACTCAAGAACCTTGTTTTCCCAGTATGATAATACGGGAAATTAATCAAGATGTTAATTAATTCAAAAGCAAATTACATTGAAGGGAATTCACTTGTAAAACAGAGATTTTGCCGTGTTCGTAAGAAATTCGAATGATTTTCGTTTTCACATTATCCGAACCTAACTTTTTTTACATTTTTTATGAATTTTGAAATTTAACTAGACTTTTGTTCAGGACGTGAATTTATAAAGTGGTTATGTTGGTGAGGAATAAGTTTGATTAAAAATAATTGAACCGAAGTTTTTTTTTTTAAGTTTTCGATGGCGGATAATATAGCCAACCCTGTTCACAAAGTAATTTGCACCATTTTTTAATTTTGGTATAACATTAAAAGTGAGAAAAGACAATGAATAAGAAAATAATTTGTAAATACTTAGTCCTTTTTTTCTTTTAAAAACGTTACCCCATACTAGGATTTCCTCCAGTATCGTGAAGGCAGTTTATAAACACAAATAGTACAAGGACAAACATCCAGACCCGATACGACTATTTTTAGTCTATACAAATAATTGTTCAGCGTAGGATTCGAACCCGCGGGATTGAACGCGGCGCCGCAAAGCCATAGAGTAAAAGTATTTTGTTTTACAAATCTTATTTCACCTTGAAAGTGGTATTCTCTGTATAGGTTGATTGGTAGAGATCGCCTTAAGGCGTTAAGTCCGTCTTTGTACATTTTTGTGCAACGAAGTTTAAATAAATAAATTGGTAAATAAAAGACCTTAATTTAAGTGATTATTAGTAGCATAGAATACTATAATACATACACAATAGAACGGGGGAGTGGGCGGAGCTCGCGTAGCCACTAAAATGTCACTAACACGTTAATTTACACGTATAAAGGTCGACACGGGATGTGTTTTGAAGTTACAATCGTTTCCAAATTTCGCATGCAAATTATTTAGAAAATGACAAATTGCACCCTATTTACAGATAAAATATGTATTAAAATTTAATGATGAACTTGAACATTGATTAACAGTCTAAAATATGTAAATTTACTCAGTCTGTCAACACAGCGAATCGGGTTTGGCGACGCCAATTCTCGTATAAAATAAAGTTGACAGCCATTCTATTGTGTATTATAGTACTCTATGGTTAGAAGCGCTATTCTCGCGTATATACAAGTATAACATGATACTTAGCTTAGATAATAAATAAAAATTGCGTTTCTAATTTAAACTCACCTTATGAGCGCCGATTATGAGCACCAAGTTGAAGATAATATCAAATAAAAGGATAATTATTATCACCACAGATAACGTTATAAAAAACTTGGCGTCACCAATTAAAATTACGTATACAATGAAGCAAAGAATCAACGTAAGAGCCAATACGAATAATATTATACTTGTGACCTAAAAAAATTTATAAAAATTATTCAAAACTATCAAATCAAACTATCATTCATCATTACAAGTCCACTGCTGAACATATGCCTCCCCCAAAGAATGCCACAAACCACGGTCCTAAACCAACTGCATCCATCGACTTCCTGCATATTTTAACAGAACGTCACTCCACCTAGTTAGGGGCTGACCTACACTTCCCTAACCGTATGAGGTTTCCACGCGAGAACTTTTCTTCTAAATCGATTGGCAGTTCATCGAGCCGTATAGTCTAGGAGGAATCGGCGCAAGAGTACCGAAAGCTATTCCACTTTAGTTTTTTATGCGTTCCTCTTCAAGTTGTCTCACTGATGATATAAATGTATGTTATTATGTTGCTACTCAGTGTCATATTGTTTAAAGCGATTTTTTTTTCAATTGCAAAATTGGACATTTTTTATATTTTTTGATAAAATACGAATAAAAAAGATCCCATGACCATTTACAGTAAAGTTAATATTTTCGAAGTAATGAAATTGAAATTATTTGTAAAATCACAAATTTGAATACTATGGACACATTAAAA
Source organism: Parnassius smintheus behrii (assembly GCA_036936625.1). Classification (NCBI taxonomy): domain Eukaryota; kingdom Metazoa; phylum Arthropoda; class Insecta; order Lepidoptera; family Papilionidae; genus Parnassius; species Parnassius smintheus. The sequence continues at coordinate 38,895,048 of JAUPFT010000019.1, read as the reverse complement.
ATATATAAAGTAAAACAATAAGTATTAAAGATATTCTCTTATATTTCTCTATGAAATTGAATAAAGAACCTGTGACTATTTATGAAAAAGTTAATATTCTCGGAGTTATAAATTTTAAAGGTTTGAAAAATCCCGAAAACTTTTTCTGTATTGTATTTTATTCTTTTTTTTATAGAATAAGGGTGCCAAACGAGCACACATTCCACCTGATGGTAAGGGGATGCTGTGGCCCATAAACATCTACATCTATCCTCGATTAAGAATAAAAATGCAGATGCGTTGTCACCCCTGAGGACTAATATGGAATGCATCGTTTCTAGCAAAACGGGTCTCCGGTTCTCTATACTCACTATACGAAATACAGCAGCCTTATGTTGCTATTTTACGCTAGTATTCTGTGAGAGCGTAGTCCTATCCCGGTCAAACTGACCCATTCATTCATGCCACAACTAATATAGCTGCAGCGTAGCTCTACTACGTAAAATTTGCCTTATTTATTCGTATTTCATCAAGGAGTATATAAAAAATTGTCCTGTTTTAAAATAACAATTCCTTGTAATTGAATAACGAAATCGGTTTAATCAATATGGCACCGAGTTGTCCCATGGCAACATGCATTTATATCATCAGTAGGACAACTTAAAGAGAATATTTTCTCTCGTATAGAGTAGCCTAGGCATTTCACTTACTCACACATACCGAAACTTCCAGACACATGACAATTATGTGTAGAAAGTATGCATATTATGTTTATTTTGTGCGGAAAAGTAACCGTAGCCTGAAGTGTCACAGACAAGACTTATGTCTTTGCTCTACTGCGTTATATTCAAATTAAGTATAATTAGGCCATTATTAGGCTTCGCTTTTGCTAATAATGCAAAAAAATATCATCATCTCAGTCTCAGTCTAATAAGCACAAAAAATAGAGTAAGGTTTTAGTAATTTTACGAAAATTCCCAGAGAGCTGAAAATTTATAAAGACCTTGGTGTTCCCATTACAAATAAATGTGTGTATAATGGAAACACGAGCTATACAACTTTTAAAACTGCGGCTTGAAATCAGTGTAAGGACATTTTGTTCTAGAAAATTGCATGGCCAAAGCGAAAAACCGAATTTTTGCAACTTTGACCTTGAATAACTTTTTTGCCATTTGAGATACATTTGCCACGTAGAACTTTTTACCATAGGTTACACGACCGCATCAAACCACTGTATGTTCGAGCCTCTTACCAAATATAACATGGTTTCTTAAATAGATTAAGTTGCATCATTTAAATTTTAGTAAAGTTTAACTTACCAATTTAAAGTAAGCCCAGACTAAAAGCCCGTATCTCAAGGGCGCACAGAAGCAACATTTTGTAAATGATGGGATATCTGTATACATTGTATTAAAATTTTAAAATACAAATATAAACACGCAAAATCTGATAAATACTAGAATAAACGCGTTTAAAACATGGAGATAAATTGAGCGCAGAGTGAGAACTGTTGAATTAATATCATCGCATAGGAAACACATTGTAAATGATAACCACAGAACAACATTAGCAGCTCTAATGATAACAATATTTTACGATATACGTATTTCTTTATTTGGCTAAAAGCACATCATGATAAATGTTGCCCTTCTCCAAACTTCATCTTGGAAGCTGGAAGGAACCTTACCCTTAGAAACCAATATTTAAAAAAATCTCAGAAAAGAGAGGGGGCCTATTCCCAGCATATATATTGGCTATAATTTTGATTTTGTGTTAAAATAGGCTGGACTTAATGCAATAACTGTAGCTATAGTAAATTTTGTTTAATGCTACCTAATCCTGCAATATCTATTATTCTACATATACATAGAACATAGCGAGCAGAGAACATAGAATATAGCAGAACCTAAAGAGCAGAGTACAGAAGTTTAGATAGACTATTATGGAAGCAGGGATCAGTCGTCTGTGACAACAGCCGGGTATCACTGTTAGCATATTCTTTTAGTAAAAATCCAGATAAACATGGAATCCAAAAGTGCCAAGCCAACATGGCTCAAATATATCTTATACTCGTAGACATATTATCTGCATTCAATTTAGAACCCATTTCTTAGTAGTTCCGCTTGTTCGGCGCTTTTGAACTCAACCGTTAAATTTGTTCAATCAAAACTGTAGTAACTGAAATGATACACCAGTAGCTCGCTGTAAAAAACGGCCTCGAGGATCGAAATAGCTCTATTATAAGTACTTGCTACTGCGCCAGGCTCTACTAGTATCAGGCCGTCATCACCGATAGTAGTATTCTGGCGAATGAGCTCGATAAACCATGGTGATGAAACATGAAGTTTTGACAAAAACTTCGTCAAAGCTAAAACAAATACACATTTTTATTACTTTTTTATAGAATAAGGGTGACAAACGAGCACACAGTCCAGCTGATGGTTAGTGGATGCTGTGGCATGGGCTATGGAGACATCGACACTTATCATCGATTAAGAATCAAAACGCAGATGCGCTGTCACTCCTTATGAATAAGATGGAATGCCTCGTATCTAGTAAAAAAGAGTTTCCGAATCTCTACACTAACATACGAAACACAGCAGTGTTAAGCTGCTATTTTACGCTGGTATTCTGTGAGAGCGTAGTCCGTCCCCGGTCGAGCCGTCCCATTCGTACTACAAAAACAATATAGCAGCAGCGTGGCTCCACCACGTATATCATCATTCATCATCATTACAGCCCATCACAAGTCCACTGCTGGACATAGGCCTCCCCGAAGTAATGCCACAAAGCACGGTCCTGAGCCACCTGCATCCATCGACTTCCTGCATGTCTTACCAGGTCGTCACTCCATCTAGTGGGGGTCGCCCTACACTACGCCTACCGGTACGAGGCTGCCACTCGAGAACCTTTCTTCTCCATCGGTTATCGGTTCTTCGAGCTATATGGCCGGCCCATTGTCACTTCAGCTTACTAATCTGTTGGGCTATGTTGGTCACTCTGGTTTTACTGCGGATATCCTCATTTCTGAGTCTATCACGCAGAGAAACTCCGAGAATAGCCCTCTCCATAACTCGCTGAGCGACCTTGAGCGTCTTCATACGGCCAGCAGTGAAGGACCACGTCTCTGATTCGTAAGTCATTACTGGCAACACGCACTGGTTGTACACTTTAGTTTTCAGAGATTGAGGTATACCTGACGAGAAGATGTGTCGTAATTTCCCGAACGCTGCCCAGCCGAGTTGAATCCGTCGATTGACCTCTCGGTCGAAGTTGGACTTACCTAGTCGGACTATTTGTCCCAGGTAAACATACTCGTCTACAACTTCGAGCATAGTGCTCTCAACAACTACCGGCGTAGGTGAGACATGGACATTAAACATGATCTTTGTTTTTTCCACGTTCATCTTAAGACCTATCCGTTGGGGACACCATTGAGGTCATTGAGCATAGTGCTAAGATCCTCCAGCGATTCTGCCATAAGGACTATATTGTCGGCAAATCGAAGGTGAGTGATGTACTCGCCATTGATGTTAATACCGTATCCTTTCCAGTCCAAAGTGGGAGATTGTACTCTTCGGTCTTCTGTACAATCTGCCGCAGGGTATGTATGTGGTCTATGGTACTGAAGCCTTTTCGGAAACCGGCTTATTCGGGAGGCTGGAAGGCGTCGAGTCTGCGTGCGAGACGATTCGTAATGACTCTCGAAAACAGCACGTAGACGCGGCTCAGAAGGGAAATCGGTCTGTAGTTTTTCAAGAGAGCGTTGTCGCCTGTCTTAAAGAACAAGACCACCGCACTTCTGCTCCACGCCTCCGGAGTAGTGCCACCATGGAGGACGGAATTGAAGAGCTTCTAAAGGACTTCAAGAACCGGTGTTCCACCCGCTTTCAGAAGCTCCGCTGTAATTCCATCCTCGCCTGGGGCCCTGCCGTTTTAAGGTGCTGGAGAGCTATTCTAATCTCGCTCAGTCTGACGTCCGGAATATCACCGGAATAGTGTCGGGTAAGACTTGCTCTTGGATCGTTACTCACACTTGCGTGTGGCTCCAACGATGATGTGTACAGCTGCCCATAGAACCTCTCAATCTCACTCAAAATTTTAGGTGTCTCGGAAACATGCTGCCACACTCAGTCTTCAGCTTTGACAGTTGGCTCTTTCTGGCAGACAGATCTCTGGCAAAGACTTTGGAGCCCTGGTTCCGCTCGATCGCTTCTTTAATACGAGCAGTATTAAAGTTGCGTAAGTCTCGCCGTATGCATTTGGAGATCTGTCTGTTCAGTTGCCTGTATGCTGTCAAATCTGTTGACGATTGCAGCCTCATCTCCCGTCTAACAGCCATGAGATTAAGAGTGTGACGTGTGAAGACCACGTCTATATAATATATTTTTATAAATATTTATATAATATCCCAACAGTAAGAATGTCCTCTAGAATGAATTATGGTCACTGCAGCCAGTTTCCACGGAGTCTAGTCATCTGACAGGATTGCAGTGCAAGAGTAAGGAAAAAGAGTTCACACTCGCACTCGTTTCCCTTACTCTTGTAGTTCAATGGGACGGAGATCCAATACGACCGTGGAGACACCATTGTAGTATTAAGGGTTTTTCGAGGTAAGGAGTTGAAACACCGCCATATTACTGTCTCCGGGCTGCTGCTGAAAACTTCTTAACAGAAAAACTAACTAGCTTATTTTTAGCCCGACTAGGGTTAAGAGAACCCGAGACGACATGAACAGCAGTCCTGCTAAAGAACACTACACCAACGAGTTAACCGCATGGGATATGATACGAGGACTCAACGATTGTTAGGATTTGCCCATATCCTCTTTAAAAATAAAATGTATTAATAATGTCACAGGAAGCGATAAGCTTCTTTGTAATTATACGGGTTTACACCCAATGTGGCCTTGGAAAAGCGTAAAAAATGTTATTCCTGTTAATTTATTGATATTTTTTATACATCCATCCATTACAGCCTGTAAAACGCCACTTCTGAACATAGGCCACCTCTAAATTTGCCCCATGTAGTGTTTTTTTTTGCCGAAGTTGTCATCCTTGGCAGGCGGATAGGCAATGGCAGTAATTTTTATAGAGCCACGCTGCAGCTATAATATAGTTGTAGCACGAACGGGTCGGCTCGACCGGGGAATGGCCACGCTCTCATAGAATACCAGCGTAAAATAGCAGCATAGTACTGCTGTGTTTTGTACGATGAGTGTAGAGTACCGTAGACCCTTTTTACTGGAATCAAGGCATTCCATCTTAGTCCTCAAGGGTGACAATGAGTTTGCATTTTGATTCTTAGTTGAGGATAAATATGGATGTCTATAGGCCACAGCATCCACTTACCATCATGTAGACTGTGTGTTCGTTTGTCACCCAATGCTATAAAAAATGTTGTAATCGGGAAGATGCTACCGCACCTTTCCTGTTCCAGTCACCCTCCGTCGCCACTTACGAGACCCACGGGACGATGTGGGTGTTGGATGTTCTACACCCCCAGTATACGGTAGTTTGTACAAAAACTTTATAGAATCATCATAAGAATTATATCTCCATCTTCTTCATCAGCTCGTTAGGGTACACTGCTGGACGTGGTCCTCTACGTCTGTGCGAACGATTGCGTTAAAATAATTAATATAAAATTAGGTATTTTATAGCAAAAACGAAATCTATAAAATATTTTTAAAGTTTTTTTTTTTAAATATTACAACGAAAAATAATGAAAAAGAAATAACCTAATTTTAATAAAGGCTAATAATAATCTTACATTTGTCACGCAAATGGATCAGTATTATTTATAAGTACATACACAGTATTATCATTATTAAAAAGTTGCTATTATCAATTGCGATGTGGTCTTTCCAGATGATTTCATATGACAGTTCGTACTTTGTACTTGTCAGGGATTCACGCTTGTTTCAGTTGTGATATCTTAACGTATGTGAATTTGTTATTAGTTTTTTTCTGGGAATTTTTTTACCATGTTTCAAGATAAACTGTCAGTGGCAAGATGCTGTTTTTGCGCGCCATTGAGGTATGGTCTTTTAATATGGGCCCACTTAAAACTGGTAAGTTGTTAAAAATTAAAAATATTTCGTGTTATTTCTATGAATATAAATGTATAAAAATTAAACTTTAATATAGAGTAAAAAATTACTTAAAAAATAAAATAATTTCCGCATAATATCTTCTAAAATCGATGCAAAGAAGATAATGATTTGTAAATGTTTTGTTTTGAACGTTGAACGAATCCCAATGTTCTACGAAATATCACAAGTTAAAAGTAACACTATGAAATATCTTCTAAATAGTTATATTAAAATCTTCATCTCCAAATTTACCCTTAGAGATAGATATTTTCCTTCAAAATATGCGATCACTACTGAAGTATGACTTAAAATAAGGCATTTATATCTTTTCAGCCGTTTCCGAAAAATTGGTGAACATATAAAAGAGAAAACTTACGCCTGCAATACACAAGTAGGACCTATAACTATACAGGAAGAATACAAAAGTAGGAGTTATATGTGGTAGAGTCATGCTGCAGTTACACTAGTAGTATAGTTGTAGCACGAATGGGTCGGCTCGACCGGGGAAGGACCACGCTCTCATAGAATACCAGCGTAAAATAGTTGCTCAATGCTGCTGTGTTTCGTATGGTGAGTGTAGAGAACCGAAGACCCTTTTACTGAAAACGAGGCATTCCATATTAGGCCTTACGGATGACAACAGATCTGCATTTTGATTCGTAATCGAGGGTAGAAGTTGATGTCTACGGGCTACAGCAACCACTTACCATCAGGTGAACTCTGTCATATAAAAATTAAAAAAAAACCTACTCGTTTTTTGAATTCTCAAACAATGAGTGGAAAAAAAAATGGAAGCATTATGGGAAGAGATTTACTACCACGCTCCTTTTATAATAGTACTAATTATAATATAAGTAATAATAATAGTAGTTATTATAAATTATAATAAATTGTTTCACAGTGTAGTGGTGTCAAAATATCCACTACCCAGTATCGTCCCGTGGGTGTTTTAAAAGGCGACAGAAGTAAACAAACAAGGAGTATGGCAGCACTTTTCTAATAACAACTAAGAAATAAAAAAATGCGGTTGCCAACTTGCCAATTGTGTCGACTAACAAATATCCATCCCTATGGAGTCTAATATGGATTCTATGGACATTTGATAGCTGAAGCGGTGATTCACGCTCTATGAACTATAACTATAATTATAACTATACTAACTACTTGTGTAATAAGAGAAGAGTGTGGTTTGCAAGATGATGTTGTGACCAGGATTAAGAAAGGAATGCTTCGGTGGTTTGGTCATGTGGAAAGAATGAATGAGGAAAGAGTGACAAAGAAAATTTATGTTGCAGAAGTGAATGGCAGAGTCGGAAAGGGATATCCTAGGCGAAAATTTTTCGACCAAATTGGCGATTTATTGAAAACGGGCCAAATTAGGAGTACCCTTAACCGACGATCATGTATGCGTAGGTGTATGGATGTGAAGGAGGCGTGAGAGGTGTGTCAGGATCGTGCCAAATGGAAGTCTGTAGTCTCTGCCTACCCCTCTGGGTGACAGGCGTGAGTGTTTATGTTATGTTATGTTATGAACTATTCTTAAATAATTTCAACGCTAAATAATATAATACAAATAATTTAGTTTTTATTTTGTTTTTAATTGTTTTTTTTTAAATATTCTTTAACTAACGGGTTCGACTGCGTGCGCTGACAGCTTAACAGTGTTTTTATTTGCTCCGCAATAAAAATTAGTTAAAGCTAGTAAATCGAACTTTCAAATGTTTTAATTTGCATATTTACTTAAAACAATAGTGAAGTTGTGGTTTGACATTAAAAGTGTAGTGATAACACGCGTGATTTATTAGTAATTAAGAAAATCATTTAAAACTGTCACTAAATACATTACAAACGATTACGCTCGCTTTGTCTAGTGAGGGCTCAAACGCGTTCGAGCGTGTGAATCATTGCAGCGGCTAGTCGAGTTCCTTTTCGTTGATACTTTGTTTGCTAATTACCCGCCTTAATAATTTTATTAAGACCGAAATTCACCTAAAATAAATATATAAAAATGACGAAAACTTGTGCAGGCTGCTCTGCAAATCTTCGTAAGGAGTATTTGGTTTGTCATAATTGTAATGATTCTTATGATCTCCTGTGTGCAAACTTGACTCAAAATAAATTCAGTTTAATGAGTAAAGATAATAAAAATACCTGGATCTGTCATGCCTGCCGTTGCAAAATACCAAAGCATGACAATACAAATACTCCGGTCCGCAACAGCACCTCGAAGCCATCAAATACCTCATCCGCTCCTCCTGGCTCTGACCATTCTAATGTTACCATGCGATACAAAAGTCGACAGGGAGTTCTAGACAACCAAATAAGTGGGAGTTCGAGCCAGAATACATCGTCGTGGGACTCACAATTAGAGGATAAACATGTTTCTACCATGAATAACCTATCTATGGAAGAAATACGAGGTATAGTGAGGGATGAATTTAACATTGCTTTTTCGCATTTTGAAAATAATTTGCTAACAAATATGGAGATAAAAAACAATGAACTTATAGAGCGTGTAGAGCAATTGACAACCTCACTTAATTTCTTCGAAACAAAATATGAAGAAATTCGTGCTGATGTACAAACTAAAAATGAATTGCTGAAAAAGTTAGAACTTGAAAATAAAGAGCTAAAAAGTACATTCGCGGACTTCAGCGCCCGGCTTGCACAAATGGAACACCATTCGAGGGCTAGCAATATAGAAATACATTGTATACCAGAACACAAATCAGAAAACCTTGTAAGTGTTATCAAGCAAATTGCAAATGTAACAGAGTATAAATTAAGTGAAACAGATATTCACTTATGCACTAGAATATCAAAAATGGATAAATATAGTTCCAAACCACGCTCTGTACTCGTAAAGTTTGCTAGCCCAAGAGTACGGGATGGTTTTCTCGCATCGACAATGGTTTTCAATAAGAAACAGAAAGACAAAGACAAAAAGCTTAATTCAAGTCACATAGGGATGTCAGGAGAACAAAAACCTATCTATGTTATGGAACATTTATCTCCGGCTATGAAGTCTCTTCATGCGGCAACCCGTGTTAGAGCTAAAGAAATGGGCTATAGATATGTATGGATTAAATCGGGACGTATATATGTAAGAAAAACCGAGTCATCTGAACATAAATGTATTAAAAATATTGAATCTCTCAACAGTCTAAGCTAATTGAATTAATTTATTAAATATTACAATAAATTATACAAATGTGCTGGGTTATCCTACCACATCATACGATAATATATCATGTTATTACCAGAATGTCCGAGGCCTAAGATCGAACGTTAGGGATGTCTCATTAAAAATCCAAAACAATAATTTTGACATTATAATTCTTACAGAAACGTGGTTAAACTGCACAGTTTATGATTCTGAAATCTTTGACGATAGATATACAGTGTACAGAAGAGATCGTGCAATTAATAAACTTGGTGGCGGGGTTCTCATAGCTGTATCTAACAATTTAACATCTTGTAGAATATCTAATTGCGATACTGAATGTGAAGATCTTTGGGTAAAGGTTAAGATTTTTATAGGTCAGAAATGCGAATTTCTTAAAATCTGTGTTGTGTACCTACCACCACCCCTAAATCAAAACTTATTTGGAACATTCATTAATAACGCAAATAGAATCATGGACGAGTATAACACAAAACACACGTTAATAGCAGGTGACTTTAATATTTCAAATGCAACCTGGGAACAACATAGCTCTGGTACGTATCTTTTACCGATCTTAAACAGCAACAATAACATACATAATTTACTCTTAGATTTCTTGGAATTAAATGACTTTAAGCAATTTAATTCTATTACAAATAGTAATAAAAAAATTTTAGACTTATTTTTTTGTAACTCCGAAGTAGTAAAGATTAATGAATGTTCCAACCCTATACGTAATGTTGACACTCACCATCCACCATTAGAAGTATCTATTGCAATACCCTCCAGTTATTATCTGAATCACGTGAAATTACAGAAAAATAACTATTTTAAAGGCGATTACGATCAGATCACTAAAGCCCTAGACGAAATCTTATGGGCAAATGTACTTTTAAAATATGATAATATTAACGACATGGTTAATGAATTCTATCTAATACTTTATAAAATAATAAATCTATATGTGCCTAAAAGTAAAAAATGTGGCAATAGGCATCCGGTATGGTACAACTCTTATTTGATATATTTATTAAAGCAAAAAAAGAAGTTTCATAGAAGATACAAGATCTATAATAATCCCCTAGACCTACTAGAATTTCAATACCTACGTCACGACTGTGAAATACTTACAGAAACATGCTATGACAAATACATATCTACACTAGAACACGAAATAGGTAGAAATTCAAAATATTTTTGGACACACATTTCTAACAAACGTAAAAACTCGTCTAGATACCCACCATAAATGTATTTAGGAGACAAACAATCAAACGAACTAAAAGAATCCTGTAACTTATTTGCAGCGCATTTTTCCAGTATCTATAACACCCCAACAAATAACAACAGTAACTCAGTATATTTGCTCGACTCGCAGCCAAAGCTTCCTGAAATGTCCAATATTTACATATCCCAAAAATGCATAATAAACAAAATAAAAAGACTTGATATAAAACAGAGTGCTGGACCTGACAATGTCCCCCCTATATTCTTAATTAAGTGTGCAAATTCAATATCCTACCCCTTACAACTAATTTATAATACTTCACTTACGACAGGGAGTTTTCCCGATAAGTGGAAAGAAGCAAGAATAGTACCTATTTACAAAGATGGAAAAAAAGAACTTGTATCTAATTATCGACCTATATCAATCCTCTCTACCATATCAAAGATTTTTGAATCACTTGTCCACCCATTCATATTCAATCATGTTAAAGATCACTTATATCCCTGCCAACATGGTTTTATGCCTAAGAAATCTACTAATACTAATTTGCTCAATTATGTTTCCAATCTTATTGATTCGGTTGACAAAAATCTTCAAGTAGATGTTATATACACTGATTTTGCCAAGGCATTTGATAAGGTAGACCATAATATACTTGTTAAAAAACTCGCATATTTTGGCATTTCCGATACATTTTTAAACTGGTGCAAATCCTATCTCTCTAATCGTAATGCCAGAGTAGTAATTGATGGCGAGTGTTCGGATTCTTTCAATGCTATTTCTGGTGTTCCACAGGGATCAAATTTAGGGCCTTTATTCTTTGTACTATTCATTAATGATATAGTAAGTGTATTTAAAAATTGTCAGGTTTATTTGTTTGCAGACGATTTAAAAATAGCTAAAGTTATAAAGCAAGAATCTGACGTATTAGAACTACAAGCGAATCTTGATAGACTTGTAAAATGGTGTGAAACAAATCGAATGCTGCTCAATCCGGATAAATGTAGTTTTATTAAATTCACAAGAAAAAATAATCCATTAATGAGTTCTTATAATGTTTTGGGTAAAAACCTGACGGAAACCAATTCCATTCGAGACCTGGGCGTGATATTTGATAGCCAATTAAGATTCGATAAACATATTAATTCTATAGTGACTGCTTCTTTTAGGCTGCTCGGCTTTGTTCTAAGACAGTCTAAAGATTTCAAAAAGGTAACAACAATACTTCAACTGTACAACAGCTTGGTCCGTAGCAAACTTGAATATTGTTGTCAAGTATGGTCTCCCGCTTACAAAAACCACATTGAAAGAATCGAACGTGTTCAAAAAAGACTCATTAAACACCTAATATTCCGTTTTAAGGCGTCAAGTCATAGTGAGTGCTACAATAATAAACTTGCTTACTTTAGGATGAAACCACTGGCAGTTCGTAGATCTCTTCTTGATTTGAAATTTCTTTATAAACTTTTCAATGGTAAAATTGATGACAGTGAGCTGTTGAGCAGATTTAATATTAACGTACCTCGGAGACCTCCTCGCAACCCATGTCCTTTCTTTAGAATTGACAGCACTCGAACAAAACTTGGACAGAATTCTCCAATAACACGTATATCACGCGTATACAATGTATGTGTAAAAAATATAGCAACACTGGACATTGGTTGTGACGGGCTCACACTTTTTATGAAAAAATGTAACGACAGTTTAGAAAATTAATTATTCACTAACTTTATGCCAAACTTAACTTTTATTTATGTTATAAAAACTATTAACTTTCTCTTGTTCGTAAAACTTGTTTTTGTTCCAACTACCATTAAAATAGGCAAATTATAAACACTGCTATTGTTTTAGAATGATGTGTTCTCCTATAATTGGTAGTACATAGTTATTTATAGATGTAAAGCATGTGTTAGAAGTAATTTAATATGTACAACTGTTGGAGATCCATATAAATAAATAAATAAATAAACGAACATTGATATTTCCTTTCGCACCCTTGAACTCCATTAACGCTGCATACCGACGCAATTGCCGGTCTAGATTATACATGTGATAAAAATAAGAGATTAACCATCTCCTAAAGTTATCTTTTGCTATATTAATAGGTTGGTGATAATGTTTTTATACACGGTAAAGCCACGCTGCAGCTGTATTAGTTGTAGTACTAATTTGTCGGCTCGACCGGAGAAGGACCACGCTTTTACATTATACCAGCATGAAATAGCAGCTCAATGCTGATGTATTTCATATGTAGGTGTAGAGGACCGGAGGTCCTTTTTACTAGAAACGAGGCATTCTATCTTAATACTCGGGGGTGGATAAATGAAGATGACTATGGGTCACACCATCCTTTCACTATCGGTTGTTCAACTTTGTGCCCGATTGCAACCATTATTCTACAAAAAAGTAACAAAAATACCATCTTATGCTACATTAATACCGTATTTTTATGACAATCTTTTAATATATCTAATATGTAAAAATGTATGTGTATTTCTTCGTAATTTTTGCGCTGCCATTCCGTTGATCACATTGCGGCAAAACTTTGTCAATATTGCTTGCACTTGCGCGGTTATAGGCATAGTACAATTGACACACTAGGTAGCGCAGGTATTGTACCGATACATTATTTTAAAGTTATATATTATCACCATTATCATTCCTAATAAAACAATATAACTCTACAAAATTAAAACAATACTTCTACAATTATTTCTTCTGCGGTAGCTAACCGTTGAGTACCGGCTAGTAACTTATAAATTGAATATTCTATTTCCAGGTCACAAGCATATTAGTATTTGGAGTTACCGTCATATGGCTTTTCATCTGGATTTTGCTTGTACATTTTGAAAAAGCTTTACTTGTATTGATAGTGGCGACAATGTTCAGTCTTATGGTTGACATAGTCTTTAATTTCGTGCTTATAATTGGATCTCATAAGGTAAGAAAAAATAATTTTGTGTTAATAAAAATAAATTTTAAAAGATTTTATCGTTTTTATTTTTACTGAGTTTTTTTACGTATATAAACCACCTCCGCGATACAGAAGAAAATCCTTGTGTGGGATTAATATATAAAGAATTATATTTATTGATCATATATTAATGTGTGTTTACATTCATATATGTATGTACAACACGTAACATAGTTAACGCACTTTGAGAAAGTAGTTTGTTCAGAATCGTTTACTGAATCGATTCCTATCATTTTTAATATAGGTAATTTTTTATCCCAAAAATAATTAAAACTACGTAAATTACAGTCACACTAAATCTGTACAGTCAAAACAAACCGACTGAAATGGACCGTAACTTAAGGCAATAAGACTTTTAAGAGTGCAGTTTTATTTGTATTATTACTAATTCTGTCATTCAATAAAAATAAAGAAAAATGAACTTTATTTCAAGAACCTTAAAGTCTTTGCGTTCGTGGATTTGTACTATGACCACAACATTCTTCCGGAATTAGTCTAACTAATTTGATAAATAATCAGTGCATAAAAATGTTTAACTAAAAATTCAGTGTATGTATTATGATTATAACATAATATACTAATTGGGGTGTCTGAGGGTGTACGTTAATTACGTTACATATTGTATATTTATATTAACTTCGTAAATATTTAATGATTTCTTATATTAACACGAACACTTTTATCGCGTTTAATTTCAAAATGATTTTTGATTCCAGACGTTTCTCTCGCGCTTTCTTCTGGCTTTCCAGCACCCATGCTCACGGGTCACTGTTCACTAAGGTCGAGATCGGACCATAAGTAAAAATAAAAAAGCTGAAGGTACTCCGGGTTAACATTAACATCGGGACGTCAGTCAGGAAAGCCGCGAAACGTCGGGAATTAAAAATTATTTTAAAATTAAACGCGATAAAATCCGTAAAAGTAGTTTTCATCAATTCGCAAATATTTTTTTGTCATTTGTGTTTATCAATAACTTATGTATACCCTTTTACACTGGTAATTATATCGTCAGCAATGTGGTTGGCCTGGTAAGCGATAAGGCCGCCAATTACAGATTTGCTTAATTTGTGATTTATTTTCGCGTTTAATGGTATAAAATTTATCATTTCATTTATTAATTCAAGTCGTTTATTTAGTAATTATTTGTATTACTAAATAAAGTCAAGGCAAGGTTTTATTCAAGGCTGCTATGCCATATATTCAATAAGCCTTACTGCGGGGACCGGGGAGACCTTGTGAGAAGAAGCGGTAAGAAACAACAACAACAACAAGTGGACTATTTTTCTCCCAACTGTTAAAATTTAACCTTTTAAAATATATACATAAATAAAAAAGTCTATGGAAGTTCTTTATGTGCACGTATTCTTATCTTCTAAATGTACATTTCTAATTTATTATATTCTTTCTTCATAAGAATGCTTTTTAATAATCAGTTGAAATGTTTTGGAATAAAGTACGTGAGGGTAATAATATGGTCAACTTAAACTTTACTGCCATATAAAACAAAAACTAAGAGGAGGACACAGACAAAAACAGAAGTCGTACACTAACTCATATATTAATAAAATAATATCTATTAGCTATTAATTTATCTAGCTTTTGCAATATTAGGACTTCCTCTTATCCTTATCGTCGACTTATTAGGAATCCATTAAAAAAAACATGAAAGTAGAATAAATGCTGTAGAAATGCGGTCTTTAAGGAGTATGCTAGGGTTGAATCTGAATGACAGGGTGAGAAATTGCGTGATAAGAGATAAATGTGGTATGCAAGATGATGTTGTGACCAGGATTAAGAAAGGAATGCCTCGGTGGTTTGGTCACGTAGAAAGAATGAATGAGGAAAGAGTGACAAAGCAAATTTACATGGCAGATGTGAACGGCAGAGTCGGGAAAGGACGCCCTAGAAAAAAGTTTATCGACCAAATTGGCGATATTTTGAAAATGGGCCACGTTAAAAGTACCCTTAACCGACGAGCATGTATGCGTAGATATATGGATGTAAAGGAGGCGAAAGAGGTATGTCAGGATCGTGTCAAATGGAAGTCCGTAGTCTCTGCCTACCCCTCTGGGTGACAGGCGTGAGTGTTTATGTTATTTTATTTTATTTTTAAAAAAAACTTACTACACTACACAGTACTAAAATTGGCTAAAATATTTACTATAATGTCAACTGTCAAAATGACGTCGATAAAGCAGCGCCCTTTTGACTATGGAGTGTAGAAGTAAGGATCAACAATTCCCAAAGTAGAACAGTTGAAAAGTGGCCGTCTGTAAGCAGTAAATAACAGTTCAAAAACTATCAAAAACTCTCCACAAGAGCGCTGGAGTAGCTACTGGGATGAAATGAACTTAGCAGTTGTCGAAGGTTTAAGTGTACTGCTATACTGCTCAGTAGCTCTAAAATCTAAAATAATTTTAATTAGTAAATATAACCTCTAAAAAGTCGTCTATCCCACTAATATTTTTCGGTGCGTTCTATAAAATTTATCCCGTAGTTATAGTGGCGCCATCCTTATTTAATGGTTTTTATGGACACTTTTTAATACACAGTCTGTACTCCTACACTCCATACTTTTGACCGTTTATTATTTGATTGAAGAGCTATCGAATTACACAGCCATCGAAAACAAGCCTGTAGTTTTTACGTAATAAGAAAGTCGTATTAATCGGACGATCATATTACCCTCACGCAATATATAAACAAGTGAAATTAAAATATATACGTATTAATTTTCATATTATTAAATAGTCATTCGATTCTGAGCTATGTTCAAAATTTCAAGACTCTAACTCATCGGAAAGTAAGTTTAAAATCGATTGTTTCGATCGATTTCGATTGAATTCGATCCAAACAGACATATGAAAGTGTACCGAACAGACATATGAAAATACATACGAAACATTGTTATAATAAAATGGTAGTAAAAAAAACAGTCACCTGTCGGCCGTAGGACTGCACATCAGAAATTAAAAAATGTACGCTTGAAAAATAATTTACGCTTAGGTACATCCATATATATCGAATGACCTTTTTTACCGTCTGGAAAAAATAGGAAACAAGTGCTTGGAGTAGAAGCCTATGGCACTGATATTTTGCAAAAAATAAAAACAAAAATTTTGATTTAAATAAATTAATAAATTAAACCCACCATACTTTACGAACGGCAATAAAACAATATCTTTGACATTCTCACTTCGCAGGGTCACAGGCTCAAGGGCAAAGGGCAAAGTAATTGTTGAAAAAAAAATTCTATCGTTTAATTCAAAATATTTGTTTTTACTTTTTGTAAAATATCAGTACCATAGGCTTCTACTTCGTTCACATATTACACCCTATTTTTTCCAGACGGTAAAAAAGGTCATCCAGTATAGTATACTACCTGACCGTCACGCTCAGCTACATATTATGGATGTATCTGAGCGTGACGGTCACGTGAGGTTAGTGCTATTTCCCCATCTCAAAAGTGTCCAACGTGCCGAAAGAAGTTTTCACTGCAAAGTACCTCATGTGTTTTAATTTTTTTTTCAGAAAGACATAGCTATGTTGAGTCTATACTATCGCTATGGGATCGCACATGCGGTCGTTTTGGTAGTTTTTGGTGTGTTATGGATTTTATATGCAATCAGCAGAATGGAGACACCGGTAGATAATAAAAATGTGCCCTATATTTTCGCAATTACATCAGCTTTTATTGTTTTTTTAAGTAAGTACACGAGATATTTTATTCGATTAAGTTATAACTATAACAGGGCTGCCGGATTATTTTATAGTAAAGATGCAATGATTCAATCAAGCTAACAGTTTATATGATGGTATAGAACCGACAACTGTTGGGGAACTAAAGTTCTCGAGTGGCAACCTTGAATCGGTTAGCGAGGTGTAGTGCGGCCACCCACTAGGTGTAGTGACGACCTAGAAGATATGCAGGAAGTCGATGGATGCAGATGGCTCATCATGCTTTGTGGCATTCCTCGTCGGAGGCCTATGCACAGCAGTGGGTTTTTAAAGGGCTGTTCTGATGATTATGATGAGTTCATGGTTATGTATACATCGCTACCAGTATAACTATCTAGGGTAACGAGATTCAGCGTCTAAGGTTCAAAACGTACGGTACTGTTTGCCAGTTCCCCTGTCAAGAATCAGTCCTATAACAGAAGAGACCTATGATCAATAGTAGATTATTACTGACAGATTAAGATGAAACGGGAGGCCTTACACCGCCACTAATATGTTTATAAATCTTCACGTGATAGACTCATGCTGCAGCTATATTATGGCTGCAGCACGAATCGGACTCTCACAGAATACCAGCGTAAAATAGTAGCTTAATGCTGATGTGTTTCATATGATAAACGTAGAGAACCGCGAACTCCTCATTTCCATGAGGAAGAATGTCTAATTTTCACTAAAAATTACTGAAAATGAGGCATTCCATCTCAGTTTTGAAGGTTGTCAACACTTCTACATTTTTGGTTATTTATCCCAATTAGGGTAGGGGAATTGAGAGTAACATAACCATAACTCACACGAAGAGTAAAAATTTTGCTGTCTTATGGCTCGACCGGGGAAGGACCACGCTCTTACAAAATATCGGCATATTACTATGTGTTTAGTATGGTGAGCGTTATGAAGCGTTTCATCTCAGTCATCAGGGTGACAAACCATTTGCATTTTGGTTCTTAATCGAGGATTGATATAACCCGTTACTACTATAAAAAGGCATTCCAAGAAAGTGCTAGCTGGAAAGAACAAGGTGGGAAAGTTGCCTATGCTCATAATAGGTGTGTGAACCGTCTATGTTGCCTCATTTACAGTACCTGATGTAAAATTCGGGTTCGGAAATTTCCGAAGAATAATCACCGTTTTTGGAAAATTTCGTCATACTTGAGAAAGTGTCGTAGGAAATATCAAGTAGGTAGGATCCGCCCCGTCTTTGCACGGGTGATTTATGAATCTCGATAACAACGCCACCTATCCGGTCCACTTGAGTTTTTAAACCATCCAGGAATCTACTCAAATACACACAAAAATTCATCAAAATCGGTGAGCCACTTTCGAGTTTTTGCGAGATTTTTGATTTTATATTAATGAACGAGAGTAGGTTTTAATAATGATTTGCTCGTGTCATTAATTAGGATTGAACAAGCAAACTAATCAATTTCTATATTTAAATAATTTGTTTTAAATTTAGTATATTTTTTTATTTATTTATTACATATAAATTTTAGTTTACATGAAACATATTAAGGTAACATTTTAAACCACTGCGGTTTGTAAAATGCTACAGAAAGTCAATAAAAAACAAATTTCATCACTAATCTAACAAAACACTAATTAGGAAACAAATAATCATTTAATCAGTTTTAGGCCTTCCTGTTTTTTTAATCGTAAAAGATGTATATGTAGCGCCAAAGTGGCAATTTGACGTTAGATCAAAGGGTTAATAAGGATTTTTTTTCAGTTCTGCACATCTACTTGTTTATAGTACTACGGAGTGAAATTAATAAGCTTAAAGCAAGAGATCAGTTCAGATTCGTGAATCATGCAGCCGAGAGCTGCAACCAAACTGAAGATGAGTTCAACACTTTTAACAATAAAATCCAGGAGGATAATTAAGATAATATAGTTAAAAAGTACCTATTGAAATGTATTGTTGTAGATAGAGAATACTAAGTGTCTGAAAAGCGTGTTTCGCCTAATCTTTTGAAAAAATCAAATGTTGGTTTCAACAATTTACTCAAGCTACTTTACCAAGCAAACATCACGTAGGTAGCCAAATTCTTTAGAGCAAACCATTCATGTGTTTGTAGGACATCATTACTTATTCATGCTCGCTTAGAATATAAAAAAATGTAATTTAAAAACCTTTACCTAGTCATATCAATAAACACTTTCATACGTTGAATAATTTTGTAATTAAATATTTTGCCAAAATGATTACAAATTTATTACTTTATTCCTGTAATTGTTTCCCTTTGATAGAAAATTAGAGTATTGTAGCCACACTGCAGCTGTATTCTGGATGCAAAATAAATAAGTCAGCTGTATTGAGAAAGGCTAGTATTTATACGACCCCCACGCTAGCATAAAATTATAGCATAATATCGCTGTGCTCGGTGCCGAGTAACGAGGACTGAAGTCCATTTTACTTATAACAAGGCATTCGATTCTATTAGTCAGTTTTGCTAGCACATCTGCATTTTGATTTTCAATAGACTAAAATGAAGGGAACTGTGCCCTTGCTTAATGTTTTACGTTTATGTCAGTGAGTCTATAAAATACTGGTCGTATTGAGAGTAAGCGAGAGGTTGCGTGATTCTAGCGGAGCGTCATATCGATGGTGGCGAGTTGGTATTGAGGGTATATCGAGAGAACCCTCACTCGTTTGTGCAGTATAAAGTTCACTGTAGCTAGCTGTGGGAGATTCCACCATATTAATTTTACGAGTGAAGTCATGCTACGAGTGCTAAGTTTGTTTCATGGTTCTCTCCGTGGTAGTAATACTTCTAGTGTAGCCAAGGAAGACCGTGTTACTGAAAGGTTCACTGTTGGTTTTCATACTTTGGTGTTATCATACAATTAGGTTCCTCATGTTACACTAATGTTTAACTGTGATGGGGACATATTATGGTATGGTCGAATTGTATTGCTCTATACTGAATATATAGTACAGTATGCTGTTTTATTGCCCATGATTATTAAATGCGTAAGCAAAAGAGCAAGTTGAACATTATTTTTATTTGTTATTTTTTACATTAACCTTCCCTGATATATTTCCAGGATGTATAAAAATCTAATGAAAATAGCACAACTGAAATATGAGTAGAGCCACGGTACAGCTACGTTATGGTTGTGGCATGAATGGGTCGGCTCAACCGGGGTAGGACCACGCTCTCACTAAATACCAGCGTAAAATAGCAGCTTAATGCTGCTATGTTTTGTATGGTGAGTGTAGAGAAACGGACACCCGTTTTACTGGAATCGGGGTGTTCCGTCTTGTTACTCAGGGGTGACAACGCGTCTGCATTTTGTTTCTCAATCGAGGTTAAATGTAGATGTTTATGGGCCACAACATGCATTTACCATCAGGTGAACTGTGTGCTCGTTTGTTACCCTTATACTATAAAAAATAGCACTAACACTTGTGTCTCTTAAAAGTACAAGAAGAGCCAGTCAGAGTATAGGATCTGGTAAATAGGAAATGGTTGCAATTCCTTTTATCACAGGTCGGGAGATCATTCATTTACGACAGCCAGGGGACGAAATAGGAATCCACATATAAAATCGAAATAGATGAAGAGAATACTGATAATTAAAAATGTGAAAATATACATAGGAATATGTGATCATCCCACACAAAAAACCTTCAAAAGGATAGCAATTTAGACACAATGGACTGGAAGCTTGTTTTTTTTTATTTAGAAAAATATTAACATCATCATTACAGCCTTTCACACGTCCATTGCTGAACTTAGGCCCCCAAGTAATGCCACAAAGCACGGTCCAGAGCCACCTGCATCCATCGAATTCCTGCTTGTCTTACCAGGTCGTCTCTCCATCTAGTGGAGGGTCGCCATACACTACGCCTATCGGAACGAGTCTGCCACTCGAGAACCTTTTTTCTCCATCGGTTCTCGGTTTATCGAGCTATAGCGCCGGCCCATTCAGGCCACTTCAGTTTACTAATC
>JAUPFT010000019.1:38868916-38871416 GCA_036936625.1 Parnassius smintheus behrii | reverse complement strand
GCAATTACATCAGCTTTTATTGTTTTTTTAAGTAAGTACACGAGATATTTTATTCGATTAAGTTATAACTATAACAGGGCTGCCGGATTATTTTATAGTAAAGATGCAATGATTCAATCAAGCTAACAGTTTATATGATGGTATAGAACCGACAACTGTTGGGGAACTAAAGTTCTCGAGTGGCAACCTTGAATCGGTTAGCGAGGTGTAGTGCGGCCACCCACTAGGTGTAGTGACGACCTAGAAGATATGCAGGAAGTCGATGGATGCAGATGGCTCATCATGCTTTGTGGCATTCCTCGTCGGAGGCCTATGCACAGCAGTGGGTTTTTAAAGGGCTGTTCTGATGATTATGATGAGTTCATGGTTATGTATACATCGCTACCTACTGGTAGCGATATATAACAGTACCGTACGTTTTGAACCTTAGACGCTGAATCTCGTTACCCTAGATAGTTATACTTAACTATCTAGGGTAACGAGATTCAGCGTCTAAGGTTCAAAACGTACGGTACTGTTTGCCAGTTCCCCTGTCAAGAATCAGTCCTATAACAGAAGAGACCTATGATCAATAGTAGACTATTACTGACAGATTAAGATGAAACGGGAGGCCTTACACCGCCACTAATATGTTTATAAATCTTCACGTGATAGACTCATGCTGCAGCTATATTATGGCTGCAGCACGAATCGGACTCTCACAGAATACCAGCGTAAAATAGTAGCTTAATGCTGATGTGTTTCATATGATAAACGTAGAGAACCGCGAACTCCTCATTTCTATGAGGAAGAATGTCTAATTTTCACTAAAAATTACTGAAAATGAGGCATTCCATCTCAGTTTTGAAGGTTGTCAACACTTCTACATTTTTGGTTATTTATCCCAATTAGGGTAGGGGAATTGAGAGTAACATAACCATAACTCACACGAAGAGTAAAAATTTTGCTGTCTTATGGCTCGACCGGGGAAGGACCACGCTCTTACAAAATATCGGCATATTACTATGTGTTTAGTATGGTGAGCGTTATGAAGCGTTTCATCTCAGTCATCAGGGTGACAAACCATTTGCATTTTGGTTCTTAATCGAGGATTGATATAACCCGTTACTACTATAAAAAGGCATTCCAAGAAAGTGCTAGCTGGAAAGAACAAGGTGGGAAAGTTGCCTATGCTCATAATAGGTGTGTGAACCGTCTATGTTGCCTCATTTACAGTACCTGATGTAAAATTCGGGTTCGGAAATTTCCGAAGAATAATCACCGTTTTTGGAAAATTTCGTCATACTTGAGAAAGTGTCGTAGGAAATATCAAGTAGGTAGGATCCACCCCGTCTTTGCACGGGTGATTTATGAATCTCGATAACAACGCCACCTATCCGGTCCACTTGAGTTTTTAAACCATCCAGGAATCTACTCAAATACACACAAAAATTCATCAAAATCGGTGAGCCACTTTCGAGTTTTTGCGAGATTTTTGATTTTATATTAATGAACGAGAGTAGGTTTTAATAATGATTTGCTCGTGTCATTAATTAGGATTGAACAAGCAAACTAATCAATTTCTATATTTAAATAATTTGTTTTAAATTTAGTATATTTTTTTATTTATTTATTACATATAAATTTTAGTTTACATGAAACATATTAAGGTAATATTTTAAACCACTGCGGTTTGTAAAATGCTACGGAAAGTCAATAAAAAACAAATTTCATCACTAATCTAACAAAACACTAATTAGGAAACAAATAATCATTTAATCAGTTTTAGGCCTTCCTGTTTTTTTAATCGTAAAAGATGTATATGTAGCGCCAAAGTGGCAATTTGACGTTAGATCAAAGGGTTAATAAGGATTTTTTTTCAGTTCTGCACATCTACTTGTTTATAGTACTACGGAGTGAAATTAATAAGCTTAAAGCAAGAGATCAGTTCAGATTCGTGAATCATGCAGCCGAGAGCTGCAACCAAACTGAAGATGAGTTCAACACTTTTAACAATAAAATCCAGGAGGATAATTAAGATAATATAGTTAAAAAGTACCTATTGAAATGTATTGTTGTAGATAGAGAATACTAAGTGTCTGAAAAGCGTGTTTCGCCTAATCTTTTGAAAAAATCAAATGTTGGTTTCAACAATTTACTCAAGCTACTTTACCAAGCAAACATCACGTAGGTAGCCAAATTCTTTAGAGCAAACCATTCATGTGTTTGTAGGACATCATTACTTATTCATGCTCGCTTAGAATATAAAAAAATGTAATTTAAAAACCTTTACCTAGTCATATCAATAAACACTTTCATACGTTGAATAATTTTGTAATTAAATATTTTGCCAAAATGATTACAAATTTATTACTTTATTCCTGTAATTGTTTCCCTTTGATAGAAAATTAGAGTATTGTAGCCACACTGCAGCTGTATTCTGGATGCAAAATAAATAAGTCAGCTGTATTGAGAAAGGCTAGTATTTATACGACCCCCACGCTAGCATAAAATTATAGCA
>JAUPFT010000019.1:38823916-38863916 GCA_036936625.1 Parnassius smintheus behrii | reverse complement strand
AAGAATCTTGTTAGAAATAATTTCCTACAATTTGGGAGTCGTGTAGAATCAGTTGTTCACCTAGTATTGGTTGATAGCCGTGTGTGCTAAATTTGCCATTTTTGCCGACAATTGAAAGTCGTGTGAGGATTAGTTGTTCAAATAGCGTGAGTTCATAGCCGCACGTTAACTTAGGAGGTCAAAATAAGTAGAAATTTAAATATTTGCAAATTTCAGAAATTTATGTAAAATTGACTTGTAAAATATTTCAGATTGACTGTATGAGCAAAATAGGTGAATTCTGTGTTATTTTCATGTGAAAATTCCTTTAGATTAGTGAAATATTGATAGCTTTGTATAAGAAATTTAAAGGTGTTTTAAATGGTAAATGATATTTATATTTTCAAGTGAGGAACATTGTTTCAACCTTATATGTTAGATATTTAAGAATTCTAACTTGGTGTATATGTTGTAAAATGGACATATTTTGTTGAATAAATAAAAGGTTTTTTTGTGATATAAAAATGTAATGTATGTCATAGTATAGATATTTTTTCTGCTATCTTTATAAGTAAAATGTATAAATGTATGTCTTATACAAATAAAGATATTGGGCAAACCGTGAGAGAGTGATAGTACAAATTGATGTAATTAAGTTGTGTAGTGTAGTCGTATAGCTTTGGGGTAGCTCAGTAAACGAGTTTTCTTGCAAATCGTTCGGGGAAAGTTCGGGAAACTTCGAGATAGTTCGGGACAGTTCAGCACCAGCAGTATAATCAAGAAAGAAAAAGTGCATAGGGAACTGATAGGGAAAGTATTACTCTCTCACGGAACGGTTTGAAGATAATTACTGTTTTATTACCAAGGAATCCTTTAAAATACAGTCCACTGTGTCGCTACTGCGGCACATATTGA
This sequence comes from Parnassius smintheus behrii, assembly GCA_036936625.1. Lineage (NCBI taxonomy): Eukaryota > Metazoa > Arthropoda > Insecta > Lepidoptera > Papilionidae > Parnassius > Parnassius smintheus. The sequence goes on along the minus strand of JAUPFT010000019.1, from coordinate 38,863,022 downwards.
AGAATTAAGGCGTTGGGACCGGGACGACTTCGGAAGACCCGTAATCCCCGCCTAAACCTATTTGAAGAAAAGGAAGTGGTCGCCCTTGTGTGTTACTACGTTGCGGGGTTCACATACGTTGTTCCCGAACCCAACGTAGGTGTCATAGGAGGTTAGGAAATCCGCTGCTGAACCAGCCGGATCAAACGACTTCTCTCTGTCCCGACTCTGGTTCCTTTTCACAGATAGATATTTAAACGGTGATTCTCACCACCATCCTTCATAGTTAGCTATCGTGTGTAAATCTTTGTTTCAGAGAGCACGAGGGATCTGTGACAGTAAACACCTGGCTGCCGAGCTCCACCATGTCAAGCAAGTTTTGCATGACAACAAGCTTCGGGTCCCGCGCCTACGTCATAGTGAACGATTGAAGTCGGCCACAGTCGAGTGTGTACTTGACAACTTGTAAACTTGTGAGTGAGTCACTGACAAGATTGGCTACATCTTGAAGCGCGTTTCCATCAAAACATACTTCAAGCCGCCGAAGAAGAATATTCAGTTTTTACCACCAGTCAAGTGTAACGTCCCTCTGCAATATGCAGGAGTGTACAAGCTTGATTGTGAGTGTGGTCTCTCCTACATAGGACAAACTATAAGATCAATTAAAACACGCGTTAAAGAACATATAGCTGATATGAAGAATCGACGCTCCGGGAAGTCTGCAGTCTGTGAACACGTACAGGATCGCCCCCGTCACTACATCAGATTTGATAGACCACAAACCTCGCTAAAGAACACCGATTCCTTCCTAGGATGATTCGCGAGGCTCTTGAAATCAAAAAACATCCTAATTTCAATAGAGAAGATGGCTGGGTGCTACCATCTGCGTGGGATCCTATAATAAATAAAATTAAATCCCAACCCAAGCATACAACTGCAAGACTTCAAGATACCATAAGTTCATACTGTGTAGATCGAAAAAAATTTTTTATCAATGGTAACCGCTGTTAACTATGACATTTGGACGTTGAACATCTCAGTCCCCCCCCCCCATGATCATGGGTGCTGTAAAGCGCTAGAAACGTCGGGTATTTATTAAATATACGCGGTAAAATCCGTAAAAACTAGTATCATTTCAATGTGTAGTGTTCGCGTAAATATAAGAAAACATTAGACCTTATTAGAATGGGTTTTCCATCATAAGTGAAAATTGTTTACAAGCTACGAAATGAAAAAACATAGTATTTTCCAACACAATCATTCGTCGAAGTCTGAAGTTATCTATATTTCAACCTATGACCATTTCTAGCAATTTGTTTACAGACGAAATATTAGTATATATTATGAATTGAAGGGGTTATCAATATGACAGTAGTGTAGCAGTGTTTGTTTGAAACGGATTGCTTTATTTACTCTCATTGGGTTCATAGCTTGTAAAATAAATTTTGAATTTTATAGAATGTATGTAGAATTACCACAAATTAAAAGATGTTGTTTTTGCGTACCTCTCAGGTACGGACTGCTTGTCTGGGCGTATATTAAAATGGTGAGTTTGAGTGTTTACTTTTAAATAGTGTTGGCATCAGTAAGAAAATGTGCGCGTTAGGTATTAACGCCCTTTTTTATGGAAACTGACGTCAATTTAATAAATATTTACATCGCTTTCCCTTTTTTCACTAAATGACAATAAAGAGAGACGGGTATAGAGATAATTAGTAACTAATTGATCGATTTGAACTAAGTCCATATGTGTATACGTATTCCATGACAAAGCGAGAAATTTTTTGAAATATTTTACAATATAGCTTTGTTTAAATGGCTATTTTTGCTACCATCTCGTCAGATGGTAAGTGATGATGGAGCCAAAGATGATGGACGTACTGATTTAACTAAGTAAACTGACGCCTATTCACGTCTACCTTGAAGACACCTACATTTTAATCCGATGGAAAGACAGATGCTGCTAAATAGTTCTATTATTATATTTAACGTCTTCCTCCTTTTTCTTCTTTATTAGTCCGTTTAAGTCTGTTTTGTCAAATTAAGGGTATGTTCCGAAATACATTTCGGCCAATGCAAGTGACGTCATAAATCGACGCTATATTGGTGATTCGTTGTATCGAATATGGTGGGATACGGCGTCAATTAATGACGTCATTTGCATTCTCCAGTATACTGGAAACATTTCGGAACATACCCAATGAGTGCCTACAAAAGAAAGAATTTGCATTGGTTGCTATCTCGCCACGCTTGGTAAACCTATAAAAAAATCAGCGAGACTATTTTTCTGCAAAGTAATTGAAATATAAATTATTTAATGTTCTTTTATTGCCAACCTAATACCTAAACACATCAACTAAATCTAGGGAAGGACCCATATTTTCTCTATATCAGATTATGTCTTTTATATTTCAGTTTTGGTGCCTGTTCCTTGGAGTCATGATTAGTTTAAAAGAGTACTTTTTGGCTCGCCATGGGTTGCAAGATGTAAAAACTGAGATCGTCATATTTTCATTGTTTGTTACGGCCCTTATGATTGACGTTGTAATAACATTGGTGTTTATAGTCGGGGCTCATAAGGTAATTGTGAACGCTTTTCTTTAATATAAAATTTAATTTTAAGAGGATACCTTGAAAATGAATCGAAGTTTTGGAGGCGTGGCTTATTCCCTTGTCGGTGAAGCTAACAGACGACTGTGGGAGTGTCAAAATGAAACTGATGCATTGACTTCATAGTACCTAAATTATGAGATAGCCATATCGAGCAAGCGCTCGTAAAAAAAACTAAGTAAGCGCCAAACAACATTTTTATTTATTTTAACAAAACTTCGTTATGGATAAAAAAACTAGTTTATGAGAACTTAGATATGATTATTTACTATGCCTTAAAAATAATTCCATGAAATTATTCGTAAGAATAATGTGGTGTCATCGGGAAATGTAAATAATTAGAGCTTACTTTGCAATTTTTTCTATCGAGAAAATTACATGATATCGTGTTTTCTTTTTATGCAATCCATACAGTCAAAAATCATATAACAAAATTTTGATTTGTAATCTATAAAACTTAAAAAATATTTTAAGTATAAAAACCACCAAATTTTCGATGTATTACCTTAATAGGTTGTAGGTCTCGCTTTTCTGCATAAAAGTCCGTCAAGGGAGGTAATACTACCTTACCTATTCCTGCAACCAGCTGTAGTGCCGTATTCTGCTGTGTTCTGTTCTGCAGGGTTCAAAGAGCCTGTATACAGTATAATAACATGCTATGAGCATTTTCAACCTTTTTTGTTTGAAGTTGGTTGCACTAAGCTACATTCAGGTTTTTCTATAGAATAAGGGTGACAAATGAGCACACAGTCCACCTGATGGTAAGTGGATGCTGTGGCCTATAGAAATCTAAACCGACTCTCGATTAAGAATCAAAATTCAGATGCGTTGCCGCACACTAAGGTGAAATACCTCGATCCCAGTAAAAAGGGTCTCCGGTTCTCTACACTCACCATACGAAACACAACAGCACTGAGCTGCTATTTTACGCTGGTATTCTGTGAGAACGTGGTACCACCCCGGTCGAGCCGACCGATTCGTGCAACAATCATTATAGCTGCAGCGTGTCTCTACCCAAAACAGGTGGACTATAGATTCATTTGTCACTTAAATTCTATCAAAATCTTATATAAATAGTAATTAAAAAAATAGAAACTAAATTTAGAGACGAGAGAAAAATGTTATTTTATGGGAATATACCAAGATACCATGTAGTGGCGATGTAAGAATATACGTTACCCCATATCAACCTGTCGGTGTCGTAATGGGCCGCAACGACTTCCTAATAACTAAGCGAGGCCTATGTTCAGCAGTGGAATTTAATAGACTGGTACTGTAAATTTGTTTCTATAAAATCTACTGACTTAATATAAAGTAGAAACACGCTGTAGCGTATTGTGACTGCATTGCTACATTGTCGGCTCGACACGCTGTGTGCTGACTCGTACTTTTAACGGTCATGGAACAAGACATTAACCTATATGTAATTATTCTGTATTTGTTTAAAAAAGTTTTCACTATGGAGTGTCTTCTACACTAAGGAGTACCAACTCTCATAGTAGAATAGTTGAAAAAGTGGCCATCTGTAAGCAGTAAATAACAGTTCAAAAACTATCAAAAACTCTCCACAACAGCGTTGGAGTAGCTACTGGGATGAAATGAACTTAGCAGTCGTCGACGGTTTAAGTGTGCTGCTAAACTGCTCAGTAGCTCTAAAATCTAAAATAATTTTATTTAGTAAATATAACCTCGAAAAAGTTGTCGGTGCGTTCTTTAAAATTTACCCCGTAGATATAGTGGCGCCAACCTTATTTAACTGTTTTCTATGGACGCTTTTTAATACACAGTCTGTACTCCTTATTTCTACACTCCATAGTTTTAACACTATGTTCGATTGTTTATGAGAGATTTTAACACATTTAAATACGGAACCTAGGCTGACAACATTTTATTATGTTGTTTATATCACCATCGGAGCACTTCTTTTCGAATAGTGCGAGCAGGTAAAGCATGAATAAGTAGTCCTTTTACTTCAGATTCTATCATCACCACCATCATTACTACCATAACACCCTATCACAAGTCCACAGCTGAACATATTCCCCATTTATTGCCTCATGCTTCAGATGTCATGCTTAGCATGCGGGTCTTCAACCAGTTGTTTTAATATTTTGATTTGGTATTATGGCGATACTTACAATGGATTAATAAGCTGAAGTGGCAATGGGCCGGCCATATAGCTCAAAGGACGGAAAATCGATGGGGAAGAATAGTAGGCGAGCAGCAGCCTCATATTGGTATACGAAATGAACAGCGGCCCTCCACTAGATGGAGTGAAGAGTAACACATGCAGGTAGTCGATGGATGCAGGTGGCTCCGGGCTGTGCTTTGGGACATTCCTTGGGGGAGGCCTATGTTCAGCAATGGACTTGTGAAGGAATGGTGATGATGATCAGGATGATGCTACTGCCCATCTTGTGCATCATTTTAGTCTGTGGCCTCTAACGACGCCCATTGATTGATAATGGAGTAATGGCTTCTCTTGTTCAGTGTCGTGGCGCTGTAAGGATACCCACTACCCCATGTCATCCCGTGGGTGTCGTAAGAGGCGACGGAGGGAAATTGAAACAGGTGATGGGCATTTTTCTGATAATATCTCAAAATAATTAAAAAAAACTGCGGTTGATAACCCGCTAAACAAGCTTGTGGTGGCAAAATGGTAACTATGGCAAAATCCTTGCGGGGAAGCAATCTATGGAGGTCTATGCTCAGCAATGGACTTTCATAGGCTGTAATGGATAAAGGGATTGATGGCTTCTTTTACGCCGTCACTAAACGGTGCTTACTCACCGACGACGGCTCCGTGGCCCAGTGGTGCTGTGGCGGCTTGTGGCGCGGAGGGCCGCGGGTTCGCGGAACATGTATTTGTATAGATTAAACGTACTTGCTTCGCGTCTGGATGTTTGTCCTTGTAAAATTGATGTTCATTAACTGCATCCACAGTGTAAGAGAAAATCCCAGTAAAATTATTTACAAAAAAAATAATACCATTTATATTTTTGATCTGTGTTTTTCAACCTTATTTTTTTATATAGAATAGGAGTGACAAAAGGACATATAGTCCGTCTGATGGTAAGTGGATACTATTGCCCATCGACATCTACATCTTTCCTCGATTAAGAATCAAAATACAGTTACGTTGTCATGTCATGAGGACTGAGATGAAATGCTTTATTTCCAGTAAAAAGGGTATCCTACACCCACCATACGAAACACAATGGCATTAAACAACCATTTTGCGTTGGTATTCAGTGAAAGCATGGTTTTACCTCGGTTGAGCAACGTTGCTCTAACAGGTACATTTACTTATTTAGTTTTTTTTTTCAGAAAAACCCAAAACTTTTGAGAGTTTACTATAAGTATGGGCTTGCAAGCTTAGTGATAATATTCCTTCTGTACCTTGTCGCATTTGGAATTGAAATTTTTAATTATTATTATATAATAGGGTTTCAATATTTACAAGATGTTATAGACACGGCAACAATCGGTGCAGGAATGCTTAGTAAGTATTAAGTAAGCTCATGCTATTATAACGGAAAGTGATGTCTCATACTTTAGTATGGCATATGAGCTAAAATTCCATCTGTTAGCAACTAATTATTGCTGTATTGAACCTGAAACTTTAAAAATAGGCTCGGTTCGCACCAGTTCAACTGATTAGTTGAGTCGGTGATGTAGTAAGACTAACTACACATATTAGTTTAACTGAATATAAATACTTTTAAGTGTTAGCGGCTAAAATATTTGAATTTGCACCACCTGAAAAAATTATGAGTAATTTATTACCTGGGTTAAATTAAAAAAAGGCCCATGCTTTTTAGGCAAAGTTCAAAATGATATATATACTGGATGACCTTTTTTACCGCCTGGAAAAAATAGGGTGTAACATATGAACGGAGTAGAAGCCATATTTACAAAGTATTAAAATATATTTAATTATTTTATATATAATTATATTCCATATTTAAGTATTAAATATTTTGTATATCCATATTTAAGCCATATTTAAGTATTTTACAAAAAAAAAACAATTAAATTGAGTTTGAAAAAAATTTTTTGAACAATTACTTTGCCCTTTGCCCTTGACCCTGTGACCATGTGAAGTGACAAAGGTCAAGGATGCCTACTGAATTTATTGTTTTATTGCCGTTCGTGAAGTAGGGTGGATATGATTTGAATTTCGATAGACTTTAATTAATTTATTTATTTCAACATTTTAGTTTTTATTTTTTGTAAAATATCTGTGTCATAGGTTTCTACTTCGTTCACATATTACACCCTTTTGTTTCCAGATGGTAAAAATGATCAACCAGTATATTCCAAAAATTTACTAATACTAATATGAATGTAATAATATAAAATGCCGTTTGTCCTGCGCCCGATTTCTCTCCGTCGTGTCGGACAACCGTCATCAGTCATCAGACTATGAGAGAGAGGGAATAGAGAATGCAGTTGTGCTCGTGCATACTTTCGAGCACTTTTATTCTGTTCTACACAGATGACCGTTCCTCGTCGGTATTCGTGACCAAAATTCATCCGGAGGACATTATTATTATTTATAATATAATATACTACCCAAAATAGCATAAATAAATTGATGAAAATGATAATGAATATTTGTAAATGATAATTTCATTGAAGCAGGTTGTGTGAGTTCAAATTATTTTTTATTCCTCCAAAGCTTAAAAGAAATATCAAACTTTTTAGGCCAATAATACAATAATATGATTAGTAATACGGATAATATATGATTACGAACGATTAGGACTAGGAATCTTTTCATATAATGTGATAAATTTAGAAACGAAACTTTTCACGAAATAATAGATAATATAGTAATAATAAAAATAACGTAATAATAAAGGCTAATGACACAGCTAATAATTTTTAGCTTGCCAAAAGTCGCTAGTTGGAACTAAGGTGAAGTTATTTTTTGTTACATAGTGTCCTCGGGATACATAACATACATAAATATAAACACTCACGCCTGTCACCCAGAGGGGTAGGCAGAGACTACGGACTTCCATTTGGCACGATCCTGACATACCTCTTTCGCCTCCTTTACATCCATATATCTACGCATACATGCTCGTCGGTTAAGGGTACTTCTAACGTGGCCCATTTTCAAAATATCGCCAATTTGGTCGATAAACTTTTTTCTAGGGCGTCCCTTCCCGACTCGGCCGTTCACATCTGCCATATAAATTTGCTTTGTCACTCTTTCCTCTCTCATTCTTTCCACATGACCAAATCACCGAAGCATTCCTTTCTTAATCCTGGTCACAACATCATCTTGCATACCACATTTATCACTTATGACGCAATTTCTCACCCTGTCATTCAGATTCAACCCTAGCATATTCCTTGAAGACCGCATTTCTACAGCATTTATTCTACTTTCGTGCTTCTTCTGCCACACCCAGCTTTCACTACCATACATTAAAGTAAGGACTAACACAGCATTATGAATTACCATACGTGCTTTTTTGACACATTCTGGTTCTTCATAATAGAGTGTAGTGCCCCATTCACTCTATTCCCCGCATTTACTCGTCGTTCTATATCCCTATCATATCTACCATCCCTGCTAAATACAAATCCCAAATACACAAACTCATCCACTTGCTCAATTAACTCTCCTTCTATTCTTATTTCACATACCGTTTTGCTTTCTTCTCTTTCAAAAACCATCACTTTCGTCTTACTTGCGTTCACTTTCATTCGCCTTTCTTTTAATTCCCAGTTCATTAATGTAACCATCATTTGCAACTCAGCCGCCGATGACGCAAATATGACTTGATCATCGGCATACAAAAGGCATTTGACGGTGTGGACTCGCCCATTCTTAACCCACATTCTTCATCTTTCAAAGTTTGCAAACACCGGTCCATAAATAGGTTGAATAGCCAAGGGTAAGCTACACAGCCCTGTCTGACACCATTTTGGATGCCAAACCAGTCCGAGTAGACCCCATTGATCCTGACACAAGCACTAGAGTCCCTATAAAGAGACCTTAATGCCTGTATCAAACCAGCGCTCAACCCATATGAGTTCAGTGTTTGCCATAACACATTCCTGTCCACTCTGTCATAAGCCTATTCCATGTCCATGAACGCACAAAAAACTTTCTGGTTTTTGGCCAAAAACTTCTCCGCAATCATGGGCATGGAAAAGACTTGATCTGTACACCCCATTCCCTTTCTAAAACTCGCTTGCACATCCCAAATTTTTCCATCAGTTTCTTTCATAACTCTTTCAATTAACACCTTAGCATACAGTTTACCCACAATACTAAGCAAGCTGATACCGCGGTAGTTTTTGCAGTCCTGCTGTGACCCTTTTCCTTTATATATTGGTACTATAACTGCTTTACACCAGTCATCCGGTACCCGTTTTAATTCCCAACATAAATTAAACAAGGTGTACAGCAGGTCTGCCACCACTCCCTCTCCAGCCCTTAGCATCTCGAGTGATACTCTATCATATCCAGCTGCCTTACCTGCATTCATGCTTTTCATTGCTTTCATTATTTCATCTACACTTATCTCCATACCCCTTTCCACTTTTTTCGGAATTTCTAGTTCATTTAATTCAGACGACTCTTCACTCGTAAACGCGCTTTCAAAGTATTCCTTCCATCTGTTTAAATTCGAAATTTCATCATTCAGAATACATCCATTCTCGTCTCTTATAGCATTTATTATAGGCTGTTTTGTGTTTCCCCTGGCAGTTCTTACGAGTTTCCAGAACATTTTTATGTTAGCCTGGAAATTATCAGATATCCTTCTATCATTCTTATCCGTTCTTTCTTTCTTTTTCCTTTCAACAACTTCTTTTACTCTCTTATTTAGACGTCTAAATTCTGCCTTTTTTCTTTCAATCTTATCATTCATACCAGAAGAATTACCAGCTTTGGTTGCTAGTAAATCTAACCATGCTTTCTTCTTTGATTTAACTTCTACCCGTACCTCATCATCCCACCACAACGTATTACTTTTCCTTTCATTTGTTCTCTTACTTACACCACATACTTCGGTGGCGGTATCCACCAAACCTTTCTTAATATTATCCCACACAGTATTCAAGTCTAAATCATTCATACACAACTTATTCAAACATCTAATATTTTCTCTCAGTCTACATGTATACTTCTCTTTCACATCTTAATCTTGTAACTTCTCTATTCTTATACGCTGTAACGCAGTGGTAGACACAGATGTCCGATGCCGCCAACGCTTGAAAAGACCATTAATTCGACATAAGACCAAGTAATGTAGAAGTAAAAATTAAGGGTTTGAGGGTCGTGCTCGGAGTTGTTTACTGCCCTCCTTCAACTGATTATTTTTCCCATATTTAATCGGTGATCGACTCCATCAGCACTGATAACAAACATATTATAATAATGGGTGATTTCAACACTAACTTGCTAAAGGATTCTCCTCAGAGTCGCAAACTTAAAGCCATCATGGACTCGGCAGATCTCTATATTCTACCATCTGGTCCAACTCACTACAACGTGAACACCGAAGATTCATGGTTAGACATCATTTGCACTAGTTCAGCGGATCATGTTATATATCATGATCAACTGGCTGTTCCCGCGTTTTCTCGACATGATCTTTTGGTCATGTCGTATAAATTAAAGCCTCCCAAGCCAAAGCCAGTGGTTGTGTATCTACACAATTTCAATAAAATTGACACCATTCGACTACACCGCGATGCTAAGAATATAGAATGGGGCCCGTTGCTGGATGCAAATAATATGGAAGACAAAATTGCTCATTTGAACACCCTAATTCTCAACCTATTCGATAGGCACGCACCAGTTCGAGCAGTCAGGTTACGCCGACCTCCTGCACCGTGGATAACTGACAAAGTGCGTAGAGCAATGAGAAGAAGAGATCGAGCTTTTCACATTTTTAAAAAGAATCGGAATAGTACCAACAGCCAAACACCGCTACTTCCACAATAGTATTTCAAACTCCTCTTCTGCAGATATATGGAAGTTCCTTAAATCCCTGGGATTTGGAAAATCACATTCCAATTCTCTAATCCCAAATATTTCACTCAATGACTTGAATATACACTTCTCTTCTGGATCACGTCTGCATTTGACCACCAAAGCTACGACTCTCCAGGAACTTAATTCCATGCTTTTGTTATCATGTAATTCTTTCAACTTCAGTTCAGTGACTGACGATGATACTAGAAAAGCCATACTTTCAATAAAATCTTCCGCAACCGGCTATGATGAGGTGAGTAGATCTATGATACTTCTCATACTCGATATTATTACTCCAGTTCTCACTCACATCATCAATTTCTCCCTCTCTACTGGTATTTTCCCCAAGTTATGGCTTAAAGCTTTTATCTTGCCTCTTGCGAAAGTACCCGATCCATCCCAACCCTCCATTTTAGAGCTATTTCTATACTGCCGTTTCTTTCCAAAGCCCTTGAATCATTGGTACACAAACAAGTCACCTCTTTCATTTCGAAATGCAAATACCTTAGTATATATCATTCTGACTTCCGCCCGGGACATAGTACCACCACAGCGTTACTTCAAGTTACAGAAGATTTTAGAGAGGGCATGGAGAGGTCATGTTTGACTGTTCTGGTCCTTATTGACTTTTCGAACGCATTTAATTGTGTCGATCACGACTTACGGTACTTACGGTTGAAATTGCTACCGCTATTGCAGCTATTAATCAGGATTTACAACGCATTTCAGACTGGTCACAGCGATTTGGTATAACGGTAAATCCCAGTAAATGCCGGCTATTATCATTGGTAGTCGTCGATTGGTGTCACAACTTAACATACCTGATCTACCATTCATTTGCTACGAAAATTGTGTAATTCCTTTCCGCACTAGTGTCAAGGATCTGGGTTTAATTATTGACCCGACCCTTAGTTGGAGGTTACAGGTGTCGGAGATTTGTCGTAAAGTCACAGGCATACTTCGTTCCATCTATCGTCTCAAGTTCTTTCTGCCTCCTTCAACTAAGCTTCTACTCATCCAATCTCTAATTCTTCCATTATTTGACTATACCGATGTTTGTCTTTCTAATATCTCTCAGGAGCTGCTAAGCAGGTTGGACAGGTAACTTAACAACTGCATACGATTCATCTTTGGCCTGCGCAAATACGATCACGTATCAGAATTTCGCTCCCAGTTAAAGTGGTTGACTATACGCCAGCGCAGAGATTTTCGAATGCTGTCCTCTCTGTTTTCAGTTCTTAATGATTCTTCTTCACCCCTTTACCTAAAAGAAAGGTTCCAATTCCGTAGTGACACTCATTCTCTCAATCTCCGATCTGCACACAATTTGTTACTGTCTACTCCTCTCCACCATGCTGGGTTTATGTCAAATTCTTTCACATTAACTTCCATCTCCCTCTGGAACAAATTGCCTGTTGACCTGCGAATAATACCTGCTAAAAACGTTTTTAAAAGAAAACTATACGAATATATCCATAACCAACAAATTTGAGTCCACTTACTTTATATGTTTATAGTTATTTGTATATAAATTTATGGAGATATATATGTGTATGTGTATGTATATGTGTATGTATATATATATGTGTATGTGTATGTATATGTGTATGTATATATATGTGTGTATAAATATGTGTATTAGTTATATTATTTATATGTGTAAGTGTATATAATATATATGTATATATATATATATGTATATGTATATGTATATATATATATATATATATATATATATATATATATATATATATATATATTGTGTATATATATTATATATGTGTAGCATGTACATTTTGAATTGACTGTGATCATGACAACTTTACTGCCCATAACTCACTCTCTGTTCTACCCAAGGTTAGCTGGTAGAGAATGCCATATAGCATTAAACTCGCCTTTTGTACGAAATCTTTGGTGCAATAAAGAATAAAATAATAAATAATAATGTTGGACCCCCGGTAAACCCTTGTATCTACGACTGAGCTCCTCATTCTTTCATCCACAATTACGAAATCTATCATGCTTCTATCATCACCTCTTTCCCATATATACATGTGAATCTTCTTATGACGAAAAAAAGTATTCGTCACAAAAAGATTCTTTTCCGCACATACGATGAGGAGGTCTTCACCATTCTCATTTATACTTTCATCACCAAACGTTCCCAATATCCTTTCATAACTAGACCTCTTCACCCCAACCCTTCCATTAAAGTCTCCTAACATAATAATATTTTCATTTTCCTTACATTTTGTCAACACCATCCTTACCATGTCCCAAAACTGCTCTCGGATGTAAGTGGGCTTAGACATGTCTGGGGCGTACACCCCTAGCAGGAACAGCTTCCTTTAAGCCCACTTTCATTCGTATCCATAGCAGTCTCGGGCTTACACATTCATACTCTTTCACACATTGACCCAATCTTTCTGAAAGGATGAAACCTACTCCCTGGCATGCCTGTTCGGTCTCGCCTACACCATATAAAGTGTCCTGGGGATACTTTATGTAATTTCTCTAAGATAGTTTTTTATAGGATAGGGTGACAAACGAGCACACAGCCGACTAATGGTAAGTGGTTGCCGTGGCACATAGACATCTACATTTGCCCTCGATTACAAATCAGAATGCAGATGCGTTGTCACCCGTGAGGACTAAAATGGAATGCCTAGTTTCCAGTAAAAAGGGTCTCCGGTTCTCTACACTCGCCATACGAAACACAACACATCATATATTAATATCAATAGTGTCATATTAAGTGAAAAGTTGCGTTTCAAATAAAAGATTTTCGGCTTCTAGTTTTACCTCTTTAACACAAAACCACTGTTTAAGTTTTTGTACATATTTAACTCTCTTTCTTATTATTTTACTTTTAGGAATATCTGTTAGTTTGATTTATCCATTTTAGTCTAACTTTTATAAATCTAAAATATAAGTTATACTAATATTTTTGATATAAACTTTAACCATATTTAATTTTCTAATAGTTTAACTTCACCTCCATGAAATCTGCCAAATATTTCACCTCATACCAAAATGGCGCCGCCCTGGTGGCAGAAAAAAGTGTGGATGCTCCCATTGTAAGTGTATTTTAATCCCAAATAAGTGAGCCGCCATAAGCCCACAGTAAATATTGTCCTCCAACTTATGGTTAAGTTAATTTGCATAAAAATTAACCATTATATTTTCTTGCAGTATTTAATTTATATCTTCTGTCAATGATCCGAAGTGAGATTGCAAAGCTGGAAAATAACACTCAGCTTACATTTGTGAACCATGTAACGAATCCTCAATGTTATATGGAAAATGGAGTAAATAATTGAAATCAAAAATAAATATTTAAAGAACAAAAATATTTGTTTAATTGAAAACTTTTCAGATTCCTTGTTTATTTTTAAATAATACTAGTAACTTTATCAACATCACTAATACTCCCGAGTGGCCAACTAAGCTAAATATTCTTGTCACAGAACTATAGAAAAGTCGAATAGTGGATTAAATCCCGGGACTTTCCGAGTTTGTGTCAACACCCTAGCCAAGGGGTCTCCAAAGTGTGCGCCGCGGCACCTTGGTGTGCCGTAGACTCAAGAGGGGCGTCGTAAGGCGCTCCCGTTTACCATTGTCCGGAAACTAAGCTTATGTATTAGCGGGTAGAAAATAAACCCGATTTTCAGCTATACCGCTATATAAAGAGCAAATATAAATAATTATTAAAAATGTAAATTTTATGGAAAAAATTATGATAATTAAAAATATTTCTTAATTTCTAATTTGGACTGGCTCACTAATACTTGGGAAACTATGGTATGTACCCTAATATGAACAGTTGTGATTAAATGTAGTATAAGCAGGGATGCGCGCGTACTGTACTCTTCATTTGTTGGGCGCTGGCGTTGTAGGCAACTGCAACATTTATGCTGAGCTAGATCCCATTCATACTACACTATGTAATTTTGGTTATTTCTGTGTGTACTACTCACCGTAACATTATTGGTAGTTATAAATTATTGTTTTTTATTATCCCTCAAAGATCAATATGGAGCAACATATGAGTAGCAAAATCAAGCCTTATGCCACGCTTTGAAAAAAATTGTGTGGATCACCAAATGCATACGTCACATTGACTAACGCCTGAACCTAATATTCGATATTAATCTATTTTTAGCTATCCAAGATTGATATTCAATCCATTTAACCGACTTAAAACAAGAAGGATATTCTCAATTCCAGTGTATTATTATGTGGGTTTCCTCAGAACTTTTACTAGGCGAAAAGATTTTGATTTTCATCCTTGCATAAATATTGAGGGTAGCAAAACTGAGTAGAAATCATCATCGTCATCATTACAGCTTATCAATGAACTCTATTAAAAGTCGGATATATAGTCAATATTTGGTATAATCATCCTGGTTAGGAATCGGTGTTCTTTTGCGAAGATTTGTGGTCTATCAAATCCGATATAATGGTTGGGATGCCATGCTGCAGTTATATAGTAGTATAGTTGTAGCACGAATGGGTCGGCTCGACTGGGGAAGGATCACGCTGTCACAAAATACCAGCGTAAAATAGTAGCTTAACGCTCCTGTGTTTCGTATGGTGAGTGTAGAGAACCAAAGACCCTTTTTACTGGAAACGAGGCATTCCATATTAGTCCTCACGGGTGACAACGCATCTGCTTTTTGATTTGTAATCGAGGAAAGATGTAGTTGTCTATGGGATGCAGCAACCACTTACCATCAGGTGGACTGTGTGCTAGTTTGTTACCCTACCTTATAAAAAAATGATATTGAACATGATAATACACATCAGACTTCCCGGAGGGTCATCACTGCTTCACATCAGCGGTATGTTCTCTTGTTACGCGTGTTTTTATGGACCCTTGGCTGAAAGATACATAAAAAACCTGCGTTGAAAAAAGTTAAAAATTAAACGAGATAAAATCCATAAAATTAGTTTTATTCAAACGTAACAAAATATCAGCGTTTATTTTATGGTGCCAATCAATATTAAATAGGATGGGACTTACCTAATGGGAATTATATGAACCTAAGAGATAAATGATATGACCATGAAATTCGTTATTATTTTGTTGAAATAAAATTAACATTAATTATGAATAACTGTAAGAAGTAAAATGTAATTAACGCAATTTTGATTCCACGAAAAATTTACCTTTCTTATGCCTAGGCCACACACATCGCGATAGAATTCCGGTGATTCGACTTCGGCCTACAGCGAAGGTGGTTATTGATAGTTTATCACAATAAACATACACTAAACAAAAAATGGCGGTCGCTCTTTATTCTATGGCATTGAATTTTTTACTACGTTTTTGGCAACAGCTTTAGACGCCTGCATTATTCATTCAAAAGGTCTCATCATATTATTTACCTTCTCATTACTTCAAAAAAAGTCACTGTCAAAAATACATCGCAAATCCTAATTTAATTCTACATGTCCACTACGCACGATGTCTGTTGGCCACCTGAAGTGTGGCCGCACACGCGAAGTTCATTGTGATAAAACGCTTTGATGTGCAAGAGTTTACTAGCACCGAAGCGATGTGCTTACGATTTCGCACGAAGTATTCACGAATATGTGGCTATATACGCGAATATTCGCGTTATCGCGATATGTATGGTCACGGCATTAGGGATACATCGGTAGAAATACTCGATATAAATAATAGGGAGTGTTCCTAGACATATGATATTAATGCAACTCTGATAAACTTACTCTTATTTACGTGTTCCTGTGCCATTTTATGTCTATGCGGAATATCAAACATCTATGTACAACTCTTTCAGAATTCTGTGACTGTGTGTGTGTGTGTGACTCTAAAAGTGATCGAATTCTGCTAAACTTGGCACAGAACAGCATTTAGTGACGTTCCTAAATTGAAGCCCACGCGAACGAAATTCCTGATAAGAAGCTAGTAAATATGTATATATATATATTTATATATATATATATATATATATATATATATATATATATATATATATAAGATAAAAATATGACAGCTCGGTAGTGCAGTGGGTCATTTTGCCGCGGTGCTGTGGGGCTGCAGGTTCGATTCCCGCTAAAAAGCTATATGAGCATAGAAGCAGAACGAGGGATCCTTCTCGCTCCATTTCTTTTTGAATAAGGGCCCAGCATTAAATAGCTGTGTTCTTTTACTTCAGATTTCATCATTATTACCATTACCATATTTTCAATCATTTATTTATTATCACAAGTCTACACTTGAACCTAGGCGTTCCCCATATATTGCCTCATATTTACTGCAGCTGTTTTTTTATTTTGATTTGGTATCAGGACGATGCGGCAGCCCATCTTCAGTGTCACTTTCCTGTGTCGACTCTTACAACATCTACTGAAGAAGAAGGACAGAAAGAAAGAAACATTTATTGCATCAAGCTACAAACATTATTAGGTACTTAAAATTTAACATATTGTAACGATCCCCCCCCCCTCTATTGGATATATAATAAAAATTTTATAATATTAAAAATATCCCCTTTTCAATAACATTATATATATGTGACCAGGATTAATAAACTATGTTTAGATCTTTCTAAAATGATCTCTCTAAAGGTTTAATAATAGGCCGTTTGTAATCTTTTGGCGTGATCGTCTTAGTTAGGACCCTTATTTACGTTGTGTTTGTTTGTAACTTAGTTCTTTTAGGTGTCTTTTGGAAGAATGAATATTCACTAAAGCAATTGAAAGCTGTTGGTAGTGCCTAATAAGCTAAGTGAACCCCGTTCACGAAGACAGGGCTCGAAAAAGGTTAAGAACATAAAACGTCCCTATTCCACTTGTATCAGGTTTACATTATTAATTTATTATTATTTATCCCTTCCCGCTTGGGAAAGGCTCACAATATATTTATACAAAAATACCCGATACAAGGGCTTCGCTCTCCTACATTTATTTAAAAAAATGTAGGGGAGGTACACGGCCCCACACACGCCGTGCACGGTGAGCGCCAACCATTTTGATGCACTCCCCCCGAAGGGAACGCTAATTCGGGAACTGGACCGTAGTCCACAGCAAAATAACTGGCGAACCAGTAAAAGAGGCTTGGCCCCTTGTTAGTGCGTAAGCACAAACATCGACCGAAGTCGCGCATGTCAATGCGTGTAAACGCCATACAGAATACGAACGAATCCAGCCACAGTGAATGTACGTCACACGGTTTAGGCAAATAGGCACACTGGCTGTAAACCCTCCGTGAGCGCCACCACCTGCCAGACCGCCGCTCCTGCAGACGTGATGTAAGTGTATGGCATCACCACCAATTGCATGATCAGCACGGCTACTAGTCGCAGAGCGTGTCATGAGACTACTGCTCACCTCAAGGGAATGGGGTCCCACGTTGTGCAGCTTTCGGCCGCAGCCTTGAGAGTCTCCTCAGATCCTCCCGCCAGCTACCACCCGCATGAGGTCGACACATATGCTCCACCAACCAATACAACGGCAGATATAGCCAAAAGGCAGTTATAAGATAAGAGTAATAATTCGCCATCAGAAAGGGTTTGTGTCACTGACGTTGAGTAAATGCATTTTGATCATGTTTGTCTCACCCACCAACAAGTTGCCTTCAATCATTCAAAGGTGGGAAAGTTACAGAGAGATAATATTATGTTGTTATATAAAACATCGTGGAGGGCAGACAGTCTGCAGCCCCGCAATGAAGGGACCCGACTTGGGCAAAGCTACTTAGGTGTGAGTCAAACCAAGACGCAGAGAGCGCCATTGAGAATAGTGTCCCACCAAACAACCATCGCAGAGAAGTAATGCTGCAGAACGCAACAAGCATCAATACGACTATCGTCGGGCTTACACCATTCCAAGGTCCCCCATACATCCCAGCAGACATCACCACCCGTATACCTCCATCGACCAGAACCACAGAGAGCGTCGAATCAGGCGCAGCACACCCGTAGATCCATCACAAGACGCAATACCGCCAGTAGCAGTAAGCATCAATGCAACTATCATACGGATGGCGCCCCCTCACAACACACCCAACATGATCCCTATCGACTTTGGTAACAAAGTTGGTATTGTTGTTATATTAAAAATATCACCAACGTATAATAGTAGCACGCTACTAAGACGCCAATGAACAAAACTCCACGTATCATAGCGCTAATGCACTAAGACATGAAGTTGAGTATGCCTGTTACACTTAAAAGTGCTACCAAACACACTCATCATCCCCATCCGAAATATAGACGACGCTTCGCTATGCGCTACTACGCCGCCCACAAACGGTATGGGTGTGCGATGTCCACGGGAAAGCCGTATTGCTACAACAAACCCGCTTACCACCGACACTAAGATGTTAATTGTATACCTCCATCGACCAGAACCACAAGAGAGCGTCGAATCAGGCGCAGCACACCCGCAGATCCATCACAAGACGCAATACCGCATGTAGCAGTAAGCATCAATGCAACTATCATAAGGGCGGCGCACCCTCACAACACACCCACATGACTCCTATCGACTTTGGCAACAAAGTTAGTATTGTTGTTATATAAAAAATTTCACTAACGTATCATAGTAGCCCGCTACTAAGACGTCAATGAACAAAACTCCACGTATCATAGCGCTAATGCACTAAGACATGAAGTTGAGTATGCCTGTTACACTTAAAAGTGCTACCAAACACACTCATCATCCCCATCCGAAAGATAGACGACGCTTCGCTATGCGCTACTACGCCGCCCACAAACGGTATGGGTGTGCGATGTCCACGGGAAAGCCGTATTGCTACAACAAACCCGCTTACCACCGACACTAAGATGTTAATTGTATACCTCCATCGACCAGAACCACAAGAGAGCGTCGAATCAGGCGCAGCACACCCGCAGATCCATCACAAGACGCAATACCGCATGTAGCAGTAAGCATCAATGCAACTATCATACGGGCGGCGCACCCTCACAACACACCCACATGACTCCTATCGACTTTGGCAACAAAGTTAGTATTGTTGTTATATAAAAAATATCACTAACGTATCATAGTAGCACGCTACTAAGACGTCAATGAACAAAACTCCACGTATCATAGCGCTAATGCACTAAGACATGAAGTTGAGTATGCCCGTTACACTTAAAAGTGCTACCAAACACACTCATCATCCCCATCCGAAAGATAGACGACGCTTCGCTATGCGCTACTACGCCGCCCACAAACGGTATGGGTGTGCGATGTCCACGGGAAAGCCGTATTGCTACAACAAACCCGCTTACCACCGACACTAAGATGTTAATTGTATACCTCCATCGACCAGAACCACAAGAGAGCGTCGAATCAGGCGCAGCACACCCGCAGATCCATCACAAGACGCAATACCGCATATAGCAGTAAGCATCAATGCAACTATCATACGGGCGGCGCACCCTCACAACACACCCACATGACTCCTATCGACTTTGGCAACAAAGTTAGTATTGTTGTTATATAAAAAATTTCACTAACGTATCATAGTAGCACGCTACTAAGACGTCAATGAACAAAACTCCACGTATCATAGCGCTAATGCACTAAGACATGAAGTTGAGTATGCCTGTTACACTTAAAAGTGCTACCAAACACACTCATCATCCCCATCCGAAAGATAGACGACGCTTCGCTATGCGCTACTACGCCGCCCACAAACGGTATGGGTGTGCGATGTCCACGGGAAAGCCGTATTGCTACAACAAACCCGCTTACCACCGACACTAAGATGTTAATTGTATACCTCCATCGACCAGAACCACAAGAGAGCGTCGAATCAGGCGCAGCACACCCGCAGATCCATCACAAGACGCAATACCGCATGTAGCAGTAAGCATCAATGCAACTATCATAAGGGCGGCGCACCCTCACAACACACCCACATGACTCCTATCGACTTTGGCAACAAAGTTAGTATTGTTGTTATATAAAAAATTTCACTAACGTATCATAGTAGCCCGCTACTAAGACGTCAATGAACAAAACTCCACGTATCATAGCGCTAATGCACTAAGACATGAAGTTGAGTATGCCTGTTACACTTAAAAGTGCTACCAAACACACTCATCATCCCCATCCGAAAGATAGACGACGCTTCGCTATGCGCTACTACGCCGCCCACAAACGGTATGGGTGTGCGATGTCCACGGGAAAGCCGTATTGCTACAACAAACCCGCTTACCACCGACACTAAGATGTTAATTGTATACCTCCATCGACCAGAACCACAAGAGAGCGTCGAATCAGGCGCAGCACACCCGCAGATCCATCACAAGACGCAATACCGCATGTAGCAGTAAGCATCAATGCAACTATCATACGGGCGGCGCACCCTCACAACACACCCACATGACTCCTATCGACTTAGGCAACAAAGTTAGTATTGTTGTTATATAAAAAATTTCACTAACGTATCATAGTAGCACGCTACTAAGACGTCAATGAACAAAACTCCACGTATCATAGCGCTAATGCACTAAGACATGAAGTTGAGTATGCCTGTTACACTTAAAAGTGCTACCAAACACACTCATCATCCCCATCCGAAAGATAGACGACGCTTCGCTATGCGCTACTACGCCGCCCACAAACGGTATGGGTGTGCGATGTCCACGGGAAAGCCGTATTGCTACAACAAACCCGCTTACCACCGACACTAAGATGTTAATTGTATACCTCCATCGACCAGAACCACAAGAGAGCGTCGAATCAGGCGCAGCACACCCGCAGATCCATCACAAGACGCAATACCGCATGTAGCAGTAAGCATCAATGCAACTATCATAAGGGCGGCGCACCCTCACAACACACCCACATGACTCCTATCGACTTTGGCAACAAAGTTAGTATTGTTGTTATATAAAAAAATTTACTAACGTATCATAGTAGCCCGCTACTAAGACGTCAATGAACAAAACTCCACGTATCATAGCGCTAATGCACTAAGACATGAAGTTGAGTATGCCTGTTACACTTAAAAGTGCTACCAAACACACTCATCATCCCCATCCGAAAGATAGACGACGCTTCGCTATGCGCTACTACGCCGCCCACAAACGGTATGGGTGTGCGATGTCCACGGGAAAGCCGTATTGCTACAACAAACCCGCTTACCACCGACACTAAGATGTTAATTGTATACCTCCATCGACCAGAACCACAAGAGAGCGTCGAATCAGGCGCAGCACACCCGCAGATCCATCACAAGACGCAATACCGCATGTAGCAGTAAGCATCAATGCAACTATCATACGGGCGGCGCACCCTCACAACACACCCACATGACTCCTATCGACTTTGGCAACAAAGTTAGTATTGTTGTTATATAAAAAATATCACTAACGTATCATAGTAGCACGCTACTAAGACGTCAATGAACAAAACTCCACGTATCATAGCGCTAATGCACTAAGACATGAAGTTGAGTATGCCCGTTACACTTAAAAGTGCTACCAAACACACTCATCATCCCAATCCGAAATATAGACGACGCTTCGCTATGCGCTACTACGCCGCCCACAAACGGTATGGGTGTGCGATGTCCACGGGAAAGCCGTATTGCTACAACAAACCCGCTTACCACCGACACTAAGATGATATGTCTAGGACACATCGGTTAGCGAGTCCAAGTTTACCTCGGACCAATTGCTCGTGAAGCAGCACACACGCCATTATAATATTCCTTTTCAAGTCCCTAATAAGGACTAGTCATTTTGCTACAGTACTAGGAGCAGTCAGTCACCCGACCACCCCATACAATGCTTATGCATCAAGGAGACCTCCTATAATATTGCTTTTGTATCATAGACCTTACTTTCATAAGTCATTCATATATAGGATTCGAACCCACGACCCTACTATTGTAATGCATATTAATCATAGAGACCTTCTATAGTATTGCTTTTGAATCACAGACCTTACTTTCATAAGTCATTCATATATGGGATTCGAACCCACGACCCTACTATTGTAATGCATATTAATCACAGAGACCTTCTATAGTATTGCTTTTGAATCATAGACCTCACTTTCATAAGTCATTCATATATAGGGTTCGAACCCACGACCCTACCATTGTAATGCAAATTCATCATGGAGACCTTCTATAATATTGCTTTTGTATCATTGAGTTTAATATCATAAGTCCCTAATATAGGATTAGTCATTGTGCTACAGTACTTCAGGCAGTCAGGCTCCCGACCACCCCATATATATGTACAACTGCAGGTATGTATCTCCGGCACCTCATCCATACAAGACGTCTATACGTGAACACCTTCCATAACTTAGGAAAATTTTCTTTAATACATGAACTCCTTCAACAACTTAGAAAATTTCATCTATACGTGAACTCCTTCCACAACTTAGAAAAATTTTCTTTTATACACGAACACCTCCCATGACTTAAACAATTTTTAACAAATTTTCTAATTATCTTATAAACGTTATTTAACTTAATTTTATAATATTTTTTGACTTGTATTTCTATTATTTATTTTATTTTAAATATTTTTACAAGTTTTTTTATAATAAATTTACTTATTACGAGAAACAATAATTTTGTCTTTAATTTGCTATGTTATTGGGATAATGTCTGAAATATATTAACTTTATGTTTATTAATTTAACTTAATTGCTTAATATATATGTTTTAAAACTATTTTTGACGCCCCTTTATATTGAATTTAATTATTAATAATAATATAGAGCCGTCACAATATGTAGACACATCAATTAAAAATAGTATAACAAAATAAAATAAAATAAATAAAACTACAAATTGACGGATATAACGATTTAAAAGTATGTATACTTATAGATTATAGTTACAAAAAATGTTCCTTCCTGAGTAAAGTCCACGCGAGTGCAGTCGCGTGTGTTTCATAACTGCTATCTCTATGGGCGGGGAAATAAGAGAATGCAATTTTTATTGTATGTACTATTTACTATATTACTATTTATACCAATAATAGATCGGGGGAGTATACATTCATAATAGATCGGGGGAGTGGGCGGAGCCCGCGTAGCCGTAAAATATCACTAACATGTCAATTCACACGTATAAATGTCGACACGAGATGTGTTTTGACGTTACAATCGTTTCCAAATTCCGCATGCAAATTATTTAGAAAATGCCAAATTGCACCCTATTTACAAATAAATATGTATTAGAATGTATTTTTGTTGTAGACAATTAATTACAAAGACTTAGAACGTCGATTTTCTCGCATGCTAGAGGAGTTGGAATCAGAAGATAAGGTTTTTGATGACGTTTCGGACCAAGAAGGCAACCCGGTAGATTAGATAGAGTAGATAGAATTTTGCCAGCACAGGATGTGTGTGTTCAATCGGATGCTGAGCTTAGTGACAGCGATGACGATAACGTTCCTTTGTCATTATATTGTCAATTTTTAGAACAGCAAGGAAGTACGTATACTGGAAAAGACGGGACTGCTTGGAGTGCAAATCCCCCAGTTTCAATGAGAATTAGATTTGTCAATATAATTAGAGAACAATTCCCTAAAATTTGGCCACCTCTTCTTGCTTCAAGATCACCTACAGAATGTTATTCCTATTTCATCAGTGATGAGTTTTTGACAATGATTGTGAATAACACCAATAAATTTATAAGAAATATACAGCGCAACTATTCTCGAAAAAGAGATGCTCGAGAAGTGACACTAACAGAAATGAGGGGATCGATTGGATTACTCTTGCTGTGCGGTGTTAGGAAATGTAGTCATATGAACGCCCATGACTTCTACAACAAGAATGATTTATCTATGGAGATCGCCAGACTATTTATGAGTGAGCGTAGATTCTTATTTATCCTACGTTCTATGTGATTTGACGACAAAGACACTAGAACTGAGAGAATACAGTACGATAAACTTGCACCAATCAGGGAGTTTTGGAACGAATTTGTCAAAAAATGCAAAGAGGGTTATGCTCCATTCCCTTTTGTGACAGTTGATGAAATGTTACCAGCGTTTCGTGCAAAATGCAATATTTGAGAATACAACCAAGTAAGCCAAACAAGTATGGTATCTAAATACAAGCGGCCGCTGACGCAAAACCGTTTTACACCAGTCAACCAGATGGTCCATTTTATTGTAGCAATAAGTCAACTGATGTTGTAATTCGTCTCTGTGAACCTATTTCAGGATCAGGGCTAAACGTAACAATAGATAATTGGTACTCTAGTTGCCCATTGACCACAAATCTTTTGTATGAACACAAATTGACGTCTGTGGGTACTTTAAGAAAAAATAAGACTCAAATACAACCCTTATTCTGTGTAACGAAAAGACATCAAGAAAACTCGAGTGTGTTTGGATTTAAAAACAAGATGACATTGGTCTCCTGTGTACCAAAGAAGAGTAAACTTGTTTTATTGCTTTTTAGTATGCATCTAGATAATAAAATCGATGAATGGACAGGAAAAACTGGTATTGTACTAGACTACAATACTACAAAATCTAGAGTCGACGTAATAGATAAACTTTGCAGCGTTTACAACACTCAAAGAAACATAAGAAGGTGGTCAATGATATTGTTCTATACTTTGATCAATATTGCAACTGTAAATGCACAAGTGATTTTTGAACACAACAATGAAAAAACCGTTGTAAGACGAAAATTTATTGAAGAAACTTCTTATTCATTCATGGAAAATCAATTGAGGTACAGGTATACTTCTTCCACTATTTCTCAAACTATCAAACTGAGAATAAAAAAAATTGAATACTTCTGAAAATTACCAAGAAGCATCGTTTTCAAACCAAGTTCTAGGTACGTGTTGCAGGTCGATGTTACTATTGCGATAGGAAAAATAACCGCAAAACAAAGTATAGTTGTTTCAAATGTGAAAAACACATGTGTCTAGAACATGTGATTGTTATATTATGCCGAGAACGTTTATCTCAAGTAGATGTTATGGATAATAATAACGAATAATTTATTATAGTTTTTCTAAAATAATAATTGGTAGCTTTTAAGCATGTTTTCTTTATTTTATTATAATTTAGATTATAACTAGTATTTTACATAGAATGATCTAAAAATAAATGTAATTTTAGAGTTCCTACTACACAGTGCCATTGACGTTGAATGTGATTTCTTTCTAAGATAATTATAGTCAAATTTATAAGCTGTTAGTACTAAAAACACTTACCTCTATATGTACAAGTACGCTGGACTGGCTATACACCGTGACATGATGAAGCGATTTGATTTCCGCCATTTTTGCGCTGACAGCAGAAGTGCACGTCTACGGAACTAATACTAGGGATAAGACAGTGTACCAAATTATATCGATAAAAATTCTATACCCTACCTATACCTAAATAAATAGAATGGACTCTGTAGATAGATGGACTCTACCCGTAAAGTCCATTCTATTTATGTATCATATTAATATAATGCCATTATCATTCATCATCATTAAAACCCTTCACAAATCCACTGCTGAACATAGGCCGCCCCCAAGGAATGCCACAAAGCACGGTCCTAAGCTACCTGCATCCATCAACTTCCTGCATGTCTTACCAGGTTTTGACTCCATCTAGTGTGAGAACGTCCTACACTTCACCTGTCAGTATGAGGCTGCCACTCGAGAACCTTTTTTCCCCATGGGTATTCGGTTATTCAAGCTATATGGCCGGTCAATTGCCACTTCAGCTTACTAATCCATTGGGCGATGTCAGTCACTCTGGTTCTGCTGCAGATATCCTCATTCCTAAGTTTGAACCCCTGAGCATAGCCCTCTTCATAGCTCGTTGAGCGACTTCGAGCTTCCACATACGGCCAGCAGTGAAAGACCTCGTCTCAGATCCATATTTCATCACTGTCAACACGCATTGGTTGTACAGTCTAGTTTTGAGGTATTCCCGACGAGAAGATGTGTTGTAATCTCCCAAACGCTGCCCAGCCGAGTTTAATCCGTCGATTGACCTGCCGGTCGAAGTTAAACTTACCTAGTCGGACTATTTGTCCCAATAAAAATACTCATCAACAACTTCAGCTAAGTGCTCCCAAAAATCACAGGCATATGTGTGACATGGACATTACACATGACTTTTGTTTTGTCCATGTTCATCTTAAGACACTATTGAGGTCATTGAACATAGTGCGTAGGTCCTCCAGCGATTGTGCCATAAGGACTATATTGTCAGCAAATCGAAGGTGAGTAACGTATACGACATTGACGTTAATACCGTATCCTTTCCAGTCCAGTAGGTTGAAAATGTTTTCCCATGCAGCGGTAAAGTATTTCGGGGATATTACGTCACCCTGTCTTACACATATCTACAGTTGGATTAGTTTTGTACTCTGGTTCTGTAGTCGGATAGCCATCATAGCCCTTAATCATTCAACTAAAAAATGATTAAGATTAAACTAAGTACACAAATAAAAATAAAAACATAATTTCTGGAATAATTTATTGTCAACCGTTAATTTATTTTACTATTATAAAAAACAAATCAGCTGCTATAATAACGCGTATTCTAATCAACTACACTACACTACAGGTCTGTCTACAGAAAGTAAAATATTTTCTACTATATAAAAATGTATGTTTGTTGGTACTTTCTACGATGCCATACCGTTCATCAGATTGCGGTAAAACTTAGTCAACTTATTGGTTGCACTTGTGCGAAGGTTATACGCATGGTACAATTAACTAACACTAGGTGGCGTGTAGTATATATAACTTTATTAATATAATATAACTTTCAAATAAATAGTCAGTGTAATACTGACTATTTATTTGAAAGTTATAGAAGGTTATATATCATTCTATTTCAATGATTGTATTATCATTCCTAATAATACAAAGTAACTGTTTCATATTTTTAACGATATTTCCACAATTACTTCTTTTCTTCTGCGGCAGCAATGCCCAAGCTAGCAAGATAATATAAAAATATAAACTTTGAATTACATAGTTATCAGTTAATTACAACGTCATTTTCGAAATTAAAATTACAATATTAAAAAAACTGAAATTATCAATTACCGAGCCCGATATGTGAATGGAGCCAGGGAAAAACGAGCACTTGGAAGCATCAAGTGGTGCAGCCTCACCAAAGTCGCGAAAGACAGTCGAGTGGCGCATCGCCAATCGCCATACCAACACTCCTCTTCCCTTACGACTCCACCTCGACTACAGCGGTACAGGAAGAGGAATCTCCTCTAGCCACAGCCTACTAACACACATCCAACGTGGCTCGACATCAGGCGACCTTTCGACACTTGGCTATGGCCCTTGAGTTTGGTCGAAAATAAGGAAAGAAGAAATAAAAAAAACATTCGAAACAATAATCTAATACTTAGTACTTGGTAGTTGGCAGTGCTTGGTACTGGTACTACCAGAAAATATTTTCGGTATACTGCACTTTTTCAAAGTGGTGCAGTTCTCGTGTCTAATAAAATAGTCGTCTGTGAAATGTCTGGAACAAATATGATCATTTTGTTTCGGACACCAATTCACAATATATATAATTTTAAGCCATAATTTTAGTCTAGGTTCAGTTGGAAACCTGTTAATAAACATTTGATAATCATCTATTAATTTGATAATAATCGTCAATTTAACATATACTCTATGTATCTGTCAAGCTGTCATGACAATATATTTATAAATTAATTTATAAAATTGATTTATATTTATAAAATTAGTAGTTGTTGATTGGAATTAGTGTCGGATAAGACACACAATACGGATCGCTATCAGTGATTTATTTTCTTATTTGGATAACTCTGTTCCTAGAGATATTTCAGTCTCAGTCTTTATTGACTTCCCTGTTATAATATATTCTTACAGAAAATGTCAAAGTGCGATGTGTGTAAAAAAACGGTTACGAAATCCATGCCTGGACTGGAATGTAGCAAGTGTGTAAGGATTGTGCATCTTAACACCAGATGCAGTGGTTTAACTACGAAACAGATTTCTGCATTAAAGGCGGCCTCGAGTCTGGAGTGGACTTGCCTCCAATGCCAGCAAGAATCACCGAGGCGAAACTCATCCATAATCATTCCTGAAGAAGACGTCGAAGAAGATGATACGCCTGTCCAAATAAACGCCAAAAAGTTGCTGAATAATATAACTAAGGAAGTTGAAAAAACTATCAAAAATGAATTGCGCGACTTAAATGAATCTTTTCAATTTCATAGTGCGAAATTAGACGAAGTAGTCGAATGTATTGATGCTTTCAAGCAGACAATAAAAGCCCTTGAACGGAAGAATTTGGAGCTAACTAACAAGAATATTAATCTAGAAACCCGTGTCGGTGCCCTTGAACAACGTTTGCAAGAAATTGAACAAGAAAAGCTCATAAAATATATAGAAATAGCCAACGTTCCTTATCAAAGCTCAGAAGTGGTCAATAAATTAGTGGAAAATGTTGCTTTGAAGCTCAAACAGCCCCTCGAAGCAATCAAAAGTTCTCGGAGATTACCTGGAAGAAAAGACCAACCATTCAATATTGAAGTAGAGTTGCAGGACGAAGAAGCCCGAGAAAAATGGATGACCGCAGCGAAAACTATCAAAACCACGGTAGGTGACATATGCCCCTCCGAGAGAAACAATAATAATGTTTTATACATACGAGAGGCCATGACAAAAACTAACAAGGCTATACTATGGGAAGCTAAACAGGAGCTAAAAATCAACCAAAACTTCAAGTATGTATGGTTTAAAAAGGGATTTGTAAAGGCACGAAAGGATGAGAAATCAAAAATTCATACCTTAAGAACAATGAAGGACGTACAAGCTTTAACTATTAATAATTACAAGCCATCTATTAAGCCCTAATAATATATAGTTACTACTCATTTATTTAAACAAAAATTATAGTTATTACAATGGACATCGTACAAGACGATATTAATGAACTGTTAGATTGTTTAAACATAAATAATTTCCTGTGTAATATTCCTAATATGCATATAAACTTACTATGTATCCATATTAACATAAGGTCAATCTTAAAAAACTTCTCCACGCTCGAACAATGTATACTTACTGCTAATAAAAACATAGACGTCATTATTCTAACGGAGGCTAACATAACGGATAGTATTAGTTGCTTGTATCATATAAATGGTTACCAAATGTTCACAGCCCTAAGAAAGACAAGAAAGGGTGGTGGTATCATCATATACGTAAGTAACAAACATAAATGTAACATAATAACAACAAAAACTACACATTTTGAAAACATTTTACTAAATATCACCACTCATTTTAATTATACTGCGAACATTTGTGCAATTTACCGTCCCCCGAGTTGTAGCAAAATTCACTTTATCGACGAACTCCAAAATACTATCAAAAAATGCTCAAAATCTATTGACTTATACTTACTAGGAGACATTAACATAAACCTGAAATCGGAAAACCCTATAACACATAAATACAATAATATGCTGCACAGTTTGGGCCTTCTATGTGGGATTACAGCACATACTAGGATCGAATTATGTAATAAAAAACTAAGTAAATCATGTATAGATCATATTTACGCTCGATCCCGCACACAAGACCTATACACTACAGCAGTTGGAACAACACTAGCCGATCATCGGACTATAATACTGGCTTGTCTTGGAGCACGTACACAGCCTGTCTCAAAATATAAAACTTGCATTAATAACCAAAAGCTATTTACATTATTAGAAAAAATTGATTGGGAGTCTACGTGCAATATGACATGCCCAATTAATATGTACAATTCTTTATACACAAACTTCATGGATTGTTATAGAAATTCGGCTTACACTGTAAAAATTAAAACAAATAATACAAGAAATAATAACTGGATAAATAAGAAAATTATTAGAGCATGTGAGTATAGGGACGAGTTATTTTTAAAATGGATAAAAAACACTAGTAATTCAGTAAATAAACTACAATATAATAAGGCTAGAAACTACGCAAATAAGCTAATTAACAAATCTAAAAATAAAAATACAAAATCTGATATTATTTCAAATAAACAAAGCTCTAAAAATCTTTGGGAGATTTTAAATAGGCTGACGGGCAAGATTAAGTCTTCAATTGATGATGCACTTCATAATTATTTTGGTAATAATGGCTGCACTAGTAAAGACATTGCGAACACATTTGCTAATACATTCAACAATAGTGTGAAACAAATAATTCCGCAATGTTCGGAATTATTGCTTGACAAAGCAATCTATGAATCTACTGCAAATGTAACCATGCGATTTATCCCTGCCGATTCTAAAGCTGTGGAAAATATAATTAAATCAATAAGCAGTAACAAAGCCCCTGGGGCAGACAGGATAAGAGCCATTGATATAAAGCTGCTGTGCGGAAAAATCAAAACAGTTATTGCTAAATTAATAAATGCAAGCGTTATTACGGGCAAATATCCTCCCCTATTAAAAAATGGAATCGTTCGACCAATATACAAAAAAGGTAGTAGGACTGAGTATGAGAATTATAGACCAATAACGATATTACCTACCATAGACAAAATAGTCGAAAAATATATAAGCGCACAAATCCATAGGTATTATGAAAGTAATAATATATTAACTAGCAAACAATATGGTTTCCAACCTCAAAAGAATACCTCACAACTACTTTCTGCATTCACAGACAGTTTGTACACGCATATTGACTCTAAAGAGCACATTTTAGTCGTTTTCATTGATTATAGCAAAGCTTTTGACACGCTAAGACACAACAAATTAATTGAAAGCTTAAATGATAGCGGAATTAGAGGAAAATTACTAGCGTGGTGTGAAAATTATCTCCATGAAAGATCTTATCGAGTAAAAGTTGGTGATGCTCTTAGTTTCCCTGTCCAGGTAACTGAAGGCACAGCACAGGGCTCAGTTCTTGGACCTTTACACTTTCTCACCTACGTAAACAATCTTTCTAATTTAATTAAACAGTGTGAGATCTATCAGTTTGCAGATGATACCTGTTTAGTAGCTGCTGGGCGTAGTATACAGGAGGTACTAATGAAACTTCAAAAAGAATTTGACACACTGACGAAGTGGTCACACGACGTCGGTTTAGTACTCAATGCTGCCAAAACTAAACTTATGTATATAAGTACAAGCCACAACAGAAGTTCTTTTATACCTAAACTAATAGCGCACACACATCACTGCCTTCACATACAAAATACTAACAATTCGACACCCTGTAATTGCGATGCCATAGAAATTGTAAATAAGCACACCTATCTTGGTCTAATAATTGACGATCGGTTAAACTGGAAAGAGCATGTAAATCGTGTTTGTGATATATTAAGAGGAATATTAGCGAAATTTATATTAATCAAACAAAAAATACCTTACAAAACCTCTTTAATGCTCTATAAATCCTTAGCTGAATCTGTTATACAATATGGCTTGTCAAGCTATGGTAGAACCTACAAAACATATCTAGATCGAATTTACTCACTTCAGCTGCGCATTTTAAAACAAATAGTCCCTAATAATCTCAAAATTAATTTTAAAGATGATTATCGAAAACTATTTGCATTTTGTAAAATTATACCTATTCACGACAAAGTTGAACTAACATTACTAACCGAAAATTACTTTACTGAAAATTTTAAAAAGGTAGATAAGTTATTATACTCCACACGCAGAACTGATCATCTAAAACTGCAATTACCTAGATATAATAACTTATACGGAAAAAGAACATTAAACTATGTTATACCTAATCTAATCAATCAGTTACCTAGATCTTTGAAAGACGTCATTACACGTAAAAACATAAAATATAAACTAAAAATTTTTTATATACAATTAACTCTTACTAAATACTCGTAACACTTTAAACAACTTCTCGTTCTATATTATTGGTTTACTTTACCAACATATCTTATTATAAATTTATAAAAATATATGTTCCTGTGTCACGATTATTCACAGAATGTAATAAGTTCACCATGTGATTTTACGCTCATCGCCTAAGACTATTTTGTATTTTTGTACCCATAAATAGTTTTGTCAATTAGAAACATAACATTTAATGCACCTAATTTAAGTTGGTAATAATATTAATGTAACTTTGGTAATGTAATTTATTATAAAGTATTAATTAGAATAATGTGTCGACAGCAATGGTGTACGGAAAAACTCTAATGAGTTTATGTTTACACTAAAACTATTCATCTTTGTATTCATAAATTTCTTAAATAAATAAATAAATAAAATAAATAAATAAATCTATTGTTGGTGAATTAGGAAAGAACATCGATAAGTATTATAGACAAGGAACTCGACAACCTTATTGAATTTTATTGTTTATCAGAACTCAGTAATATACAGCCAAACATGTTGGTATATATGATATAAAGATTAGTAACAAATTTTTAAGTACTTATATTATCAAATAGTTTTAATTTGTTTAATATTTACTGCAAATTCACTTACTTGTGAAATGTTATACCACTTCCCTTTTGGTAACGAGTTTTACAGATTATGCACCCTCTCATTATTAATAAAAATAATTCTTATTATGTAACTAACATTATACACAATGAAACAACATAAAATACTTTCGTTTTTTGGTTTAAAAGTTCAAAATACAGAATAATATGACAATATGAATAAGACAACATACTTTGGCATATTACATTGAAGTAATATGTACTTACGTACTAGAACAGCCATTTCAAACAAAAAATGTGCGCTACTCTGTGTTCGCGCGGTTGGTTTTTTTATCATAGAATAAACATAGGTAGAATGATTCGTAGGTGAAGATTGTATTGTTAAATAGGTAAATTATATAGAAAACAATATTTAAATTTTGTCGTTTATTTTGTATATTATATTTGCTTATTTAATATAAAATAACATAATATCATATCACAATTACATTTTAATGATATTTTTATCTAAATATTTTAGATACATTATATATGTCAAATATAAAAACATACTAAATATATGTTTAACAAAACTTATTAACATAACATTTAAATTACAAAGATATATATATATATATATATATATATATATATATATATATATATATATATATATATATATATATATATATATATATATATATTTACATTAGAATAAGAGTTGTTCATAAATGCTGGGCACGCGAGAGTTAAAAATGGACGATTTAAATATGAAAAATTTAGCCTAATTATAATAACTTATTTAAGTTTATACAAAAAAAGTAATAATATATTCGTCCTATACTTAAGTACCCACGGAAATGTCGTATCTGAACATATTAATTTCATAATCTCTATGACACGAGATGGCGTCTTAGGAATAATTTGTTTTATTATTTATCTATAATACTTTTTATTGATTAAGTATCTTATTAACCAACGAAAAGTAATTCCTTGGTTTTTACTGACATTTCTTGAATTATTTGTGCAATATCTAAGTACACACGACGGCATATTTTTATCAAGAGATTTTTTTTAAACCAACACAACGCGTGACAACTCTATAAGCGCCTAGCGAGTGACTGATGTGCGGTGTATGCACCGCAGTTGAGTGGAACAGAGTAGCTGAATGCAGTGTCGCCTCTAGTGCGTAGTACATATAAGCGCAATGGCATATTATGTCAATTTTATTTTTCAAGACATCCTTTAGCGGCGCTTCAAATTGCCACAGTCGTTTTGTATGGTATAGCCAGTCCAGCGTACTTGTATATATAGAGGTCACTGACTAAAAAAGAAAAGTTCATTCGTTTTTGTTTTTGTTGATTTATAACGGTGATTTTCACCCAGAGACAAAAATTCTGAGTTTTTATAGACCTTTGTTCTATTAAGTAAAAATAAAGAAATAACGAAGAAATAAACTGTTTTTATTTTATTTTCCATGTTTGAGACCTCTTTTTAATCATGTGCTATACAATAACTCGAAATATTCCTTTGTTTTCCGAAACAAGCCACTTAAAATTGCGGAATCACATACCGCTTGTGTTCGGCGCAAGGGTGCAACTGCTGGAAGGTTAAGTGGTTGCTGTGGCCCATAAACATCTACATCTATCGTCGATTACAAATCAAAATGCAGATGCGTTGCCACCCTTTAAGACTAAAATGAAACGCCTCGTTTACTTTAAAAAGTGTCTCCGGTTCTCTACACTCACCGTACGAAACACAGCAGCATTAAGCTACTATTTTACACTGGTACTTCGTAAGAGTGTGGTCTTTCCCAGGTTGAGCCCACCTATTCGTGCTACAACTATACTACTAATATGGCTGCGGCATGTCTCTACCACGTATGAATTCTAGAACAGCGCCACCTACCGGATCCAATTACGCCTATAACTTCCGCAGAAATGCAAACAATATGTTGATAAAGTTTTACTGCACTCTGATGAATGGTATAGCAGTGCACAAAATACAAACAATATTTTTTATGTTAACTTGATTATGTTTATGTAAAATTTTCATTAATGACTGTGACTGTCCGAAAATAAAAACAAAAAACCACTGCTGGAGATAGGCCTCTTTCATAGATAGCCTTGTAAGTCCGATGATTACATAGAGATGTTGCCATAATTGCTAGGGTTGACAGTCGGTCCGGCAACAGCAGTTTATTATGTTCTTGATTGCATTAGGGTGACACTGCCTATCTTAAGCGAAACAATCAAATCAAATCAAATTTATATCTAATAATACCAGCGTAAAATAGCAGCTTAATACTGTTGTGTTTCGTATGGTGAGTGTTGAGATCCGGAGACCCTTTTTTACTGGAAACGAGGCATTCCATCTTAGTTCTCAGGTGTGACAACCATCTACGTTTTGATTCTTAATCGAGGATATATATCTATGGGCTACAGCATCCACTTACCATCAGGTGGACTGTGTGCTCGTTTGTTTCCTCTCTACTCTTTTGTTGCCTCTTATGACATTCACGAGACGATATGGGGTTGTGGATATTCTCAAACTGCCATTACCTGGTTAATCGAGGATATATATCTATGGGCCACAGCATCCACTTACCATCAGGTGGACTGTGTGCTCGTTTGTTACCTCTCTACTCTTTTGTTGCCTCTTATGACATTCATGAGACGATATGGGGTTGTGGATATTCTCAAACTGCCATTACCTGGTTAATCGAGGATATATATCTATGGGCCACAGCATCCACTTACCATCAGGTGGACTGTGTGCTCGTTTGTTACCTCTCTACTCTTTTGTTGCCTCTTATGACATTCATGAGACGATATGGGGTTGTGGATATTCTCAAACTGCCATTACCTGCTTTTCGAGGATATATATCTATGGGCCACAGCATCCACTTACCATCAGGTGGACTGTGTGCTCGTTTGTTACCTCTCTACTCTTTTGTTGCCTCTTATGACATTCACGAGACGATATGGGGTTGTGGATATTCTCAAACTGCCATTACCTGGTTAATCGAGGATATATATCTATGGGCCACAGCATCCACTTACCATCAGGTGGACTGTGTGCTCGTTTGTTACCTCTCTACTCTTTTGTTGCCTCTTATGACATTCATGAGACGATATGGGGTTGTGGATATTCTCAAACTGCCATTACCTGGTTTTCGAGGATATATATCTATGGGCCACAGCATCCACTTACCATCAGGTGGACTGTGTGCTCGTTTGTTACCTCTCTACTCTTTTGTTGCCTCTTATGACATTCACGAGACGATATGGGGTTGTGGATATTCTCAAACTGCCATTACCTGGTTAATTGGCTTTATTGATTATAATAGAACAAGGAATTATCCTTGAATCCACCGGTGTATCTAATAAGAAAAAAACATATACATAGATCGACCTTTTTCAAATAAGAGCAAACGAGCATATTGTTCACCTGATTGTAAGTGACGCCACCACGCCCATGAACAAACTAATTTGCCCATGAAAAAGAGTAGGCTCTTTTCTTGAAGTTCCCTAAGTTGTATCGGTCCAGAAAAATCGCCGGTGGAAGTTGTGTGAGGAAGAAAACATCTTATAAATCACACAGTGGTGGACAGCCGATCATCCAGATGGTATGGATAGTATCGCGAGTTACCTGGGAGGAAGATTATGGACCCAAGTGGATGAAACGACATTTTCAGAACGTGGCGAAAGCGGAGTGATGACATACGTAGATAACGTTATTTAAGGTTGGAATATAAATAACTTCATACTATGTAAAATGATTGTGTTGGTAAGTACTATATTTTTTCGTGTTGTCGGTTGTAAACAATTATCATTAATGATGGAAAACCCACATCATTAATGATAATTGTTTGCATCCGACAATATGAGAAAACATAGATTTCCCTACACAATCATTCGACGTAGTATGAAGTTATCTATATTCCAACCTATGACCATTTGAAGCAATTTGTTTAGACCAAACATAACGTTAGTACCTATATATTATGAATTGAAGGGGTTATCAATATGACAGTAGTGCAGCGGCATTTGTTTGAAAAGGATTACTTTAATTATTGATTCTGATTGGTCCACCGCTTGTAAAAATAAGTTTTGAATTTTATAAAAATGTATTTAGAATTACCACAATTTAAAAGATGCTGTTTTTGCGTACCTCTCAGGTACGGACTGCTTGTCTGGGCGTATATTAAAATGGTGAGTTTGAGTGTTTACTTTTAAAACCCAATAGTGTTGGCAATCGGGAATAAAATGTACGCGTTATATAAAAACTGAAGTCGATTTATTAAATGCTTACATCTCTTTCTCTTTTTTCACCAAATGTTAATAAAAATAGACAGGTATAGAGATAACCGTAATTAATACTTAATAAGTAAATAAGCTTTATCCCACGATTGTTAGAAGACTATGAAAGTAGCTATGTACAATTCCTCATTGTTCCTATGATATGGGCAGTTGCTTTTTCTTTTATTTATTTATTTTCTTTTGGTTACCTTTTTCTTATTTTTTTCTCTGAAGTTCTGAAGTGAGAGAGAGAGAGAGTTATGAAAGAGGGGTTGTACGGTAGCCTTTTTTATACAGACAGATGTTGACTTGACTCCAGGGAATAGTTTATTGTGTAAACTCTAAAGGAATACTAGTAAGGTACTTTCCTGAATATCACAGATACTATTAACTTGTTAATCTCATTATAACCCACAGCCTGGAACTTAATAAGACTGCATTGGATGCGTTGTAGAATTAATTAAAATTCCCGACTTCAGAAGGTATTACGTGGAAATGATTTTACTTTTTTTTTAAATCACAAGTTAAAAGGTAACTGTAAATATATTTAATAATTACAATATACATTTCATCCCCAATTTACACAACCTTTGGGGACGAATATTTTAGATTTATATGGCCACCACTGCAGTATATCCTATTTATTAAAAGACATAAAAAGGATGTCTTTATTAGTAGGGTAGCCCGAGAGGCTAAATTGGGAGTTATTCGAGCGTCGTGGGGATCTTTTGGATTGTGAAGCTTAGATGCTAAAAACAAAAAAGGTTATATGATATATGCCTTTTCAGTGGTGGGAGGAGCGGCTATAGATTTTCAAAAATGTAAAAAAAAAACAATCCCACAAAATATTCATATTCAGATGTTTAGAGTGTATATATCCCACGTATTTTTGAGAACAGAGGAATATTAATCTGATAGACTGAATGGTAGGGTTGGCCGCGCGAAGGTGTTGAAAATGGGATTAAAAATTATTCGAGCGCGTCAGATAAATAAACGGACAGTTCAGTATGGTGTCCTTGTCGTGCTGACCCGTAATCTGACAATTATGTGGAGGGGTTTCCTTAATCTGAAGGCTTTAAAAAAGCTTTACATTAAAATGAAAATAACTAGTAAACAATGCAGAATTTCAAAAAACATTATTGACGATAATTTTTCAAAAATAAAATTACCTACAAAAAAGTTCCTTCTGTTACGCGCTCAAATCGGCGCACTAGCGCCATCTAGTCTCGAACCGAAGAACTAAACTTCTTGAAGTTTAAAACTCGAACTCTCGGTACCTTGCGCGTGTTTACATGAACATTCTGGATATTTTGCTAATTTATATAAATAGGCGCTGCAAGATGCGATCGTGGTAGTATTGAATTGGCGATACGAGCGAAGCTACGGAGCGGAATTAAGTGAATTAGTGTGTTTAATTATTAGTGTTTTAACTTTAATTTGTGTAAAGTAAATTAAAGTGTTAATTTAGGTAATTTTATCGGCAATTTTTATTGTCACGAACCTCAAGCTCGTAACAATTGGTGTCAGAAGTGGGACAAAATAATGCCGATTTTACCTAAGGAGGAAACGGAGGGTGTCCATACCCGAAGTCAACGCCAGCAGGAGACGGACCAACGAAGATTTGGTGGTGCAACGCCGCAGACGTCGGAGGGCCAGCGGCCGGCAACGGAGGCCGGTCCGCCAGTAGCTCCTGCATCTGCAGCACCTGATTCAGGCGCCCTGATGGTGATGCTGCAGGAGCAGGCCCGCCGACGGGAGGAACAGGCTCGTCGGTTCGAAGAGCAGCTGAAGCGCGGACAGGAGGAACAGGCCAGTCAGTTGAAAGAGCAGCAGGA